>CM052550.1:50820016-50910307 GCA_028533065.1 Trachops cirrhosus
TTTTCCTTATTGATGTGTATATATATATATATATATATATATATATATATCCTGAATTAATCTGTGGAGGTTGTATGCATTGCAAATGTTATCACCTAGTTTATACCAACTGTTCACTAATATTGGTGTGCTTTTGATGAGTAGAAGTTTTGCATTTCGATGTAGTTCAATCTATTCATCGCTCCTTCCGTAGTTTGTACTCAGTTTCTGAAATATCAAGAACCATTTTGGCCACTTTTCAACAGCTTTGCCTAATGGCACAATGCATTTTTATATCTACATCTGTGAATATGTCAAAATTACAAATATGCCTAAATTATGTAGCTCTAACTAGCTTTAAATATTGTGATTAAAATGGTAAAGTTAAAATAAGCACTCTGGCCAGTGGTTTAAAAAAGTTTTGCTCCAGTTCGGCATCTAGTCGGTTCTTTAGCTGCTGAAGTCCGTGGCCGAGAGAAGCAATTATCAACGCTCGTGGGTGGTGAGCTCGGAGAATCTCAGCTCTTCCATCCTACCCTATTGTTGTTCTTAATAGCAGATATTTATCTCAATTTTAGATTATTTTCTTTATAATCTTAACTTAAAAAGCCTAAAATAGTACCAAATGTCATGGGGAATGGCTTCAAGTTCTCAGCACTTGGTCTTTTTTAATGATTTCTACTTTAGCCATCAACATTATTATCTTAACTCTAATCTGAACAGTTGCTTTTACTTAGCACTATCAAAAAGTAATGGGGAAAAGAAACAGAGTCCTGCCCTCCTGCCCTGGCTGGTGTGGGTCAGTGGATTGAGTGCTGGCCTGAGAACCAAAGGATCAACGGTTCGATTCCCAGTCGGGGCACATGCCTGGGTTTCAGGCCAGGTCCTCAGTAGGGGGCGCATGAGAGGCAACCACACATTGATGTGTCCCTCTCTTTCTCCTTCCCTTCTCCTCTGTCTAAAATAAATAAAATCTTTAAAAAGAAGAATAGAGTCCCAATTATCCATACCTACCTCTGCCTTCTTAGGAAGGCAGCATGATTTATATAAGTGAAGAAAGAAATCTTTCTGTGGTTTTCTTCTTTGAACATAGACTAGTGGGAGAGAGAGAAGACCAGTTTAGCAGAATCTTTGGATATTCAAATAGGGCCCATTCTCCAATGGAATGGGTAGAGATTTGGCAATGGAGGACAGAGAAGGACCAAGAAGGGAAGAGGGCTCAATAGTTTTGGTGGAAGGCTGGAGCCTGAGCTGGTGGATGTGGTGAAGGAAAATTTTTTAAAGAATTTATTCATTTATTTTTAGAAAGAGAAATGGAGGGAGAGAAACATCGATGTGTGAGAAACACTGATCGGTCGCCTCTCGCATGCCCCCAGCAGGGACCTGGCCCACAACCCAGGCATGTGCCCTGACTGGAATCGAACCGGCGACCCTCTGGTTTGCAGGTGGGTACTCAATCCACTGAGCCACACCAGCCAGCGCAGGGAACCTTTTAAGAACAAAGACGGGAGATTCAAGGCCGCCGCCCCTGGTAGAGTCTGCTGCGTGTGCCTGTGCCAGTGTGAACAATGCTGTTCGGGCGTGGAAATGTAGTTTTATGTGTTTACATTTTCTTCAGATAAATACCTAGAAGTGGGATCCTGGATCATATGGCAGTTCTGGCTTTAATTTTTTGAGGACCCTCCACAGGGACCACACCAATTTACATTCCCACCAACAGTGCACAAGCGTTCCTTTTTCTGCACGTCCTCTTCAACACTTACTATCTCTTGGTTTGGTTGTTTTTGTTTTTTGATGACAGAATCCCAACAGGTGTGTGAGGTGCTGCCTCGCTGTGGTTTTGATTCGCATCTTCCTGATGATTAGTGACGCTGAGCATCTTTTCATATGTCCGTCTGTCCTCTTTGGAAGAATGTCTATTCAGATCTTCCACCATTTCTTAATCCGATTGTTTCGATTTTCTGCTATTGAGTTGAATGAGTTCTTTATATGTTTTGGATATTAACCATTTATCAGATACACAATTTGAAGTGATTTTTCCCCCCATTGGGTAGGTTGTCTGCACTTTCAATATTTTGCCTGGAATCTCTCTGGTGAAGCCATTTTGTAAAAGGGCACAGGACGGGACAGATTGGTGTGAACGGGAGATCTCGAGGCCATCTCTAAGTCACAATCCCACAATGAATCAGACGCTCAAGCTCCGCCCTTCACTCCCGGGCTAATCGAGCCAAGTGAGGCCAGAAGGCAGTTAAGACAGTAACTAGCCCACCCGAGGCTGCTTTTACAAGAATCCTGTCTGTGTGTGCTCGGGCGTTTTGAGAGACAGAACCCCTTAGAAGGCGACCTGTTCCATGGTTGAACAAGTCTCAATTCTAGAATAGTCTTCCGTTTGGGAAGCTGAAGCTGCCTTCTCCCTCCTGAAAACGGCTGACCACATCCAGAGCTAGATATTTTAAGATTTTGGATTTAGATATTTTAAGATAGGCTTCTTTTTAAAAAATTTAATTTATTTATTTTTAGAGAGAGGGGAAGGAAAGGATAAAGAGAGGAAGAGAAACATCATGTGTGGTTGACTCTCACGTGGCCCCCACTAGGGACCTGGCCTGCAACCCAGGCATGTGCCCTGACTGGGAATCGAACCGGTGACCCTATGATTCACAGCCTACACTCAATCCATTGAGCCACACCAGCCGGAGCCAAGATAGGCTTCCTGACTCAAGGCTTAACGCCTTCCAACTTTTTGTCTATCCGAAGTCATGATTTCAGAAATAAGTGTTGATGGGTATACCATTTAATTTATAGATTGAATTTTGCCCAGCCTGGTATGTTTAAGAAAAGAGGAAAGTATGTAATAGATTACTGAAAGTTTTAAAATATCTAAAGAACCCTGGCCAGGTAGCTCCATTGGTTAGAGCATCGTCCCGATACACCAAGATTGAGGGTTCAATTCCCAGTCAGGGCACATACGAGAATTAACCAGTGCATGCATAAGTAAGTGGAACAACAAATCTGTCTCTCTTTCCCTTCTTGTCTAAAATCAATTAAAAATTTTTAATATCTGATGATGTAAATAAGTAGGCTGATTAGTATAAGTGTATTAAATATTTGGCTGGCTTAACCACTTGGTTTGATATTGTGGAAATCCAGTGCTTGAACTTGATCTTGCCCTGACTTTTTTATAACTTATTCACTGTTTGCCATAATCATTGTCTAAATGTAGCATTTCCTATAGTTGGCGTTCAGCAGATGATGCAAAGGGGGAAGCAGTAACAGACAAATTCTGAGAACAGCTGAAGGCAAAGTGTCCTGTTATGTCATAACGGACCCAAAAAATTTGCCCAGATCCAACAAAGTCTGATGCTTTGTGCGCAAAAATGAAAACCAGGGAGCAAATGCGCGTGAGTGGTGGAAGGATCGTTTCTCTCTGTGGTTTGGCACTTCCGTCAGAAGGTGCCTCAGACCCCAATTTAGGCTGAAGTTTTTCCTAGTCGGGGAAGGTGGCTATAAAAAGATAAGACTCATGAAAAGCTATGACCAATATGAAGAGCAAGAGCTTAATCACACACTCATCAACCCACACCGAGGGGTCACGAACAGCCTTAATCACGTCTCATTAAGACAACAACCCCAAATTTCCCTGACAATGTTCTGGTGCCAACATTTTGTTGTCTGGCCTCCAAGGAACCAGCTCCCTAACAGAGTCAGAAAGTTTTAAAGTGTGGGTTTGTTTTATATATAAAAATACATTTGAGGAGAAACGAAAGGCGTAAAGTATGTATCTCGCCACGCAGTTAAGAACTTTAAAAATACTCATTAGTGCATACTGTTTTTTAAAACATTAAAATCAGTGAGACAGTTGCTTTGAATTTATGAAAATAGCACATATATAATTAATGACTTTTTAAAGGTTTTTCCAGGCCTAGTAAAAAGACTATATATAGAAAAAAATGGATTTGTAAGGATGAAAAAATAATGTAGACTATTGTCAGATCAAAAATAGTCCTTTGCGTGCATTTAGCCTGAGGATACTTGCAGATATTTCTCTACATTTACCTTTCGTCTTTTGTGCCTAAATGGCATGAGAAAATCTTCAAAACGACAGGAGTCAAATGGATCCTGGTGGAACACAAAAAGAGTAAGCAAAACAAAATTTCCCTAAATCTGTAACAGAGGAGAGAAGATGGTTGGGACTGCAGAAATCTTTTCAAAATTGATTCGGAAACTAGATCGTGACGATGGTTATAGAACAATGTGAATGGACTAAATACCTCTGAATTGTGTACATTCAGATAGTTAAAAAGGTAAGTTTTGTTGTATGTATTTACTACAATTTAAAAATGAGATTTAAAAAAAAATCTCCATCATTCACTTAAGTATGCCTGGAACATCTACTTTGCTAGGAACCTGCGATCTGGGATTTAAAGGAAAACAGGATAAATCCAGGTCGAATTTGCAGGATTGCCCCCAGTTTTCTCTGTGGACCACCTGCAAAACGTTTGCTAACTCCCAGGCAAGACAGGAGCCGGGCCGGCATGACCATGACCAACCAAGAAGTGATGATGGGCGCTCGGGCCCAGGCACCCTTGCACCCAGGGGTCTTTGCACACTCAGCTGGTCTGACTTCACTGCCGGGCCAGCTGCGGACAGGAGCAGGCAGGTGCCCGGGCGGCTGGCACTCACAGTGTCCAGCAGAGTCAGCTGACGGTGACCTCGGGTGGCACAAGTGGCCTTTTATGCCGGAGCCCCGCTGGCCGCCCGGAGGCACAATCCCCCATTCTTTTGTTCCCTTTTGACATTTGTGGTCTTGGGGCCTTTTGGATTTGTGCTGTTGCAAGTGACAGAAAGTAGGGGTGGGTGAATATTATCGTAGCGTTTTCTTTAGACGAGGAAAACACTCCCGGTGGAAAATAAAACAGCAGCAACACGTGGGCAGGGCGGACGACACCAGGCAGGGGCGCCTGTGAGCAAACGATTGCAGCTTTTGTTCTAAAATGTAGGTGGACCTGGCACCGTGCCAGGCCGTCATGGATGATATCAGACTGTTGCAGACTAATAAAACAACCCCATATTCTGGCTTCCTCGTAATTACAAGATAATTTTCATCACAACGAGGCAGTGCAAATCGGGAGGGTTTATACAAACTGGGGTCCAAATCGTTATGCCTCTGAGGAGGAGAAACCCTAACTACAAGATACTGTGCCAAGATTGTCCGGGGTATTGATGCGTTCTTTGGTTGCCTCTTGTATGTGCCCCGACTGGGGATTGAACCTGCAACCTTGGTGTATTGGGATGATGCTCTAACCAACTGAGCTACTACTCAGCCAGGGCCTATGACTTTCTTAATAACATTTCATTTTTTCTATCTTACTTCATTATGAGAATAACAGTATATAAAATATATATAACATGCAAAACACATGTCAATTGGTAAGGCTTTCAGTCACTAGTAGGCTATGAGTTGTTAAGAGTTGGGAGAAATCAAAAGTTATACATGGGTTTGACTGAGCTGAGCGCTGGGGCTGGTGGATTTATGGTGGGACCTGTTGGCTCGGGAACCATTTCTGCAGGGCCGACGGTCCCAGCTTCCTTATTTCACCGGCTGAGGAGGGCCTTTAAGATCGTGTCCTCCATGCCCCACTTTGGCCCTCTGCAGCCTGGCCTCCCACCATGACTATGGACTCAAGGAGGCACAGCGGCTCCCAGCTCAGGGCCGTGCTGGTGGGGGCTGGAAAACCCCCTGGCCGGCCACTCCGCTCAGTGCTCTCAAGTAGGCGTGGCTACCTCCTATTGGCTAGGGGCACCCACCCAAGCAGCTCCCTGCAGATCCCATGCATTAGGCACCCCTTCGTGCCGGAACCTCCCGAGGGATGCTCAGCACCTACACCACGCTGGTGTAGAAGCCTCTTGCTCTTCACCCACCACCTTTCAGAGAGAGGAGGAGGTAGGCTTGTCTGTCACATCTCCGCTGTGAGAGCCTCCTTCTTCCAGACTGAAGAAAGCCCCGAGGTCCAGCAGAGACTGATGGAAGGACTCTTCTCTCTTCGCTTCCGGAGGTGGTTTAAGCTACCCGTCAGGTCTAGCCCATTGGAATGGCGGCTACCAGAATGCAGAGGATTCACAATAGCCTGGCTATCGAACCTAGTGTCTAGCCAAAGAGGGCAATTGCTGCTCTCTGCCCGGGGCAATACGCCTCTTGATTCTCTTTCACAATCAAAGAAGTTGGAATGAAACACAGCTTATGGATAAAATGTATTGGTTTTGTATTTGTCAAATATTGCTTTCATTACAACTGCTTTATAGGGTCCAAGGCCAAGCAACAAAGAAATATATAACCCAGTGGTTGTAGTGGATAAAGAGAACCACTATTAAGAACGGGCTTTCTGCCCTGGCTGGTGTGGCTCAGTGGATTGAGTGCCAGCCTGCGAAGCAGAGGGTCGTCGGTTTGAATCCCGCATCCCCAATTCCCCAACGCAAGAGACAACCAATGGATGTTTCTCTCACACATGAATGTTTCTCTCCCCCTCTATCTCCCTTCCTTGCCCCATCTCTAAAAATAAATAAGCAAACATTGAAAGCATTTCCAAATCATAAGTTGGGTATATTGCCTGGATGGTTGACTATAACTGTGCACCTGAAATCCTGGCTGTAACCTGCACGTGAATTTGTTTTTGCCCAATAGTCTCCTGCCCTCTGCCCCACCTCCCACAATGCATTTCTGTTGACCCTCGAAAAAGAAAATGAGAACTCGAATGTGGGGGCATGTGCCTTGGGTTCTAGGACACAGTGTAACTTCCAGAGCACTGAGCCAGCAAACCGGCGGTCTGGCCTTCACACTCCTGACAGCTGTTTCTTTCTTTCAATGTAATTTCACAGAAAAATATCCAGAAGGGATGCGCTGCCCCAGATCTATCAGAAAACATATTTAAAGGATTCTGTCGTTTTATAATGCAAAAACCTAACACCAAATAATCATATCATCAAAGGGTTAGTTACCGTTTCAGCCATGGTTTATCCAGAAGCAGGCAAAGGGGTGTTGATAGCACCCACAGGTACTTTGTAGGGACTTAAGGAGATGAGGCCTGGCAAGAGCTGAGAGATGTTCCCCATCCAGCTGCTCCTCGACTTACAATTGCGGTCACACCCCAATAAATCCATCATAAGTTGAAAATACCCCAAGTCGAAAATGCATTTAATACACCTAGACGACCGACATCATAGGTTAGCCTGGCCCACTCTCTGCCACATTTGGGCGACGATCTTGGAGTTTCATCCCGAGAGTCATTCATTGCCTTCCTCTTCTTGTCACCAGAAACAGCAGGGGACGCACGGTTTGTAGACCTGACGGGATGCAAAGATACCAAACACGCTGTCCAAACGCCTTATGGCTCTTAAGAGCCCACTACTCCTGGCTCTCACACACCTGCACACACTCAAGAATCTATTTTGAAATCTTACTTATGAATTGAATGACAAATCCCTGGCGTATGCTTAAAGACAGCGTATTACAGAAACACTACAACCCAGCAAGGCTTAATTTAAGATGAAAGAACCCTTGATTAGGAACTCCATTCATTATTAATTAAGAGTGAAAGCTTTATGGTTATCTTAATCAATTCTATGAAGCCATTTGAAAAATTCAATTACGTTACTGAAAAGACTTTCAAACACTAGTGTAGCAGAAAGAATGATTTATTATTTTAATAGCTAGCGCCAGGATGTGTTTAATGATGCAAACAGTCTCTCTGTTTTGGAAAATATTTTGATTGGAGGGCGGAGCCCTGCGGGGGTGGTTGGTCCTGGAACCCCGATGAGGAAACAGTGACACCACGTGGCATGAAAACTAGACAGAAGTTCAGGGAAGAGGGGAAGAGATGGGGGGAGGGGAAGCAGAATAGGGCATGTGGTTGAGCAAACTGGGTAGAAGCTTAAGACTTCTGGAGAAATTTGTCGGTGAACAATTCCCCCCTGATGAGTTGATCAAAGTACTTTTTAGAAAAAAATATCCTTACCCAAGGATAGGCTTTGATTTGAGAGAGAGAGAAACATCAACCATTTGCTTTTCGTATGCACCCTGACCGGGTTGGATCCGAACCCACAACCTAGATATGTGCTCTGACCGGGGATGAACCCACACCTTTTGGTGTACCTGACAACGCTCCAACCATCTGAGCCACCCAGACAGGGCTGATATCTGATGTTCCATTTACAGCTGGTTTTGCAGCAGGAAAGGTCCACCCCTCCGCTGAACCCTATGGAAAGGTCTGTCTGTGTGATGGACTTTGGAGAAACCAAAGAGAGAGGGGGTAGGCGGACTTCCTCACGTGGCTGCTGGAGCAGAGAGAAGAGCAGGGTGAGGGCTGGGTGACGAGGGGGATCAAGACTTCGGCCAGAGCACGGAATCAGGAATGGTCCCTGGAGCCCACGAAAATCTCGGAAAGGGTGTTGGTCTTCCCTTCAAGTGTATTATGGGGATTCAAGTCAATTTTCTGGTAAATCTCAGAAGACTGAGTCAGCTCAACTGATAATAGGCAGTTTGATAAGAATATATATGTGATCTGTTTGTGCTTCTTAAGATTTTTGTCTCTTAAGATACACAAGCAGATGCAAATTTAGAGTACTGGTTTCAGGTGGATTGAAGATTAGAGTTCCACAATGAGAATCTATAAGAAAAAAACACGGGTAAATATTTTTTATACTCTTTCATAGGGAAGACGTTCTAAGGATGGCATCAGACTTGAGAAACCAAGTAGGGCCCTGGCCACTGTGGCTTCGTTTATTGGAGTTTTTTCCTTAACCAAAAGGTTGCAGGTTCGATTCCCGGTCAGGGCACATACTTAGGTTGTGGGTTCGATCCCCAGTTGGAGTGCGTATAACCCCCAGTCCAGGCATTTACAGAAGGCAACAAATTGATGCTTCTCTCTCACATTTCTCCCTTCCTCTCACCCTCTCTCTCAAAGCAATGAAAAAATGTCTTTGGGTGAGAATAAAAAAGAAAGGAAGGAAGGAAGGAAGAAAGAAAAATGGCTCAATCCAAGTGCATAAAAATTAAGCTTTTTTTCCACAGAAAAAGAAAGCTATAATAAAAGCTACAAAAAATAAATTGAGGCAAAATATTTGTGATGCATGACGAGCCATGACTAAGTGTTTCTCATAAGCAAACAACTGTTTTAAGTTTGAAAGAAAAGACTAAAGAACTCAATAGAAAAAATAGATAAGCATCTCACCAAAAAAGATGCAGAAAGCTAATACAAGCCCAGGTCATGAACACCACCGCATCTTAGGTAAGAGATGAAAAATGGAAACAAAATGGCTGACTCCAGGATTTTTAAGAATTCATTGGGGCATCTCCAGTGATGGCAGGGATGTGGACAAATGGACACTCTCTCGTGTGTTATTTACTGGAAAATATATCAGGATACTCTTTCTGGTGGACAAATGTGCACTAGCTCCTTCGGGTGGGGTATGGCGCTCACAAGGGTATGCAGAGGGGCAGGATGGTCGGGGTGTCGGGAGGCAGGACAGTGGTGTGGTCAGGGTCTTGGGCTCTGGAACCAGACGGCCGGGGGTCAGATTTCGCCTTAGCAACCTCCTACCTGTGCGATAGCAGCAAGTACCTTCCTACCTGGGTCCCATCCGGAAGTGGAGATAGCACCATTCTTACCTCGTAGAGCTGTTGCGGAGATTAGATATACTTATACATGTTGGAAGAATGCTAGCGTGGGGGTACAGTAGCTCAGTGGGCTACCACGTTCCATTCAAAATGGAGCAAACCTCCCTTTGACCGGGAGATTCCTGCCCGCTCCATTACGTCCTAGGATATCACTTGGTCAGGATCGTAGCTGGGACTAAGCCAAGTGATGGTTTCAATTACAGGTATTCTGTGCAATGGTGGCCATTGAGGGTTTCAATTGGGCCAATGAGCTAGCTGAGAAGTTTGCTGGCTGTCCAGGAAAAAAAATCTTTTTATTTTGAGGGGGCCATAGAAAGGACTCTTTCTCCCTTCCTCTGGACACCGCTATGTGGGGAAGTGAGAATGAGGCAGATGCTTTAGGCATGGCCCTGGAGGACTTGGAGTGCCTGGATGAAGCCAGTCCTGAAGGTGGGTGGATCTATTGCTGTCTTTCCAGGCATAGAATGGAGGGATGACGTCACTTTTAGCAGTCTAGGGTGAGGTCAGGAGGCGGTGACATGGGGGCTGTAATTTTACATAGGAAGCCATTGCAAATCCAAGTCTGGGGTGGCCTACAGGTGTTTTTGGTCTATGGCAGTAAAATCATCTCTCTGACGTACGGTACGCTAGGCTTTAGAAAGTGCTCTGACATTCAGATCTCATGTGAAAGTGACTTACGAGGCAGGGCCTGTGCCCCACCACACAAATGAGGAAAGGACAACTCCGCAGGGCTGAGCGCTCATCCAAGGCCACGTGTCTGGTGAGACACAGGCTTGTTTCCACATCAAGGTTACCCTCCCTGACCTTGCTCCAAAGCCCAGGGCGCTCTGACTCCAGGCATTCCCCCCAAAACACATACTGAGTGCCCTGCTGCCCTCCAGGGACCTCTGGACGGTCAGAAAGGAGGAAAGAGGCAGGAAGAGCCTCACTGGGATACTATGGCGGTCACTGAGGCTGCTGCCTTCCCGGCGATCTGACCTCTGACCTCTGACCCTGCCCAGGACCTTGCATCACATCCTCAAGAGTCAGCGTGAACCCAACGTGCCAGCCTCCAAGATAGAAAATCTTGGGGAATCTGACAGTAGAATCCCCTAAGTGAACAGGGAGGAGCTATGCCTAAGGCTTCTGCCATCCCCCAAACTCTGGTGACCAGTGCAATGGATACCCTTTAGTGACCGCCTCTGGCTGGAAATTACTTTTTTCTTCTTTCTCGTCGTGATTCGATTTATCTAAAAACAATTCAATCCTAAAGGGGAGAGAAGAGCTGGTGAAGGGGTCAGGGAGCTGACTGTAATCAAAAGCTGGGGAGAAAAGGCTGTGTGAGCCATAAGGTCCTCGGTCGCCAGTGTAGTCACAGAGCTTCAGTGGAGCGCACGAAAGTGTCTTTCAGACTCTTGCTGGGCACGGCACACACCCTTTTGCTTCCACACCAGCCCAGGTTTGCCACCAGTATGTGGTCACCTTTTTTATTTTAATCCAAGGTTCATTTGTGCATCCTAAAATACAGGACGGGTTTCAGGAAGCGTGAATCTACTTGAACCCAATGGAAAAAAGGTTTTCTCAGGCTCTGCGAGATGAAGTTGCGGAATTCACAACAGTTTTAATTATAACCCATTAAATAAACACAATAAGCAGCTCTTTGCTCTGAGGTTGAAAGCTCTGTCTATTTTTATCTCCAGGCAAATAACACATCCAGAGCAAAAGTGGCTACGTTAGGAGTGGATTATTGCATCCCGCATCAGCGGCTTCTCTGGCAGTACTTTGTTCTCTATGCTAAATAATGTCATTTATACGACGATATTCGTGTTAACACACTGAGCAAAAATATTAAGAATTTTTTAGAAGACATTTTTTTCCCACAGGCAAAGAAAGGGTAAGCACGTTACAAACGCTAGTCCGTACATATGACAGAATATTATGCAGCCCTGAAAAAGGAGGCAGTAATGGCATGTGCTACAACATGGATGATGCTTGAGAGCATTGTGCTGAGTGAAAGAAACCAGTCACAAAAGGACAGATACTGGCCCTGGCCCCGGGAACTCTGGTGGTTGGAAGGGTGTCTCAATGCACCAGGGTTGTGGGTTCGATCCCCGGTCAGGGCAAATACAAACAACCAATAAATGTATGAATAAGTGGCACAACAAATCGATGTTTCTCTCTCTCTTTGTCTCTCTCTCTAAAATTGATTTAAAAAAATTTTTAAAAAGCACACATACAGTATGATTGCACTTGTATGAGGTACTTAGAGTAGTCAAATTCATCGACAGAAAGTAGGACAGTCGTTTTCATGGACAGGAGAGGAGGGGATGGAGAGTGAGTGTTTCTTGGGTCCAGAGTCTCCGTGTTGCAAGATGAGAACAGTTCTGGACACGCGTGGTCGCGGAGGCTGTACAACATTATAGATGGATTCAATGCTACTGCCCAGTACCGCTTAAAATTGGCGAAGATGGTTAACTTCGTTATGTGCATTTTACACCTTCAAACACATCTCCCCTCACCTTTTTGTTTCTGCTTTACCTTTCACGTTTAGGTATCCAATCCAACAGGACCTGGCCTTTTTCACACAGTGTGAGGGAGGGATTGAGCCCCACGCCTTCCATTTCCCGAGCCCGATACCCTGCCTTCGCTGCTAACTCATCCACGTCTTCCCTGCTGGTCCCGGGCGCCGGCTCTCTCCTGTGCCCGCCTATTGCGGATTGATCCATCTCCTTGCGTGTCCTCTGCCAGAACCAGAGTGTGACTTCACGTGGACGGACTGCCCTACATCCCCTCGCTCTTTGTCTGCCAAATTGTCACAGCTGTTCGTGGACCTTACTCAGATGCATTTTACAATCCAGTTTTTCAGTCCCTCTGAATATAGAGAGAGAATCAGCAATCTCTCACTCGATCAATCTCTCTCTTGGAATTTTACAATTGTGTGTGTATGGGGCAAGCTCTGAGGTCGACTTTTGAACCTAGGGATGAAACTCCAAGTGTTAACAGATTTAAAGTCCATTCCGTGGGGGTCTGATCAGTCTGTGAAGGCTCGTTGCCAAAGCGCTTCGCCTTCGGGGGCTTCTACTGCGGGCAGTATGTTGCCATGGTAACGGTTACTTTTAGTTAGTACTTTTTATAGACAGAAGTGTTACACCCTGGAGTCTCTTCTTGGAAATGAATAAACCTACAGACAGTGTGGTGCTTCATTTGATGTAGATATTTAATGGCACAGAGCCAGACTGAAGCCACCAGAAGTGGGCCATTTTTAGCATTTATATTTGATGGGGACCTGCCCTGTTACCAGAAATATCACATTTTCATCAAAAGGTGTTACAAAATACAAGTTAACCCCTTTTATCCATTGAAACGTGTCAATAATGAATAAACTGTGACCCTGGCCAGGGAGCTCAGTGGGTTAGAGCGTTGTCCTACTACGTCAAGGTTGCGGGTTCGATTCCTGGTCAGGGCACATACAAGAAGCAACCAATGAATGCATCAGTAAGTGGAGAAACAAATCAATGTCTCTCCTCCCCCCGTCTCTCTCTCCTTTCCTCTCTCTAAAACTCAATAAATAAAAATTAAAATAAATAAATAAATGGTGGAAGAAGTGCATGTGTCTGTCAGGAGTTTGCACACATTATTTTGTTTTCTACCTTGGAGCAAAATCCCCAGCTCTCATGGGGAACCCGAAGACTTGGAGAGCACCATGTCTCGTGAATGGATGGAGGAGATGCCACTGGGCACTGTGGGTTGAAGGAGCACCTGGCCTCGGTCTGGATCCTGGCTCTGACCTTTACTAGCTACATAGTCTTGAACTTCAGTTTCCTCCACCAGAACATGGAGATTATCGTATTTACTTTGCAGAGCAAATGCATCTTCGGTTAGTGGCACCTCTGATTACACATATGACTAGGCAATGATTTCAACTCAATATTAAAGGCCAAAGGGGGTGGAAACATCCACTTTAAAAGTGCCAAGGGACCCTGGTTGGCGTGGCGCAGTGGATTGAGCACCGGCCTGCAAACCAAAGGGTCACCGGTTCGATTCCTAGTCAGGGCACGTGTCTGGGTTGCCCACTGGCTAGGTCCCCACTGGAGGGGCACACAAGAGGCAACCACACATTGATTCTCTCTTTCTCTCTCCCTTCTTTTCTCTCTAAAAATGAATAAATAACATTTTAAAAATTAAAAAAAAATTTAAGTGCTGAGGGAAGTCAACACCACAGTGGGTGCAAGGCACCAGGGAGGAGAGGAGAGCCCTCTGCTTCCGTGCACAGAAGGAAAAGGAACACAGACAAGATCTCAGCAGGGCTGTGCAGGGCAGGGCCACCGGGGGGACTGGTGGGTGAGGATCGGTCAGTGAGGAACAGCAGGGCCAGAGGCCCCACATGCGGGCTGAGAGCAACATGGCGATAAGAAGAATTGTAGAAGAAAGGTCCAGGGAGACTAAGAAGCACGTGGAGACGGCGTGAGGGCTGCACGTGCCCCGGCTTGAGGAGAGAAGGGCTTGAACTGAAGGATCTGGAGAGTAAGATAAGATGCAAATCTCAAAGCCTAAAGGCCTCCCCCAGGGACCCAGGGATTAGCTGTGCTGGAAACAGAAAGAGCAGAGGGAGCCAAAACCTGTCTTGAAGGCTTTGATCTTTTCTGATAAATGGTGGTTTCAAGCCACAGCAACGGTGGCAACAACGCGTGGTTGGAATAGCTGCCTGCCTGCTCTTTTTGAAACAGTGTTTCCAAACACACTGACAAACGCGATCTCACTGGGCTCCCACGAGAGGTTAGTGAGGCAGAGCGGGCGGATGGTACAGCCTTGCCCAAAACAGGCAGAGACCATTGCGGGAAAAGTTACATCTGCAATCAAAGTGAAACAATTTCTGGGATTTATTCCGTCTCAAAAAATATATAAGTATCTCCAAGCGGCTTTTTTGCCGGTGTGGTTCAACATCATGGACAAGGTCAGTTTCATCGGTCTTTTGCCGGTGTGGTTCAACATCATGGACAAGGTCAGTTTCATCGGTCGTTTCTCTGGGAATCTGGAAGGAACTGCTGAAAAGTGGACCCCCCAAAAAGGGGTCCCCGAGAGAGCTCAGGGACAGACCTGGCTGTCCAGATGGCAGAGCCGTTAGTGTTCGATGACATTGAGTACACAGGTCCTCGCGTGGTCACAGCGGGTCACTTCCTAACTTAGGTCTCCAGGTGCCGTCTCTCCTGAGCTCTTCCGCGGCTCATATGGCTGCGGGTCGCGGCTCTGGATGCTGTTTCTCACGCTCATCGGGAATACAGCTCAGCTCTCCGCCCTGACTCTCCCGCTGTGGTCCCTGATATTCCCTCTCTTCCAAGCCTCTAGTGTGATAGGCAGCTTCCCACATGGCCTCCAATGACCCCCACGTCCTGGTACTCACACCCTTGTGTAGTCCCCGCCCCCTGTGCATGTGGGCTGGACACAATGACTTGATATGAATGAATAAAATAGAGCAAAGGTAACGGGACGTCACTTCCACGATTAGGTTATAAAAGACCGAGACTGTCTTTTTTATACATGCTCGCCTTGGATTCATCTCCCCTGTTTTTTTTTCTGATAAAGCAAGCTGGAGACACCCACATGGCAAGAAACTGGGGGCAGCCTCCAATCACCTGCCAGTGAGGAGTCGAGAACCTCATTCTCACCTCTCAGGAGGAACTGAGTCCCGCCCACAGCCTCGTGAGTGAGCTGGGCAGGGGATCTTGCTCCGGTCGACCTTCAGATGAGACCACAGCCCTGCCTGCCAGCTCGGTTGCAGCCCTTTGAGAGGCCTTGCGCTGGACAACCAGCCAAACCGTGCCTGGATTCCTGACCCACAGGTGATGCCAGATAATGTGTTGGGGTAAGTAAGGCTTGAGGTAATGGAGGACTAATATGGCCATAGTCCAATCTTTGGAGTTACCTCTGATCCTATCAATTATAATGAAGCACCTGCAAGTTCTCCCATGCTTTCCAAGGCCCCAGAATTTATGCTTTTCTGGAATCTGAGGGGAGGTAACGGGCTTTTTAGGGAGGAAGAAGTCACTCAGTATACGCCTCCAGGTACTCTGTCCCAGTCTCTGCCTGCTCCAGCTTTTTGCCGGAAGAAAACACTCTCCCTGCTCTTCTTCCTTGCACTGTCTATGTTCCAGAACTTGGCTTGAGTCCAGACTACATTCTTCCGCGATCTTGACCTGGATTCCCGTCCCGGAGCCCGACTGCCAGGTTTCTGTGCCCGGCCTGGCCCGCAGACCCTTCCCGGCTGCTGCGTTTGATGGTGGGTTTGCGGTGTTCCTGACCTTGGATCGCACCCACAGAAATCCAAATGGCTGGGAAGCCCTACAGGACAGTCCGATTCCCTCTCCCAGCCATTCAAGGGCAGGTCCTAAGCAACCACTTTGGGGCCCTGGCCAGACTGGGCATAATCTCTGAAAGGCTGGTGCCAAGTTTTGAGCTGGTTGTTCCTATCTTTCCAGGGGGCGTGGGATGGGATTGTGAGCACGCCAGTTCTCCAAAGGGAGATATGACCACAAGAGCTCCAAGTGGAGTTTGGCAACAGGCAGGGATGACTCATGAAAAAGCAGGGGGAGGGGGGATGCAGCATGGCAACGGAGAATCGGCTCGCAGCCCCTCTCCGCAATGACGGAGGAGGCGGTGGACTCGGAGCCAGGAACACAGAGTAAAACATCCTCTTACTGGCTTCCAAGGAGAGCCCTCCACGGAAGCCCTTCTGCCTGCCCAACCTTCTCCCCATCGCGAGCCCTCTGCTCCCACCAATTTCTAGTCCAGACTTCTTTCCTTTAGAAAATGTTTATGGAATGGGCCCTGGCCGGTGTGGCTCAATCGGCCGGAGCATTGTCCTATAACTGAAAGGTTGCAGGTTCGATTCCCAGGCCGGGCGTGTACGGGAGGCAACCAATCCATGTCTCTCTCTCCCCGCCTTCATTCCTCTCTCTCTAAAAGCAATGAAAAAATGTCCTCGAGTGGGGATAAAAATAAATAAATAAAAATTTTAAAATGTTTATTGAATGGATGAACCTCACAGACAGTATGTGAAGCAAAGGAATCTGGACTCTAAGGTGTAAATACTGTGTGGTTCATTTCGATGACATTTTAGAACAGGAAAAATTCATCTAGTGTGAACAGTTGTATTAGTTGCCTCCATGGTGAAGGATCGCTGGGAAGAGAGATTCAGAGCAAGTGGGTCCCCAAAGCCTACGCACTTGTCGGCACCACACAGCCAATTCTGTCATGATGTCATCTCGATATATGTGATTTTTACCTCCAGCAAAACGAAAAAGAATTAATGACTGAGTGAAGGGCAGGGAATGGGTTGAATTACAGAAGCAGAAATGGCAGAATGTTGGCAATTACTGAAGCTGGTAATTGGTACACAGGGGCTCATTCCATTTTTCTTTTTTTTTCAAGACTTTATTTATGTATTTTTTTAAAGTATTGTATTTATTCTTTTAGAGAGAGGGAAAGGAAGGGAGAAAAGGAGGGAGGGAAACATCGATAGGTTGCCTCTCACACCTCCCTAACCAGGGACCTGGCCCGCAACCCAAGCACGTTCCCTGACTGGGAATCAAACCAGCGACCTTTTGGTTCCCCAGCCAGCACTCAAGCCACTGAGCCACACCAGCCAGGGCTCTTTTATTTATTTTTAGAGATGGGGGCGGAAGAGAGAAGACAGAAACATCGGTGTGAGAGAGAAACATCCACCGGTTGCCTCTCGCACGCCCCCTTCCGTTCCTCTAAACCTGTGCGAATTCCACTCACGATTTGGCAGCGCGACTCAGAACAGGACCCAGGAAGATGAGGACCCTGTTCCAGCAGGTAAATCAACTTACTGTTTCCTTCCATGGGAATGTCCTGGTAGGCTATTCTCATGAGAAGAATGTCGGCAGAACTAAACGTTGTGGTGAGTGATGTGGTGGATTTACGCTCTGGTTCAGGTTTGATTCCTGGACCAACAGCCAGTGCTGGGACCAGCACTCAGGCAGTGGCTCTTGAGAGGCCCCCCGGGAGCATCCAGATGGGCTAACTCAGAATCCTTGGAGGCGGGGCCCCGAATCCCTGGTGGGCGGGGCCCATGCATCACCTGCATCCAGTCCACAGTCTGGGCGAGAACCGGTGACATACGTCATCTCTCCCAGGAAGCCTTCTCCGCGCTGGCTCACGGAGAGCTTTCTTTTATCCAACCCGCTCAACCTTGCTGACTTCCACTCTGCCAGCTAGTGCTTCGGGGCCTTGTACTGATCACACTTGCTGGGTCCATGCTTGGTTCCTTCAGCGAGGATGTGTGGATATGTGTTCTTGAGCGTAGAAACCATCTTTTTACTTTGCGTTGCTCACGACACTTAGCACCGTGGTGCTCGGTGAACATGCGCTCAACATTTTTATTTAGAAAACAGTGGACTATTGCCTTATTAATAATGGGCTGTATTCTTTAATTTAATATATATTCATTTAATTATAAGTTATTTAATATATATTCCTATGGTCTTAATGTGTGTCCCCCAGAATCCGTATGTTGAAATCCTAACCCCTTGTGATGGGATTGGAAGGTGGGGTCTTTGGTCCGAGGCTGGGGCGCTTAGGATGGGATCAGTGACCTTGTAAAGGGGACCCCACAGGGCTCCCCCACCCCTTCTCTCCTGTGAGGATGTAACTGGGTGCAGCCAAGAGGGGGTCCCAAATAGGGATTTGTAATGGGGTCCAGAAGAGCTTGGAGATGATGGGCCCCACACCACATGGCCGCACCTGCCCGGAGTGCTGGCAGCTGTGGCCAGTTGCGGGAGGAGCTGGAAGTGAGGCTGCAGAGGAAGATTGGCGCTGGGATTTCAACGGAGGCGCGGCAGCCATTGGGGTCTCTCTTTTTGGGACCACACATCTGTTTAGGACCACGCGGCTTCAGTGAGAATCGGGACCACGAGGCTTTGGAAGTGCTCCCTTTGCCACGTGGAGGGTGCCGGGAGGACTGTGTGCATTTGTGGAGAACTTTAGTTTATATTATTTCAAATAAATAATAAATTTCTTTCCTTTTCTGGCATTAACAGACTTCTTTCCTCAGGTGGCGGGCAAAGCAAAAAAGGGGGGGTCTTTTATATCGTTCAGCAACCCCCTCCCCCCATCTGTTCTATAACAAGGACACAGCGAAGATAGTCACCCATGGACTGGGTAGCAGGTCTCACCAGATGCCAAGTCCGCCAGCACTATGATCTGGGGCTTCTTAGCCTCCAGAACAGTGAGACATAAACGTGCGCTGTTCATAAAGCAGCCCATTTATGGTATTTTGTTTTAACAGCCTCAATGGACTAAGATGTATATATGTATACTTATAAATGTACCAAGAATTCCTTTTCAAGGTACTAAACTAAACGTTTGTAACTGGGATGTGTTCTTTTATGAAGGAAGTATTTTTCAATGTATAGCCCTGGCTGGTGTGGCTCAGTGGCTTGAGTGCCGGCCTGTGAATGGAAAGGTCGCCAGTTCGATTCCTAGTCAGGGCACATGCCTGGGTTGTGGGCCAGGTCCCCAGTAGGGGGCGTGGAAGAGGCAACTGAGAGATGTATCTCTTGCATGTCGATGTTTCTCTGCTTTCCTTTCTTCCTTCCTTCCCCTCTATCTAAATACATTATTCTTTAGAGAGTCTATATTTAGTATTTGTGCTATCTGACCTTGTGTAAATCCTTCAGATGCTGGGATGGTTGCAGGGGCAACATCAGTTCTAAGGAAGTTACTGGAAGCGGAGCTGACACAGGCGACCACCATTGTCACCCACCGACCGCCAGGGAGAGAGGAACTCTAGCTGCATGCTCTGAATCAGCACCAGAGTGACCTTCACGCGTGATGGCGTGGAACTTTTCTTCCCAACAAAATATGGAAAAATTTAGCAGCAGAGAGTGAAGTTGGCCTCAAATGCTCCCTGAAGGGAAACCACGGCGTTCTCCTGGGTGACAGCCCAGGACGATTGTCCTCCAGAGAAGCTGCCAGAAACTGCAGTGCTCTGATTAGACGGGGCATTAAGCAACCGCCGAGATAAAGACGGTCCCACCCTTGAATTCGCCCTATCTCCCCGAAACATTCTCCTCGTGCAACACTTAGCAATGGAAATAAACAATAGCTTCATCTGTTAACTGCATGTATCATGAAAGGTGGCGAAGTTTGGGTTTTTGTTCATGTTTTTTTTTTGTCCTTTTAATTGCTCCGTTGGCCACGAAAACCATTATTTGCATTCCTTTATGATATTAAGCGTGAAGGTAACTGTGAAAGCAAATGGAGAATTAATGTCACCTCTCAGAAGCCCCTGTTTCATCGAACCTGAAGAGCCTTCCGTAGCCAATTTTGTTCTGAATGGAAGACTGTCATTCCTTCCTAATGGGGTGATTGAACAGACTCAAGTCAGGAGAGGAGTCGGCAGCACTAATGGCAGTGGGGAGAATGCATTAACGGTGATGTATTCCTTGAAGAAAAACAATCACTGTCAAGTTCAAGTCATGTACCATTTCATAACTACTTCATGGTATCATCCAGGAGTGGTAATGCATCCATCCTTGCATTAGGTGAGGGTTGTGGTTTATCTTAGCCAGGGACGGCAACGCCACCTCAATCACACGTGCTGGGAGTGGACACTATCGAAGGGCGAAAGGAAAAAGGTATCGTTTATCACTCACAATTCGTTTGATAAAGTGAGTTATGACAGGGAAAGAAAGCATTAGGAGCTCATATGCGCTCGTGTTACATTTTTGAATGTTCCTAGCTCTCAGCTGTGGATTCTCGATAAGTTGCGTTTCAGGATATTGAACTAGAACTGTGCTTACGTTTTCCAAAATAATTACAGCAGTATGTTTGGGGTTATACCATAGAGTATTGAGCGCTGCCCCGGTTTTTCTTAGTCTGAACAATTATAGTTTGTGTATTTCTTCCAGTAAATGCAACCTGGAGAAATAAACACTTTGAACTTGATAGGTGGTGTTGGAACACAATTATCTTTATTTAATGAGATTAATGGAGGGTGGAGAAAATAATTCTTCAGGGGGACCACTTCTTCTATGATAGCTAGAGGGCAGAGTTGAGAATGTTACAGGTACTTTGGGGATTTCTAGAACAACTACAGATGTAAAAAGGCATTTACACTCAGTTTACCAATGTTTCTAATGGTAAGCCCATTTTCAGACTTACCAGTCTGACTGTAGCTTAAACATAGACAAGATTCAGTGTGAGTCTTTTTTCTTGTTTCAAGTACTGTTTTTCTAAGATTTCAATTTTTAGGTAGAGAGGAAGGGGGAGAGAGAAAGGGAGAAAGAGAAACATCTATTTGTTGTTCCATTTATTTATGCGTCATTGGTTGACTCTTTTTTAAAAAATTTTATTTATTTATTTTTAGAGAGAAAGGAAGGGAGGGAGAAAGAGAAGCAGAGAAACATGGATGTGCAAGAGATACATCCATCAATTGCCTCACACGCCCCCGCCTGGGGACCTGGCCCACAACCCAGGCATGTGCCCTGACTGGGAATCGAACCAGTGGCCTTACGGTTTATGGGATGATGCTCCAACCACCTGAGCCACACTGGCCAGCGTAGGTCAAGGTTTATTCTAGCTCGTAAAACATGTAATCTGGGAGACAAAAAAGTGGGCAAAGGCCACTCCTGTCTGGGCAACTGCAGAACCTGCCACAGTAGGGCAAGCGCAGCACAATCCTTATCCCTAGCCAGATTTTAGAATTCCAGTACTGACGCGCAGTTATCGGAGACACTTTAAATGCGCCTGTTTGGGCCTCCGACAAAGAACAAATGCTAAGCACAGTCAGGCACACACTTCAACAGCATTAACTGCCTGTGACAAAAGGCCACTGTCCAAGGACCGTTCTTCGTACACTGTGGGACAAGCCAAGAAGTCACCCGTGGTTTGGGCATGACTTGGAAGATACGGTGTCAGCACAATGCTGAGTGCCTGGCCAGAGGACACGGTGAGCCCGGAGCCATGAGGGGAGGAAAACAACGGAGAGGAAAATGGGGCTTTTCAAAGATGGCCAACACACAGATTGTTCACGTACTTGTTAAATAACTGAAGACCTTGTTCCTGACCTTGACCTTCAGTCCTAGGGGCACCGCTAGTTTCCGGCTCAGCGCCAGCTCCCGCTTTTCCTTCTGCAGCGGACACGTCTCGTAAGGTTCTGTGTGTTTGCTCTGCGTTATAATATAAACAGATGTCACAGTTCTGGCAAGAAGCTTGCCCGCTGCCTCTTCTCCCCCCTTTTTCTCTCAGGTCACATGTTGCTGGAGATTCGGCTATTCCGACTTGTATATAGAAGGATGAAAATTATTCAGTTCATATTTATCAAGGCAAATATCCATTGGCTCCTGGAAAGATGGATCATGCTCTGGCTGGGTAGCGCAGTTGGTTAGAACATTGTCCCAATACGCCAAGGTTGAGGGTTCGATCCCCGGTCAGGGCACATACAAGAAGCACCCAATGAATGCATCAAAAAGCAGAACAACAGATCAATTAGTTTTCTCCTTCCCTCTGTCTCTAAAATCAATAAATATGGTTTTAAAAAGGGATTTTTTTAAAAAAAAGAAGCCCCTTATAAATACGCATTTTCACCTATTTGACTTTTTCAGTGGATGGACCATTTTACTGAACGTTATGGGGTTGTAGTGTGGGCAGGTTTATGATAAGACTGTGATTCACAACTCCCCTAAAAACCCAGCATAGTTTTCACATTGAAACAAATCTAAAATACATGTAACCGGTGTAAAGCGGGGGCCCTTGTGGTTCAGTCTCGGAGAAGCGTTGTGGCCACGTGAAGACACAAGCAAACACAGCTTCTGAAGGGCTCAAATTGTTTCCTGCGTTCTCACAGGCTGCGGTGGGCACCCACGCACGCAGGCGGCGGCATCACACACAGGGATCCCCTTCTTTTCCCTCTGTCCCCGTCCCTCCCACGGCTGTCCCCGGACCTCTGCCACTATCACTTCCCCCAAACCCTCTCCCAAGTCCAGCTCTGCGTTGCTTTTCTCTCCCCCTCCCCTCCCCCACTCCTCATGTCTTCATTATATTGGCCAACCCAAACCTTCTCTTAGCAGGAAAGAACCCCTTCTCTCTAGAAGGGAGGAGCTAGGGCGATCGGGGTATTCATTACAGGGCTCCCTTTGGGAGGCTAGGAGGAGAGAGACAGCTGAGAAGACTTCTGTGCTGATGTTTTAAAATAGCAGCTTTATTCTATATGACGCAGGCATATATACAATGCACACATATGTTCTATATAATGAACATATCATAAAATCCATCCTTTGGAAGTAATACAGTTCTGCGGTTTTTAGTCAATTCATAGACATGCTCAACAACCATACTGTCTAGTTTCAGGCCACTGGACCCCATTCCCCCCACTTCCGGCCCTTGGCAGCCACTAGTCCACTTCCTGTCTGTATGGATTCATCTATTCTGGTCGTTTCATAGGAAGGGAATCATACCATACATGGCATTTTGTGACTGGCTTCTCTCTTAGCATAAGGTTTTCAAAGTTCATCCATGCCGTAGCATGTCTCTAGTCTCCATTCCTTTTTTTTCCCTTTTAAAAAGATTTTATTTATTTGTTTTTAGAGAGAGGGGAAGGGAGTGAGAAAAAGGAGAGAAACATCAATGTGTGGTTGCCTCTCATACACCCCCTGCTGGGGACCTGGTCTGCAACTCAGGCATGTGCCCTGACTGGGAATTGAACTGGCGACCCTTTGGTTCACAGGCCAGCACTCAATCCACTGAGCTACACCAGCAAGGGCTCCATTCCTTTTTATGGCCGAATAATGGTCCATTGTATGGACAGACCTCATTTTGTTTATCCACTCATCAGTTGATGGGCATCTGGGTGGTTTCTACACATTGGCTCTTAGGTATGAGTTATGCAGTCATGAACACTTTGCCAGGTTTTTGTTGGGACATATGTTTTCATCTCTTTTGGGTGTATCCCTAGGAGTGGAGTTGCTGGGTCACGTGGTAGCTCTTAACCTTCTGAGGAACCGTGATCATAACTAAAATTGTCCCCCAGCTTGTTTCGGGGGTAACATAAGGTTGTATTTTGTGTCAGCAACACTTCTTTCTTTTTTTAGAATATTTTTTATTTATTGACTTTTAGAGAGACAGAAAGGGAGAGAGAGAAACATCAATTTGTTGTTCCACTTATTAATGCATTCATGGATTGCTTCGTGTGTGTGCCCTGACTGGGGATCGAACCCGCAGCCTTGGTGTATTGGGATGACACTCTAACCAAACAAGCTACCCAGCCCGACATTAACTTCAGTATCATGAGGTTTTTATAGCGAAGCATTGGATATTTTTCTTAAAATAAAAATCCACGCTGTGTGGAAGCTCATTATTACTGCAGTTGGGACACCGGATGTTTGATCAGACCCTCAAGGAAGCTTACTACTTTCCAGAGCCAACTAGGTTCTTACCTTGGTAATAAAGAAAGAAGCAGGTGAGCAGGTAAGGGCAGAATTCCTCCAGATGAGAGCAAAAAGCACAGAAAGCCTTCGGACCTTTGGAGCAAAGTTTCAGAAGAAAAGACTCCACTCTCTTCCCATAGCAGTCCCGAGACATGACGTCACGGTACTCCCGCAAGGAGAACACGCCCTCGCACACTAACGGTGGGAGCACCCTGCTCACATTGAATTCCCTCAGTATCTTCTCTTTATAAGTCCCGGGTATTTCCGCGAGCCGCCTGCGCCTCTTCTTCTTCTCTCTCTGTGCCGCGGACTCACAGCCATAGAACCACGCCCCAGCCCCTCTCTCGACCATATGGGCTCGTGGAGAGCTGGTGCAAGCTCTCCCCCGGGCCGTGCTGCTCTGGGGCTCTGCCTGCGCCACATGGGCACCTGGAGGCGGGCTCTCCTGCCCTCTGGAAGGCCTACAGATTTGCAGGGAGGGCGGGGGGCCTGGGATTAGACCTGAGGTGCTGACCGTCGCAGCCTAAGAGGATCGCCCTGTATTCCTTAGTCCCTCGCTGCAGTTAGATTCAAAAGACGAAGGAGAGACGCAAGGTGTTACAATTCTTCCTCCAATTCCCAGACGATCGTTGTCCCAGGCTCCTCCTTGCCTTCCCCCAAACGATGGTTTTCAGTGTTCTGCACGCAGCACACGCATAGTCTGTACTGAGTGGTGTCATCATAGTGTTGGGGGCTGTACAGTATGAGGCTCTGTGTCTCTGTCTCTTCCTGCCACCGTAGTTTGGGCTTAGACACAGGCTTGGAGAAAAGCTAGGGAAGGTAGAAGTAGCCAAAGCCAGGGGTGGCAATATAATGTTTAGGTTTTGTGTGTTTTTTTTTTTAAGATTTTATTTACTTTATTTTAGAGAGGGGAAGGGAGGGAGAAAGAGAGGGAAACATCAATGCGTGGTTGCCACTTGCACGCCCCCTACTGGGGACCTGGCCTGCAACCCAGGCATGTGCCTGTGACTGGGAATTCAACTGGCAACTCTTTGGTTTGCAGGCCAATGCTCAATCCACTGAGCCTCTCCATGCAGGTATTTATTTATTTTTAGAGAGAAAGGAAGAGAGGGAAAAAGAGAGGGGGGAAAGCATTGCTGTAAGAGATAAACATTGATTGGTTGCACCCTGACCAAGGACTGAACCTGCACCCCAGGCATGTGACCTGACTGGGAATCGAACCCGTGACCTTTCACTTTGCGGGAGGGCTCCCAACCCACTGAGCCACACTGGTCAGGGTCAGTGTTGGTTACATGATTCAGCTGCCTACCTGACACCTCTCCTCTGGTCTGGCCCTGGTGTCCACTTAATGAAGCAGATTAGAGGGAAGGATTATCGCTGGCTCGGGGAGGGGCGTGGGGCCTCTACCACAAGCAATGCCTCACTGTGGATCACATGAATGTAACATGATACCTCCAAGCCAGCCTCCCTGGCCACCTGCCCGGGATGTCCCAGGCCCTGGAGTAACCTCAGGACACTCCACGGCTGGGTCTGCATGGCCAGCCCTGTCCCCCAGGTATCCTCTGTCCTGTTCCTCTCCAGGTGCCCATGTGAGCGAATGATGGCATCAGGGTCCTGCTGTCACCCACACCATACATGTCTCCTCTCTGGGAGCCACCCTAAGACAGTGGGTAGACAGGAGTGGTTTAACGGAGCCCAAGTATGTCTTACTTTTTCCCAGTTAGGGAATTAACAAAAAGATCTGTGGCTCTTGAAATACTTGCCTGTTGGGTTTATAGAGACAATTAGATATTTTCCTATCGCCTTTGGGTGGAAAATTTATTCTTCAGAAATCAAAGCTCCCTTGGGATGGTTGGGTGGCAGGAACCCGGAGAGAAGACTTCTCCTGCCTTTGCTTCCGACTTCGAGTGAGACTGTGAGAAAATAACTTTGGACCACCGTTGTCCTCGGAGGTTTGATATCTGGGGGTCAATTCCTGGAGATAGCAAAGGACTCACCTGCGAGTGTGACCTTCAGATGCAAACCAGCCAGTCCAGTGCCCATCTCCCAACCATCTCCTTCATCAGGGTCTCACTCCAGGCCACCATCCCTCTGCCTGAATCACCCCACCGTCAGGCACCAGACAGCCAGGGACAGCCCCCAGACCCCCAGAGTCTGCCAAAATGCAAACTAGCCGATCCTAAGTCTGCTTACCCTGCCTTGCCTGTTACTACGGAAACTAAAATAAAGGCTCAAACGTGTTTTCCTCTCACTTCCTGGACCCCCTCCTTTTGGGAACTGGGAATAACAATCTTTTCATTGGCAGCGGTCGCATGATCTGTTGGCCTCAACATACGTGCAGAGCAATGAACCTACGTTGTAGAACATCCATTGAAAGCACACCCCCGGGGCTGGGCTGTGACAATATTGTGAAGCGCTTTGAGCCTCGTGAAAAACTGGATGGGCAGACCCAGAATTCCCACTGCTTCCCTCTGCACCAGCCCTTTAGGTCCTTGGGACCGCGCATCGAAAATTCTGAGGGGAATAGTGCCACCTTGTGGTGATTTGCAGTATTTCAGGCCATATTTTTTTCTTTTTTTTTTTTTTTTAAATATTGTTTAAATTTCTTTTTTTAGAGAGAGGAAGGGAGAAACATCGTGTGAAAGATAAATCCATCGGTTGCCTCTCACACGCTCCCAACTGGGGACCCGGCCTGCAACCCAGACATGTGCCCTGACTGAGAATCAAACCGGCGACCCTTTGGTTCCCAGGCTGGCACTCAGTCCACCGAGCCACCCCAGCCAGGGCTCTTTTTTTTCATAGACATTTTCAGAGAAGTTTTAGGTTCACAGCAAAGTTGAGCAGAATGCGCAGCAGGTCCTCGAATAACGTCATTTCATTCAATGTCATTTTTCCACAACGTTAATGAGATGCCATGGGAACCAAACTCCTGTTTGTACCAATTAGCCGATGGTAAAGCTGGTTTTGTTATACCCCCGACGCCATGGTTAACATTATTATGCAAAGGGAAAAAGCCAAACAAAAGGAGTAATTCTGTATGATTTCATTTACAGAAATCTCTAGAAAATGAAAACTAACTCATAGTGACAGAAAGGAGACCAGTGATTGTTTGTGGGTGGGGGTGGGGGCCCAAGAAAGACAAACTGCCACGGAGCCAGAGGAAACTTGTGGGGCACCTAAACAGGGTCCCCCAACCCCACTTAGTATTGTCCCCTGACAATACAAAGGTCACCGCAGAATGGGAGGAGTAGAAATCAGGTGGCAGAAGGTTGAGAAGTGTCTCTGTCACTGTCCAGAAGCTTACCCGGGAAGGGTATGAGAAGGAGACAGTGGTTTTAATGCCATACTTTCTGGAACCTCCTCCTGGGAGGTGTTTATACTTCCAGTTCCCTTAATGCAAATAACTTTGGAACTCCAAAGGCACTTATTAACTATATCTCATCACACGACACATCCAATTCTATTTTACCAAGGCTGAAATGTACCATAATTTAAGTTGCAAAGACACTGGCCTCAGTTATTCTGAGTTTGAATCTCAGCTCTGTCAAGCAGTGGCTGTGTGACTTTTGCCCAGTCACTTAGCCTCTCTGTGCTCCAGTGTCTTCATCTATAAATAGGTGTAAGAGTATCTCCTGTTATAAGTATTATAGTTAATATTTGTAAAGAGCTTGGAACATTCTAAGTTTGCCATATTCTGACCCCTAAGAGTGTTAATAAAATCATTTTTCATTCCCAATACAGGAAGGTTTGTGCTCAAGGTTATGAGGGATACCAAAGACTTATGTGGGTGGCATTTGCCCTAGCCTCGAGGAACACTGTAGCAACTGCCGGTCAGATTTAAAATTTTGTCGAGTTCTTCTATGTAGCCTGGCCCAGTAGCCTCCAGCCTCTGCTCTTGGTCAGCCTCGGCATGAAGGTCAAGGAGGCTGATTCTCAGCAGCCACTTTTACAAACGTTGATGTAAGTTGCAAGAATAGAGAAAGCCAGAATTCTGGAGGCTTAAGACAGGCGCCGTACTGCGAAGGGGAGACATGATTTTCACAATATTCTGGATGATTTTTGTTTCAGCCGAGGAATGGCGACAAGTTTATGGCCTGAGAGTACCTTGAGCTTATTCAGGCCCCTCACCACTCTCCTGGACGAAGTCACCGCAGGATCCCGCACCCGGTGGCCCCTACTCCTATAGTGTGCTCAGCCGTGGCCTCGCCCCTGCAATGTGCCGGCCCAGTACCCCCACCTCCTTAGTGTCCATTGCCCAGCCCCCTCAGTGTACAAACCCGCAGTCCCGCCTCTCCCCGTCGCCCCGCCCCCCAATAGCCCCGCCCCTACAGTGTACAAACCCAGCCCCGCCTCTCTGTAGCCCCGCCCCTGCAGCGTACGTAGCCGCTGCCCCGCCTCTCCGTGGCCCCGCCCCTGGCGTGTACGTAACCGCGGCCACGCTTCTCCCCGCGGCCGGCGCCCCGCCGACTGTCCCTATTAGCTGCCCTGCCTTACGGGTGGCCGCTGCCGCTACCTACCACCCAGCGCAGCGTCGCTGGAGGAGGCAGGCGGGTGCCATGGCGGCTGAGACCTTGAGGGCGGAGACGGTGGCTTTGCGCCTGCAGCGGCAGGAGGAGGACATCACCTGGCTGTGGGAGGAGGTCCTGCGCCTGAGGGAAGAGCTGTTGAACGCGCCCGACCGGTGCCTGGCCCAGGGGCCGTGTCTCACGCGGGAGGTGGCGCAGCTCCGGACTGAGAACCGCGACCTGCGCCACCGTCTGCACCGCCTGCGGGTGTGCCTTGCAGAGGAACTGAGCCACCAGGTGAAGCTGGAGAGGGCTACGCTGGCGGCGGCGGCGCAGGACGAGGCTGGGCGCGGGGCTTCCGGCGCGCAGGTAGCCGGGCGTTGGGACTCCTGGGGAGGGACGACGTGGGGCGCCACCTAGGCCTCGAGCGGTGCCGCGACTTGCCCGTCCAGCGTTTTTCTCGGGAATGACAGGTGCAGGTGCGGGCGGCGCCCGGGGGGTGTGCGGGGCCCCGTCTCGCCCAGACCCTGCGGGCATGCCCTGCTCTCAGGCTTCCTCCTGCGGAACCGCGGAGTGGCTTGGGCACCACGCAGTCCCTGCCTTTGCAGCAATCGCCAGACTGACCTCATGGTGCACCTGCTCAGCTTTTCCATTAAATTGCTGACACACATTTTCTTCAATAGCAGAAGTAGTATTTTCCATCGGTTGGAAGGAAAAAAAAAAGCTGGAGCGTTTAAAGCTCTGTTCTTTCCTTGGGCAGGAAGACCGATAGCTACCTAGGTGAACATTCCCTCTGGAGTGGCAGTTCTGAGCTATTTAGGACAGGGGGTGGTTGGGGTTTTGTGTTGAGATCTGTATATTTAACATCATTATCTAATACGGGATTTTACTATTTTACTTCGTTGAAGGATACATTATCTTCCTGTCCTGTGATACATTTCCTAAGTTCCGAAGGCTTTTTTAGACCATGGGATCTTTTTCAGTCCCTTCCCAAGGAAAACCACGATAAAAAAAATCATGAAATAATGTGGTTGAAGTCTCTGGTGGCAACTACAGAACCCTTTTCCAGTGACTTTAAAATACATTAAATATGTTAAAACGTGTTGCCTGTTCTGAGCAAGAATATATGGAAATGCACAGACAGGAAAGGCCAAACCTCAGAAAACACCTTGCCCGTTGGGAGTTGTAGGCGGTTCTCAGGACACCCCCACTGTAAGCCTCTAAAGCGGGGCGGGGGGGCACTTGCTGCCCTCTGGCATGTCCCCCTCCTTCCTCCGGTTTCAGACGTCTTGCTCTGTCTTGTCATTGGTGTGAGTTGTTTACAATTTCCCTTTATCTCTCAGCCTCTTGCTAGTCAAACCCAAGAAAAGGACATTAAAAAGAAGAAGGAAAAGGAACCTGACAGTGAGGTGAGTCGTTGCTATGGAAATAATGTACAAGACTACGTGTCATTGAAATATGCTCATACAGTTAATACCTCGGGTTTTTCTGTAAAAAAAACCCAAAACATAATTCCTAATCAAGTTGCCATTTGGGGCACGGTAGTGTATTTAAAACTTTGCATTCCTTAGATGTAAGAAGTCTTAGCTTGGAGACGAGCTAGCCTTGCAGCTGTGAATTGCTCCTTAGTCTGTATAGGTTGAGACAGTAGAGCTCTTCCTCTGTGTTAAGTAAACTGGCATTTGTTAGGAGTGAAGGAGGACTACGTAGCCTTAAAGGGCTCAGTCTGGTTGAGGAGTTCCGACAACAGCAGGCGGAACAGCTGGAGAACAAGGTCATCTGGTGTATAAATAAGCGCTGAGTTATGTGACTCCTCATCCATGTGTGTTAAATACGGGGAAAAGGGAGATTCCAGTGGGCGTAGTAGTTAGAGGGCCTGGGCTTGGAGTTGGACCCTGAGAGCTGAGAAGGAGGTAAGAGGAGCCTTCTGGAGGGGAGCGGGATTGGAGGGATAGTAGAGACTGGCACGGGTAACGACCTATGGCATGCTGAGAAGGGGGCGGGACTTACGTTAAGCTGAGCAGTCGGAAAAAAGTGTGCTGTGCATGTTAACCTCCCGTCCGCTACTGATTTTCAGGTGAAAAACCCACCAAATTTCATAAAGGAACGGTTGGAGCTTTTTGAAATATTGAAGAAAGATCATCAGCTGTTGTTTGCCATGTATGAAAAAAAGGGGGACACAAGCAATGGGATCACAGTAAGAGTGGCCGATGGGAAAACAGTGGAAGGGGAAGTCTGGAAAACAACGCCTTACCAAGTGGCCGCTGGTGTTAGGTAAGCCATAGTTTGGAGAAGCGATCAGTATCGAGTATTGTGCCGGGGCTTGTTGAGAACGTGTTCTTGGGAACTGCTCAAACCTTTTCTTCTTACTCATTGACTAGATCAGATGAAATCAGACCGACCTCTAGCTTCTCATGAGGCCATTTAAATGAGTAATCAAATGTCAGAACACAATCTCATCTTCTTAGAACATCCAAATTTTAAAGTTTTCATAAAAGCATAGAGTAGAGAAAAATGTAGAGTCCTTGACAGGCCGCGTGACATTGACTTGGTTCATTGCCGAGGTTGGAGTTTTTGCAGGTTTTTAGCTGGCCTCGGGGTCAGGAGACTTAACTCAAGCCAGTGTTCCACCAGTAGCTGACCTTGGATAGCTCGATGGGCCAACTTGGGCAGGTCCTGAAAGCTTTGCAAGCCTGTTTTGCATCTTCAGTGGAAATAATACTACTTCCCCTGTTTATCTTATGAGGTTGTAAATAGTAATGAAATAGTATATATGAAAATACTCTGAAAACTAAAGTGTCTCTAGAAATGCACAAAAGGCTTATTAATTGTAGATTGAAGATGTTTGTGTTAGGGCTATTATCAGCCTGAGTAAGTACTGTGACCTTGGAATTTAAATACATTAGTGAAGGTGTGTTGTTCTGACTAATGTTAGTGCCCAGCATTAAATACAGTTCTACAGAAGCTGTGGCTCCAAACTGCCGTGTAAATAAACGCCTGCTGTTTTAACAGCAAACTTTGCATCAATGGAAATGCTTCCATTTCCCTTGAAAGCCATGGTTAAGGTCATATTTCTTTTTCGGCCTGTCGTATCGTGTACCCTGAAGGCCGCTCCCAGCCCACTGCCGCGTTTTCCAGGAGAGATGGATCGATGTGCTAGAGAAGAATAGGTTTTGAGGCAAAAGTAATTTTGTGTTCACTGATAAAGAGTCAGGTGGCAAGTCCTGCAGAGGGACTGCGGGAGTGTCTAAAAAGTAACACTGTCCGAGACAGAAGAGTGGGCAAAGCAGTGGCCACCATCGTTTTACTCTCAGGCAGCAGAATTCCGGACCAAAATCCTAGAATGGGCTATCGAGACTTATTTCCAGAATAGATGAGCCTTATAATCCACCCTGATTATTTGTCACGAGCCTTTGTGAATTAAACAATGTAGCATCAAATAAGAAACCCAAAGCGATAGACTTTATTGTGCTTTTCCGAGTTGACAGATCAAACAGGCAAAATTTAAGATTATGCGTGTTTGAACAATAACACTGTAAACTGGACTTGGGGACCGCCCACCGGTCTCTGGGCTCTGCAGGTAGAGATGGCACTTGTCTCCCAGCTCCTGTGGTCAGGCTTTCCGCTCCTCAGAGTCTTAATAAAACACAGAAACATATAGTTCATGTGCTGTGAGTAAAATGAAATCAGGCATGTACTCAGTAACCAGATGAAATGATGGCAAAACAAAAGTAAAACTTGGACACTGAAAAAAACCTCTTCAAAATAACTCAGGCGAAAGGAAATAAAAACAAGCACAGAATTCTTTGGAAATTCTAATGAGGAGAATACGTTCTAGATGTACGGACTGTATCCAAAGTGGTGACCAGACACGGATTTGTAGTGCAGGAAGCTTTTATTTTAGAATAAGAAAGACTAGAAAGAAACAGACTAAGAATTCAACTCAACAGTTAGAAAAAGAACAATTAAGGAGGAAACTCTAGGGAAGAGTATTAACTGAAAAATGGGTAGAATAAGTAAGGATCCAGTGCAGTGGCTGGATATAAAATAAAGTTTAGAAATTAAAGCTTTATTAAAGTTTGCTGCTTGCCCCCTCGGTTAACGGAGAGTTGGTTGCATAGGTAATTATCCGTGCTCTGGGCCACGCAGGCCGTGCTAAGCATAACATGAGAGGTAGGAACCCCATAGCTGGGGTTTGTCCCTGTCTAGGGGTGGAAGCTGGGTCCCACCCATGGGCTCACCAGCAGGCAAGAGGGGGAGCTGCGGAAGGACAATGATGCTTTGAGGCCAAGGCCCCATGGCAGTGCACTTGAATTTCAACTTACATCCTGTTAGCTCACCTTTAGTCATGTGGTCATACCTAGCTATAGGAGAGAATGGCAGTGTGGCTCCTGCTGGCCAACCGGCCACATGTTCAGCCAAAGCATCGTCACTGTGGAAGAGAGGAAGGATGATTTAGGGGACCACGTCCACCACAGTGTGCCCCTCTGACCTCCAGAGACCTGTGAGCACAGGTCTTTCCTCACCCCACACCCCCGCTCCCCCACCACGTGAGGCAAACAGCTCCAGGGCCCACCAGCCAAAAGCCCTGAATTTCCAAGTGATGTGCACAGCGCCCCCATCAGGCTGGCTCCTTGCACTTCAGCGACAAATACACTAACAGACAAGGCTGCCCACCTCACACAGTGCTGGAATAATCACAAGGCAATCGCCATGGAAGTGTCTCTTTGGAAAAAAGAAGGAGCAGTGCAGTGGACAGTGGTGTGCAGAAGCCATCGGGTCCTGCTGGCAGCGACTGTGGCGCCCATAGCCTGTGCCAGCCCGGCCACCGGGCCGCCCTTTGTTCTGCGAGGGCAGCGCTCTCATCCAGCCCCCCGTGGGTCCTGCTTTTGCTCTTTGGGAGGCTCGTAGCTGTGCCTAACACGTGGCTGCCCCATCTGTGGGGCAGTTCGTCCACCCGGAGGCTGCATGGTTTGCATAGCCCCCTTCCTGCTGGTGCATTCTTGGGGGCTGAGGCCCCTTGAAGGGTCAAGCAGTCAGAGGCACGATAAGCCGGGTGTGTAGCTTGTCTGGCCACACAGTTCTCACAAGGAGTTAACCGTAATAGGCTTCTGTTCCGGTGGCTCCTGATGAGTTCCAGGGAAGCAAATCTCACTTAAAGAGTTCTCCTAGACAAAGACTCCTCTGCCTTTCATGTCCTGGCTTTTGTACTTGGCTCATCCTCTCTCTCTCTGTCAATGTAATGGACGGAGAGATCGTAGGAAATAAGAGGCTGTGGGAGGGTGGGACCCTCGCGGGACCCTCCCTCCGATCCTCGTAGTCGGACCAGCCCTGTGGTCTCTCTCTGTGCGGGGCCTTCGAAAAGGGCTGTCAGTCCCTGTCCCTCCTGCCGTTTGGGACTGAAGATTGTCCTTCCAGTCCTTCACAGCTTCACATTTCTGCATTTTTAGTTTGGATGGTCGGCCATGGGCAGAGGGCGGCTCTCTTGCTGAAGCCCCGCCCCTCCCACCTCTACTCGCAAACTGGGCAAGCCTCACCCGAGCCCCCCTCATTTGGGTGGTATTTTGCTAAAAGCCGCAGTAGTTACCCAGTGTACGCCAGCATCCTGCCTCTTCACGGCCGCTTCCTCATGTGCGGCGGGTGTGTGCGCACATCAGTTTGCACGCGGCTTTGGTCCAGTAGTTTGTGAGGCCATAGCCACAGTTATCGGCTGCCCACATCTTCACATCTCTTTCCTGAAAACCCACTCCCAGTCTGCTAAGCCAGGGTCACGTGTTTTGTTTCCGTTACTCACCCCCAGGTTCTTATTTCTGTATCAGTGAAGATACAGGCTGAGCTGCCGCATCAAAGAGTCCCCCGAAACTCAGTGGCTTAAATATGAAGTCCCTCACATAGCCGTCTGGAGGTGCGGGGTCAAGGTTGTCCCAATAATACTTGTCCATATGATCACTCGAGGACCTGCACTTCTCCGTCTGGTCGCTGAGCCACCTGATACAGTGCTGCCCTCGTCTGCATGGTCCGAAGGGAAGAGTGCGTGTGTTCCAGTCCCCAGAAGGCGGGGGGAGGTTGAGCTGCCCTCCGCTGGCTTAAGGCTGGGACCCAGAAGTGCCGCACGCCCCGTAGCATTGCCTCCAGATGTAGCCACACGGCCACGTGTCGCTGCGAGGAGACCCCCTTCCTATGGAGGGAGAATGGATCTGAGGAGCCCTTAGCCGTCTGTCACTCTGTTAATGACAATATCGAAAGTCCATTCAGTTCTTCTCGTGAGTATGCCTTATTTGGCCCTCAGAATAAGGGTATGGGGAAGACCTGTCATCCGCATTTTACAGATGCGAAGAACAAGCCTGGAGAAGCTAGGAAGTTGTCCGACATTTAAACCCAGCCTGGCCCGCCTTTTCTTAACCACAGCGCTACACCGCTACTCATGTTACTCACAGATACAGAGTATAACATCGCATTTACAGATGACCTGATTGAGTGGTGCCTAAGAGTATGAGAGCTCAGGGAAAAGGCACCCTTGTACTTATCCTGGCAGGAAAATTTAGCAACGTATTTTGACAAAAGCCATTAAAAGTGCATTTCCCTTGGCCCAGCAGTTTTACTGCTAGAATTTTTCCTGAAAAAAAAAGTTAGATACTAACATGTATGTTCAGGAATGTTCACTACAGCATTATTTGTTGTTGCAAAAAAAAAAAAAAAAAAAAAAAACCCACAAAGAAATAACCAAAATGCCCAGCAAGAGCGGGTTTATTAAGCAAGTCATCGTTCCGCAGTTATTAAGTAGCATGTTTTGGAAGTCTGTTGACTGTTAGGGAAAAGGTGACTTATTTTAAGTGTAAGAAGTAGGTTCCCTAATCAATAAAAGAAAAAAGCAAAAAAAAGTATAACCAGAGACATTGAAATGAAGAGCAATCTAACAATAGCCAGAGGGGAACTGGGGCGGACAGTGGGGAGGAGGGTTTTCATGGACAAAACCAAGAGGGATGAGGAAGCAAGGGAGGGAGGTGGGTTTGGATGGGGGGAGAGTGGGGGGGAGAAAGTGCAGACAACTGTAATTGAACAACAATAATTAAAAAACAAAGTTAAAACATACAAAAAAAAGTATGATGCAGACCCTGGCCGGCAGGGTCTGTGTGTTGTGGCTGCCAGAGACGAATTCACACGGACTACAGCGGTCCTGTGGAGAAAAAGGGACGGTATGGCCACTCTCTGAGAGAGAGAGGGCCCGACCCCTGCCTGGACCGGCTTTTATTGCTCTTCTGGGCACATTACATGGAGGATGGTCTTCATTTACCATGCTGTAGGTGATTACCTTTTGCCGATAATGAAAGAATGTTGCTAATTACTCAAAGAGAAGGATGTTGCAGATCAAGGGGAAAAGTGGTTGGACTGGTTACACTCCATACTTGGGAAGTTTAGCCCAGATTTTAGGAAGTTACTTTAAAAAGCTATGCAGTAAACATTTGCTGCCTCAATCCAGGGTGAGGGAGTTTTAGCAAAAGCAAGCCTCATAGCAGCCTAGGTACAATGCAGGCCTGACTCCCCACGGGAGAACCTGGGCTTGGGTCCTGTGTGCCGACCTCGCTCCCGGCTGGCCTTTCTGAGTGGGGGCTGGGCTACATTTCCCACGCCACTCGGAACGGTCCCCTATAGAAGTAGGTTCCCAAATAATACATAGAACGATGCTGCTGAAAATGAGTCGGTATCAGTGTACGTAATTGATCAAAAATTGTAGGAGGATGCACAGCAAGTGGACATGCAGTCATTTCTGGGCGGGGGGATTGAGGACGCTGTTCTTTATTCTTTTCTGTGCTTTCCAGGTTTCTTAACGTGTTATTTTTGTCCATTTTTAAACAGTAAATTTTATTTAAAAGATAACGTACAAAAAGATTAACCCCTAGATAGGGAACAAGCAAAGGACATGGGCAGCTCATAAAAGTAAAACTGGCCAGTAAACATTTCCTTGAGTTAATGAAATAAATCAAATTAAAATAATTCCCAAAATGATTTCGGCCACGATTTAAAAAATCTTCTGAGACGCATGGAAGTGGTGCACTCAGATAGGCAGTTCAGAAACCTTTCAAGGGCACGTGTCCTTTGACCTGGCGATCCCACGCGCACCGGCTGGTCCCAGAGAACGGGCCCAGAGGCCACAGGGCTGCCTGTGCAGGGGCGTGTGTGCAGGGTGGAAGCTTTCCTAGCCGGTATGCTGCTTCCGGGCTCTGCCGGAAGTCTGTCTGCTGGCTCGGCTGGGAACCAGCAGGCTCCTAGATTTCCATGGCAACTCTGCTTTTTAAAAAGTGTGTGTGTGTGTGTGTGTGTGTGTGTGTAAAGGAAGGGTGGGGTGTACCAAAATGTTATGAGTACTTACCTCTGGGTGGGAAGATGTGTCTGTGATCTTTGTTTTATTCTCTCTCTGTTTTCTAAGTTCGTTACAGTGAACATATATTCCTCTTGTACTTAAAAGAAATGTTCCAAAATAAAAACCTGAGCTATCCCAGTAGTTTGCATTGGTACTTTCTATCCGCTTTAAAAAAAACAAGCCCCTAGAAGTTATTTTAATCCTTTGTGTTAGCGAATCATTATAGCCCGGGGTGAGGTTAACTGCCGACTGACTTTTCTCTCCCTAGTCAAGAACTGGCTGAAAGCGCAGTGATAGCCAAGGTCAATGGCGAGCTGTGGGACTTGGACCGCCCGCTGGAAGGGGACTGCACTCTGGAGCTGCTGACCTTTGATGATGAGGAAGCTCAAGCTGTAAGTATGGGACGCCTTGCCACCAGGCTTGGGCTGCTTTTGTTTCGAATGACATGTACGGAGCCCCCTATCGGAGTCAAGAATGATGCGTTTTGTGGCCCCGTAAGGTGTAAAATGTGTATATTGCTGTTCCATAGTGTTTAATAAGTGTTTATGGAATGATTATGCGAAAATGCACACATACCAGGTTTTTCAAGTAGCTTGTATTTATTGTGTCTCAAAATAATTTTTTTCTTGTTAGAATGCTATATTATTAAATTAATATGTATTTGAAATGATTTAAAAAGACTCAAAAATGGATCTACTTTATAATTTAATATGTGTAGGAGAATTGAAAAAAATGATCGAGACTCAAGTATCCTGTAATTACTTGCAGTGGTCTAAAACAGACCCCACATTTTCATGTAGCTCTCTGGCAAACGTTGCCAGCTTAACGTGGGGCTCTCCCTTCAGGCGGTCTACTACCTGCACAAACCTAACCTGTGATTAGCTGAGGTTAAATGAGCTGTGATGCTCTTGCTAAATTTCTTGATTTATTAATTCAAATTATAAGAATGATGTTATAATGACTTTCTCTTTAAAACATGCCAAGCATAACCATTAATACACTATTAACGAAGCCATTTTCAAAAGTGATTCAGAAAGCAATTTTTAAGGGGAGTAAGTAGCCTATACGTATCATTTAGTTTTTCTCAGTGGTCCTTAGCAGCTGTCACCTAACTGCACCCAGGTGTTGTCAAATGTTATCTATTCCCTCAGCCAGCTGACCAGTATCCGAGGCGCTGGGCGTGTGCACTGGACCCTGTGGGGCCCCAGCGGACAAAGCATGGAGCCCCACCTCGGGGCGATTTCACCCAGGGGGAGGCGGTAGTAAACAAGAAAACAAACAGCCAGGTGTTTTCAGAGAGTGTCTGTCTTTGGAGAAAGTCCAGTAGGAGCTGGAGCTGAGAGCGGGCGTGACAGACAGATTCTGTGACCCTCTCGCGAGGGCATCAGCCAGCCTTGCACTTGGCGGTGCTGGCCCGCTCTTGGCTTACCCGAGGGCGTCACTGCACGCCCTCCTTCCCTCGCTCCCCTTTAACGGTAGCTCCCGAACTCTGTGAATCTGTCAGGTGTTTGATGGTGGGGGACGGGGAAACCTGCCACATTTCACGTTCTGTGGGGGCGTTGGCATCTTTGGAGTTCCTTTCCTCTTTGCAATCAGTGACATCATGTAAAAGACAACATGGCTTCTTATGGGGACTCTCCAGAGGAACGCGCCAGCACCCCCCCACTGCCCACCCCTGCCCCCGGCCTGCAGTGACTCTGACAGGGCACCTGGCTTCCCATTGTAGGGCTTCCATAAATACGTGTGGCCCTCAGTGAAAGGGACAATAAACCCGGTCCCTGACGGGCATTGTCTCCTTAAGTCCCAGGTACCCTGGCAAAGATATAAAAAATCTGCATTCTACAGTTGAAGCCATTGGGCCCAGAATGGTTAAGTCGCTTTTCCAAGACCCTGATGCTTCTGTAGTGTGATTTAGCAACAGAGATTTTGTTGTTGCTGCTGGATTCTGTTTCCCTGTTATGATGGACCTATTAACAGGATTTTGAACATCAGCCAAGTTATGAATATTGACCGCACGTCCATGAGAGAGAAACCCTATAGGAAAACAAGTCTAGGAAGCTCCGATCTCCAAAATGATGAATGATTTTGTAAAGGCATTTCCTGCTTTACTGAAAAATTCATGTCTTATATAGCAGACTCATAGACTTTCATTTTAAAGGATGGTCCTATTTATAAGAATATTTAGTGCATAACGCATCGTATGAAAGAAGTACTTTGGTGCTCTAGATAAATTCACGTACAAAATTGCAGTGAAAAAATATACCCGTAAAGTTGATAAAGACGCACACGAGAAACAAAGGACGTTGCATAAAGTGACACAGCTGTCCAGTTTAAAATAGAATAGGTGCTCCCTCTTGTACTGTTCCGTAACGGGCTATTCGCAGGCACATGTTCTACATTAAAGCTCCGGTGAAATCCCGGGAGCCATCAGGGGCACGCAGCTCTGATCCGCTCGAGGAAACAGAAGGTACGTACTTAGAAGTCTGAACAACAGACACAACCTTACGTAAGAGCCGGAGCTGCCGGTGGTGCAGTGTGTGTGCAGTCGTGCTCCAGGGCCTCTCCCTGGGGGTGGTGGCCCGAGCCCAGGCGCCCGCTCCCCCCTCCCCCCTCCGTTTTCCATGCCATCCCCCGTCTCCTCTCCCAGCCTGCATACTTTCTCAGCGGAGCTGACTGTTAACCACTCCCTTCTTTTAAGATTCTCTGTGGCAAACCTCTGGCTCTTTCTGTCTTTTTGCTGGCTGCTGCTTCTTCATCCGCCTCCAAACGTTAGGACGTCCCCAGTGCTCAGCACCAGCCCCCTTCTGTCCTACTCCTGTCCTGAGCTGTCACGTCCCCTCGTCAGCAGTCTCCTCTCTGCTCTCTGTGGCGACACAGCCCTCTGTCTGGAGTACGCTGCTGCCCACAGGGTGTCTCCACCTAGACGTCTTACAAGAAGTATCAGTTCAGTGGGGTTAAAACAAACTTTTAGCCCAGACTTCAGCCCCAGGTGCTCAGCTCAGGACCCTGGAGGCTGTGCGTGACCGCTCCCTGCTCCTCAGCTCCAGTCTCACGTTTCTCCTGCCCCGGTATTGTCACAGTGGTGGCCGGGCCTGTCCACCTCTGTCCAGGCGCACTGCCATACTGCCCAGGGACCGACAGTGGTGCTACTGTAGTGCTGCCTCCTTCCAGAAATCCATTCCTGTCCTGCTACCAAAGGACGATTTAAAACATAAATTGAGTCATTTCCTTTCTGCTTAAAACCCTGTACTGTGTCCTACTGCATTCAGAATAAAGTCCAGAATAAAGCCCCGCACCAGTCACTGGCCCTTTCTGCCCTCTCCAGCCTTTCTCAAGTCGCTCTGGCCCCTCCCCTGCGTGTTACCCCCACAGGCCTTCCCGGGGCCTGTCGGTGGGGGCCGTCACTGCTGTCTGTCATTGCAGTGCCCCGTCCCTCTCCCAGGGACTGACTCCTCTCTGTTTGCGACTGTGACTTGTGTCTTTCGGTCGTGTATCCCTAACACACTGTTCGCACAATGGCTGTCTGGGCGTGGACAGTGCATCGAGGAGGAGATGTGACCGATGCTGGGTGGCAGCCTGTCACCCCGACACCCACCAAAGCAGAGGGCTCTGCCCCAAGGACTGACTGTGTGGGTGTGTCTGCAGATCCCGCCCCGGCCCGCTGCCCTGGGCCGGGGTGGTACAGGGTCTGCTCAGTGAGCTGACTCCCCCTGCTCTGATTTATTTTATCAAACAACTTTCTCATCGTAATTTGTTTCCTACCAAGGAGAAGGACTTGATTACCTTGTTCCTTTGGCATCTCTGTTTGTTTGGTGACTGGTCAGTTTTAGTTTGTCCCTAAGCCATGGATTCCTTGGGAATTCAAAACCAAATCAGCCTTCTGAACTTGTCGGGCTGATGACCTGACCTGGGACTGTGGGACATTAACTACGTGTACCCTGCTCAGGGGTCTCTGCAGCCAGGAGGCGTTCATTCCCTGGCCACGCCTTTTTCTCCAGCGCAGCCCTGGAGGTCCTCAGTCATACGCTGGCCAGCACAGGAAGTCTGCACGTGGATGCCACGTTCTGTGAACGGTAGCAGTGCCGTGCGTGAGCAGCCACTTCCGCCCGCTCTCTCCGCCTCTGGCTCGGAGGCGGTGCCCGGGCCGGAGGAGGGGAGCCTGCGTTTCTCCGCTCTGGGCAGGGCCAGGTTGCCCAGGTTTCCGAGTGGCCGCGGCTGAGAGCAGCAGTTTCACACCAGGAACCCGCCGGTGGATGGTCCTGGTGGCTTCGCAGGGAGGGCTCAGAAAAACAGTGTCTTCTCCGTGGGCACCAGAGGTGCATTTCCTTCCAAACAGATGCGGCCCTGCGTCCTGCTGTTCACCCCCGTAAAACCGCACCTACTCGCTCACTCGGCCTGCGAGCCCTTTTCCACGCGCTCGCTCTGACAGCCGGTGTCCTGTGTCCACAGGTGTACTGGCACTCCAGTGCCCACGTCCTCGGGGAGGCCATGGAGCTGTACTACGGGGGCCACTTGTGTTACGGCCCGCCCATCGAGAATGGATTTTACTATGACATGTTCGTCGAAGACAGGTAACGCCCCTGAATAGTCCCTTCTGAACACACGTGTTTTGAGCTCCGTGTTTTATAATGGTTCCCTGTTAGTTTAGTGACTGTATGTGCTCCATAATACGATTATGGATTGGTTAATCAGTTTTGAAAAAAAATTTTAAATGAGTTTAGAGGCAAGGGTAGCTTCTCATACATTTTTTCTTTTCCTAGAAGGAAGCGATATGCTCTTTATCTAATCTGGGACTTGATAGAGTGGGGTATTAGTGAAGACCAGAATCTCAAGGTTGACCCCTAGGGAATAGTTCAGGTTTTCTCCCTGATAACTGAGGGCGCTGTCCCCCTCGGGCAGACACCTACCACGGGTGAAGGTCAGGTGGGGTGGTTCACGGAGGCCTGGCCTTCAGAGATCTGCGCTTGAATGCCTCAGTGTCAGGCCCAGCCCCTCCTTCCCCAGATTCCTCATACATAGCTCCTCAGGGCACTGCCAGCTGCCAGAACTGAAGTCTGGGGGTCCTTTCAGTCCCCCTGCTCCTCCACCACCCAGCACCCAGGCCTCAGTCCAGTTCTGCCCATTGGATCTCCTAAATAGTCCCCCCACCCGCCTCCCCTTCCCTCCCCTTCCCTCCCCGTCCCTCCCCTTCCCTCCCCTTCCGCCTTCGTGTACAGCCAGAGCATCTCTTGCCTGGACAGCTAACGGTACATTTCGCCTCTCCCTTTCACCTCCACGCTGTTCAGCTCATCTCCCCAAGTGAGCCCTTAGTCCTCTGTAGCTCCTGCTGGCAGGCTCCTGTGGCCTCCTCTCCTGTCACCACCACCCCAGTCACTCCACAAAACCTTGACTGCCTGCTGTGTGCTCCGTGCTTGGTGCTGACACCAGAGCAGTGAGCAGATCAGAGTGTGCTGGAGGAGCCTACAGCCTGGTTGGGGGAGACAGAGAGTAAACCGACACCCGCCTCCCACCAGGTGGTGACGCGCGCTGCGAAGGACAACACGCCAGGGGTGGGCAGGCCCCTGTGCCATGGCAGGCAGGTGGCTGGGAAACAGGACGTGACGCTGAAACAGGCCAGGATGAGGGAGGGAGCGAGCTCTTGAGGCTATTGGGGGGGTATTTATGGGCCTCCGGGGAAAGAACATTCCAGGGCTCTGTGAGACAGCCCGGGTGTGGGAATGCGTGCGGCTTGTTTGAGGAGCGGCAGGGAAGCCAGTGTGGCCGGCAGGGGTGAGCGTAAAGCAGGGGCGAGTGAGAAGGAAGGCAGTCGAGGCCTGGCAGGAGCCAACTGCCCCTGTAGGCGTCCTGCCCCTGCACCTCACTCTCGCCGAGCTGTCTGCCACCCCAGACCCCACGGTCAGTGAGCGCGGGGACGTGGTGAGCACTGGAGACCACGCTTTTCCATTCGTGCCAAATAGAGTCATGTGGAGGGTGACAAAGACAGCGTGGGCGCGCAGGCCCCATCACAGACGCTGAGGGCAGATCGTAGCATCTACTCGTGCCCCTGGCCCTCTCTGAGCAGTGGGAGTATCTGCTTTCAATGAGTGCTTTTGCCTTCCTGAAGTCCCGGTGCCCCAAAACTCCAACTCCCTCCACGGAGGAAGCGTGCCGATGAGTGGCAGAGGCTGCAGGGCCAGGGTCCACACAGCGCAGCCCACCTGGTGTCTGAGGCTCGGTGATGACTCTCGGCCGCTCTGCTTTTCAGAGCCGTGTCCAGTGCGGAGCTGTCGGCGCTGGAGGCCCTCTGCAAGGCCATCATCAGGGAAAAGCAGCCCTTTGAGAGGCTGGAGGTCAGCAAGGACGTCCTCCTGGAAATGTTCAAGGTAATGTCCGGGAGCTGTTTGCAGTCGGCAAACCTGGGGCTGGGAATAGTAAAACTAATCAACACAGACAAGGTTTTTGGTTTGTTTGTTTTGCAAATAATTGACTGTGGTCACCATATTGTTCCAAACAGTTGGTTGTCACTAGTCACTTGAAGTGTATTTTGTACTATTTCTTGAAATTTTTAATGCAGATGTAGGGAGGTAAAGGGCCAGATGAAAAGTCTTCATATGTGTGTTCATAACTCTGGTTAATTCTCAGCATTGTTAATATTTGGACTCCTGAATTCAGTGATATTTAAAATACCATATAAATTTTTTGCTTTTTTTTCCTTGAGGGTTTTCTTTTTAATTTTTCTTTTTATTTTTTAGATTTTAGTCTAGGGTAACCTGTGTAAAACTTCAACTTTCTTTTTATATTGTTTTGACCAATGTTCTTAAATATATTCTTCTCTCTTTTTTGTTTTCTTTTTTTGTTTAAGTATATTCTTAATTTTATCTTTTAAATCATACGTATCAGAGAAATCACGTAATTTGAAAGCACAATATTGTTAGTTTTGTGGACTTGAATTAAAAAAATAGATTTGGGCCCTGGCTGGTGTGGCTCAGTGGATTGAGTGCCAGTCTGTGACTCAAAGGGTCGCCGGTTCAATTCCCAGTCAGGGCACATGCCTGGGTTCTGGCCCAGGTCCCTTGTAGTGGGTGCGTGAGAGGCAGCCACACATCATGGATGTTTCTCTTCCTTTCTTTCTCCCTCCCTTCCCCTCTCTCTAAAACTAAATAAATAGAATCTTTTAAAAAATAAATAAATAAATAGATTTGAGGTTTGATAAAAGTGATAGCTACTCTTTTGTGTGTGTGTGTGGTAAAATATCTAAAATATACAGTTTACCATTTTAACCATTTTTAAGTGTGCCATTCTGTGCCATTAAATACATTCACATTTTTGTCCCACCATCTCCACCATCCACCTCCAGAGCTATTTTATCTTCCCCAGTTGAGACCCTAAACCCACCAAAGAGTACCTTTCCATTCCCTTGCCCTCTCTTTCTGTCTTATGAATTTTACTACTCTGAGAAGCTCATATAAGTGGAATAATATAATATTGGTTGTTTTTGTGACTGGCTGTTTTACTCAGCTCCAGGTCCTCGAGGTTCACCCACATTGTAGCACATGTCAGAATTTTTCCTTTTTCGAGGCTGAATAATATTCCGTCTATGTGTAAGACTACATTTTGTTGATTCATTCGTTGGTGGACCCCTGGGCTGCTCCCACCTTTTTCGTGTTGCTAAAAATGTTGCTATGAATGTGGCATACAAGTATCTGTTCAAGTCCCTGCTTTCAGTTCTTTTGGGTATACGGCCAGATATGGAATTGCTGAATTATATACAGATCTGTGTTCCGTTTTGGGCAAATGCCATACTGCTTGCCACAGTGCCTGTGCCATTCTGCATTCCCACCGGCAGTGCACAGGTGTTCGGTTTCTCCACCTACTTGCCAACACTTACTTTCTGTTTCTTTGGTTTTTTTGCTAGTAGCCGTGCTCATGGGTGTGATATACATAGTATCTCATTGTGGTTTTGCTCGGCACGTCTGTAATACCTAGTGATGGTAAACATCTTTCCTTGTACTTACTGACCATTTACATAGCTTGTTTGGGGAAGTGTCTGTTCAAGCCCTTTTCCCATTTTGAAGTGGGTGGTGGTTTTTTGTTGTGGAGTTGCAGTTCTTTATATATTTTGGATATTAATTCTATATTAGATACATGATTTGCATTTCTCTCCCATTCTCTGGGTTGACAACTAAACTCAGTCAAACCTTTGCAAACAAAAGTGTTTGGATTTGAACATATCAGTATGAAACAGTTGAGTCCTACAAATCTATGTTTTTTCTTTCCAACAACTACCTCCTCTAGGTAGTTATTTAATATAAGGCGGCGGCACCGTGGTAATAGTGATGAAAGCAACGAAGAAAGGAAAAGTCTCTGTTATGTGTTTAAATGGAATGATTGGATCATTTAATATGAGCTTTGTTTTTACACAAATTAATAATGTAGCTGTTTGCACATAATTGTGTGCATTTCATGTAGTTAAAATTGGAATCTTCTAGAACACTGCTGTCCAAATAGAAATATAATGTGATCCATAAATCAGAGCCACATACGTAATCTTAAATTTTCTGGCAGCCCATTTTAAAAGAAAAAGAAAGGTGAAATTGATTTTTATAACATTTTATTTAACTCAGTATTATCAAAATATCACTTCAACATGTAACCAACATAAAAAAATAACAATACAGTTCTAGGCTGTGAGCTCTCAGTATCCCCAGAGCTCAGTACCTAGGGCATAGTAAACACCCATTCAGTGTTTGTTGGAGAAAGTAAATTTTTTTCCCACTTAAACATTTTATGTAATAATATGCAAATCTATTTTTCTTTGCAGTACAATAAGTTTAAATGCCGCATTTTGAATGAGAAGGTTAGCACTCCAGCTACCACCATTTACAGGTAAAGTATGTGTAAATTTTAAAACCATTCAGTGTGTAAATTTTTTAAAAGATTTTATTTATTTATTTTTAGAGAGAGGGGAAGGGAGGGAGAAAGAGAGAGAAACAGCAATGTGTGGTTGCCTCTCACATGCCCCCCTACTGGGAACCTGGCCTGCAGCTCAGGCATGTGCCCAGACTGGGAATCGAACTGTTGACCCTTTGATTCACAGGCCAGCGCTCAATACACTGAGCTACACCAGCCAGGGCTCAGTGCATAAATTTTAAAACTGTTAACTTGAAGGCATTAGCAGAGCAAGCAGTTTATCTTTGGGTGGCTGTTTATCTGTAAATTTGCATATTGATATATTACTTTAGTTAGGGGCTCTGAAATGTTATCACCAAAGAGAAGTTATTATTTTCTTATTTGTATTCATCAGAATGATACTGAAATCCAAATTTTGCTTTCTCAGTGTGAGCTGTTACACAGCATCTTGTTCTCTGTGGGTGAGACAGGGGTCAGCCAGTGCCTTACATTTTGGGGGACTGTTAGGGAAAGACTCCCCGTTTCAGCCTCACACATTCTCACTGAGGTGGCAGTGGGAGCCTCACCCTAACCTCCCCACGCAGGGGCTCTCTGCCTCTTGCTTTACTTACTCCCCACCACCCGGTGCCAAAAGCATCAACCTTCCTGCATTAGCGGGATGTTCACAGTGAAACAGACAGGAAGTGATGGGAAGCAAAGGCGAAGCAATGATACAAAGAGGCAAGTGAAAGCAGCACCATTGGTAACCATCTGGTAACCATCGGGCTCCTGAGCCCCTTTCCACTCAGACGCTTTTTCAGCTGCCTTACGGGTTTGCCTTCCGTGAGCTCTGGCCACGTGGTGGCTGCTGTGAGCAGAGTCCGGGGTTCACGCTGGGGTTCACTCTCGCCTTGTACATGTTGTGGGTTTGGCGAAGTGTGTTCTTGAGGTGAAGGGTCGAGCTGATGCACTTTGTGTACATTTCGGATGACTTTGGTTTTGGAATTTTTGATTATGCAACAACGGGCGGCTTTTAAGAGCCTTGGGATGTCACAGGTCCAAGTGGTGTCTGTGTATGGTTTTCTTTTTCCAGAAGAATCTGTAGCTTCTGAATTTGGGCAAAGAGGGGAAGACTGAAATCTGAGGCTAGATGAATTGTCTCTTTCCTTTACTATAAATTAAAACTTAATTTAAGGTGCCCCTAAATGAAAAATTGCCCCACAATATACAATCAGGGGAGATCCTTCACTAAAACATGAGAATGTGGCTCATAATGCGTAATCCCAGAAACCATAACTGTGTGTGGGCGTGTCTTCACTGTTCCATTATAGGTGTGGCTCTCTAATTGACTTGTGTAAAGGCCCCCACGTGAGACACACTGGGAAAATTAAAGCCATAAAAATTTTCAAGGTAAGGACTTATTACTTTTAATATAGCAAACTTGAGATAAATTAAACAATTAGGGATTTTAATGATATCTTTTATAATGTGAACATCATGTTATTTTAAAAAACACCTTATTTTATTTTTACACAGGCTTCTAAAATAATTTTTTAAATAATTTTGATAATTAGGATATTACATATAACATTTTAAAAAAGATTTTATCCAGTTTATTTCCAGAGAGAGAGGAAGGGAGAGAAAGAGGAAAAGAAACATCAGTGTGTGGTTGCCTCTCATGTGCCCCCCACTGGGGACCTGGCCCACAACCCAGGCATGTGCCCTGACTGGGAATCGAACCAGCAACCCCTTGGTTCACAGGCCAGCATTCAATTCACTGAGCCACACCCGCCAGGGCACATAGAGCTTTTGATTATCATTTAATCTGACTGTAAGAGTTACAATGCAGTTCTTTCTCATTTGCTATTCAGTGATATAGTGGTTTTCTTGAATCTCCCTAATGTGAGCAAGAACATTTATCTGCATGTAGAATATGCACTGTAGGAAAAAAGCCGAAGCCAAAGGGGGCACGGTGGCAGAACGGAGAAGGCATTGCCCTGGGAATCAAGAGGCAGGAGGCTGACTTGTAGTCCTGACCTTGACTTTCCCCCACGTACATGAGTGCTGATGGCAGCTCAGTCGTTCACCAGGAGCCGCGGCCCTGCACAGCCGAGCTTCCCTGCCTGTCTGCTCTTCCTCTGCTGCTCCCCACGTGGCCGTCACGGCCGCTGCGTGGCGTTCCCTTCTTTCCACCATCTCTCACTTTCCGTTCTGAGAACCCATGGCAGACCCTTCCCGTAACTGACCACTGGATTGGACTGGGAAGGAGCCCTTAGAACCAGTTCAAGGTCCTTTCCTGCACATAAAAAGTCACCATGGAGGAAGCTGTGTTGATGCTGTATCGGAAAATGTGAACATAGTTAAGACTGATTTGACTGATGACAAAATGTCAGACACGCTCAGTGAGATGTGGTTTGGTGTTTAGAATTCCTCCACGTACTGGGAGGGTAATCCCGAAATGGAAACCCTGCAGCGGATCTATGGGATTTCCTTTCCCGATAACCAGAGGATGAAAACCTGGGAAAAGCTGCAGGAGGAAGCCAAGAGCCGAGACCACAGGAAAATCGGGAAGGTAGGCCGGGCGTCCCAATCCCTGCTGGGGTGCCACATGCCTCGGTTGGCTTACAATGATGTCTGCAAACTAAATTGCTTGAAAAATAATGTTTCCTCTCCCATCTTCTATTTCACTGGCACTCAGAGTTTGCTGTTGAGTTCTTTCCTTCTAACACCCCAATGCCTTCTAACCTCTTTCCTTCCTGTATTTTTTATCAGACTTAAAACATTACACCCTTGTCTCATTTGTATCATGATATAAAAAATAATGATTTAAGGGTTTTATTTATTCATTTTTAGAGAGGGGAAGGGAGGGAGAAAAAAAGGGAGAGAAATATCAATGTGTGGTTGCCTCTCGTGTGCCCCCTACTGGGGACCTGGCCTGCAACCCAGGCCTGTGCCCTGACTGGAAATCAAACTGGCGACCCTTTGGTTCGCAGGCTGGTGCTCAATCCACTGAGCCACACCAGCCAGGGCAAATAACATTGTTTTTCGAAACTTGTGCATACTTTGAGAACATGTTGTGTATTTGGGAAGCAGGGCAGAAGGAAAGAACGAGATTTGAAAGCAGGAAGACCTGGGTTTTAACCTCAGTCCTGCCACTGCTGAGCTGTGGCCAGTGCTCCCTTGCAGAATTCCACGTGCCCGTGTCTTGCCGAGTAGCCTGCCCGACGGATGAGAGGAAGACGCTGGAGATGGTGGCCTCGTGGCTGGGCTCTTAGTATGTGGGGGTTGTGGTGATGGTCACTGTTACTGAGAGTCCTCCAGCCACGGACGTTTCTCATCTCTTTGCAATGTTTTCTCCCCATGAGACCCACCCTCCAAGATGCCAAGGAGGAAAGTAGCAGTGAATATAAGAGGAAATAAAAGCTAAGTGCAAAGCTTAGTGACCATAAATACAGATTGCAATTTTCCACATGCTATTACGTCTAGTTAGATAGAAGGATTGAGGACTTGGGAACGTCAGTTATTAGAAAATGGAAGTGGTAGCTGAGTGTGTATTTTACTTGTAGCATATCAAGTGCACAGTAAATGTTAAGCACCGACAGTGAAATTTGAAATCCACTTATTGTTTTATTTTAGGATCAGGAACTTTTCTTTTTCCATGATCTGAGTCCCGGAAGCTGTTTTTTCCTGCCCAGAGGAGCCTTCGTTTACAATACCCTCATGGATTTCATACGTGTAAGTCGATTGCTGAAGGATTTTACTCTTATTCGAGTGCATTTTGAATTTCACTGTTTTCTCTCATAGTAACATGGTCAAGCATTTCCATTCACTTTATTTTAGTAACATTAAGAATTTTGAGCCTAACAGAGAAATACCGGATTGTGCCTTTTGATAAAAACATTGAGATGAATTGTATTTTCCCCAAATTAAATGCATTCTTGCATTGTATTAAATGCCGCTGTTTAGAGCACGCACAGGACAAAGGTGAGCATTAAGCAGACGCAGTTGGAGCTCCTAGTGAAAGCGGAGAAAGGAGGGGGTCCCATCAGGCACAGCGCGCTGACCAGTGAAGCATCGCTTCTCAGAATGTGGTCCGTGGAGCGCTGCTATGCTGGTTTGGCAGCTCCAGGGCAAAGAGCGAGAAGACCGCTCTGAAAAACACTAGCCCACAGGCCAAGTTCATAGATGAGTAAGCCTCCGATAGGACTGTGTGCTGTAGACTCTGTTCACATGTGCTCCACATGGACTACTAGGGTTATGTTTCCTTTCCTTCTTAAAAAAGATTTTATTTATTTATTTTTAGAGAGAGGGGAAGGGAGGGAGAAAGAGAGGGAGGAAGAAACAGCACTCTGAGAGAGTAACATTGATCGACTCCCTGTCACACGTGCCCTGACCGGGACCAAGCCTGAACCCAGGCCTGCACCCTGACCAGGAATCAAACCTGAGACCTCCTGGTTTGTGAGGTGACGCCCAATCCCCTGAGCCACACTGTCAAGGCTACATTTCCTTTCTTGTGCTCCTCTTGTCTGTCTTACAATCAGTGATCGCCTAAAACTTTCACTGGCCCGTTTCTAAGTGCCTGTCTCTGATTGGTCCTCACCTTCCTGTCAGGACTCCTGAAACTCCTTGCAGCATATTCTGATGATTTCAATAATCTCTCAGTAAATTTTTTTTTTCCAAATTTGATCTTCTCGCTACAGAATTCTCTCTTCTTTTCATATCATCCTGGTTTCTGCCCCCATCTCTTTTCTGTGCCGATTCTCTTCTTTCCTGATCCCTCTTCCTTGCTTTGCTCTCTCATCTGGGGAAGTGCTTTCCCCAAGAACTTCCTGGGAAAAGAGCCCATGGCAAGTGCTGGTTACTCTCTGAGTCACACGTCTCTTTTTCCTCCCCTTCTTTTGTCACGCGACACCCCGGGAAGCCACGTTCTGTGGGCTTTCCCTCCTGGGCTCATACCTCCCATAGGGGTTGGCCAATGTGAAGCCATAGTAGATCAGAGCGCAGAGCGGCGAGACTTGGAGAATCACTGAATACTATCAGAGACTTGTGCACGTGGTGACAATAATGCGCTGTCTCTGCGGGAAAATCAGCACAGCCCCCGGCACCTTGAACTCTAGGAGGGGGCGGAGAGTAAACAGAAGCCTCTGTTGGTGGCCTTCAAGGAGTCTCTTCTCTCTTATAGATGCACGTCAGACCTGGCTGACGGTCAGGCCCAAGGTCTGATCGTATGAGTTGCCGAGGTGTGCGGCCATTTAAGTCCATAGCCCCCAAGGTCTCTTACGCTAAGGTAAGGGCACAGGTAGGCAGGACGGGGCCCCGAGTCTTGGAATGGGAATGTTTGGCAGACAGAGATGAGGCAGGTGACTTTGAACTCCCAGATACCCTTGTCTGAAGAAATTGGCCTTTCTGTACAAAACACACACAGACAGGCACAAACGTTATGGAGACTTGGACTATTTCTTCCCTTGGTTTTCTGTTACATGGTCTTGCCTCTTCCCATGCGCAGTCATTTGTTATTAATATGCCAGGTGTTGTATACAGAAATAACTGGAGATGCTCTCGGGTCTAAAATGCAGGATGGTTAGGATTCGGTTCTGTTCTCCCTGGGCTCTCTGGTTCCACCCTTTTCATCTTAGAGGAAGTGGCCTGGGCGTACCTCTGAGGGACTTTCTCGGTGTTCTCAGCACAGGGTTTCTGTGTGAACTTCAGCTTTCCTTTTCCTTGGGTGAATACCGAGGGGCGTGATCTCAGTGTCACAGGGTGAACTTGAGTTTCCGGAAAACGCCAGCCGTCTTCCAAAGGGACCGTTCTTTTCTCTTCCCGCCGGCAGTGTGGAAGGGCTCCTTCAGCGAAACTCCCCAGCCACACCCTCCCCAGCCACACCGTTTCACTTGCGGGACTGTAATCTGCCCGACGCGCTGACACCCGGCTGGGACTGTGGGGCGGAGAGGACAGTAACCCACTTGGAGAGTTTTCGCCTCCTGCTCCCACACCTTTGGATTCAGTGCGTTTCCAAACCGAACTTGTCTTCACAGACATTTAGTATCTCAAAACCTTGACCTTCTGTGCGGGACGGTCCTGACAGGTGAGCCCAAGGGTTTAACTGAAGAGCATCTGGTGAAGGAAGTATTTACAGAGGGCCTGGTTAAGGTGACTCACAGGGGACGGTCCTCAGCCCAGGGATTACCAACACAGGTCTCCCTCCCTCTCCACCAGAGGAGGTGAGAAAGGATCATGTTACTCGAACCCAGAGAGAGCTTGAAGCCTTGGGAGAGGCCACCAGGCAGAAACTGTACAAGCTCACACCCCGGGACAGAATAAACCCAAAGCGAGGAAGGAGTCGGGGCGGGGAATAAACATCCTGGCTTCTGTCTTCTGCCACCCTCTGGGTGCTTTTAGAACCTGTCATTTGTCAAACTCAACCAGAAGTCAGAAGGCAGGTGAGCCAGGTGGTATCCTCCACACACGTCATCTTGTGGGGACACAGAGCAGGGCACAGAGGACAGAAAAGTGGGTCAGTACAGGACAGGGCAGGACAGGAGGTGGCCAATGAGAGTAACCAGCACAGCCCCCCTTTGGTGACTCAGAGTCAGCTTTGGTCCTTTGCTTGGAGGAAGACACTTGTTTGTCCACCCCAAGTCCCGTCAGCCACCGTGTCACCATGTGGGGTGAGGTCAGCTTGACGCCATCGGAAACCTAAGTTGTGACATTAGCCACCACCGTGCTCTTCGTCTAGGCAGGGAAGAATATTTCATGCAGCAGGTCCGGCCCCAGCCCGTGGAAATGGGTGCAGGGGGGGCAAATCAGCGCTGCCACCCCCCTGCCCCCCACCCACCACATGCCCCGTTCCCTGTTGGCACCTCCGACGGACAGGGCTTTCTTTGGCGGGGCTGCTAGTTTCCTGGTGCATCTCACAAAGTGCCGTAAACTGAGCCGCCCCGAGCCCCGGGGAGGTATCGTCTGGCAGTTCCAGGGCCCAGACGTGGGGAATGAGGGGGCCGGCAGAGCCACACCCTGTCTGGAGCCCGGGAGGGAAGGGGTGGTGGGTGGTCAGCCGAGGTTGGTGCGCCCTGGCCTGCCAGGGCCTCACTCCAGCCTTCTGCCTTCACAGGGCCTTCTCCCGTGTGTCTTCACGTCGTCTCTCCTCCACGTGTGTCGTCTGTCTGTCTGTCTTTCTCCAAATTTCCTCTTTCCGTAGGGACACCGGTCCCTTTGTAGTGAGACCCATCTAACGACCTCCTCTTAACTCGGTCACCTCGCCGAAGCCTCTGTTTCCAAGGAGGGCCCCACTCTGAGGTCCTGCGGGCTAGGACGCGAGCCTGTCTTTCTGGGGGGACATAATTCCGCCCCTAGTAGTGGGTGGCCCACATCTTCTTCCCAAAGGATCCGAGCTCTCAGCGATCCTGCCTGGCGGGGGTGGCGAGGGTTCATGGAAACGTCTGAGGCTCCCCGCTGCGTTCCGCATGGAGTCCTCCTCACTCCATTGTAGCAGCTCCGTCTTCCCCTGTAATCGGGGTCAGTCATCCTGGCCAGGAGAGCTGGTCATTCTCTGCCTGTTGGTTCGGTAGCATAGGGGTCCCCATCCCCGAATGGGCTCCGCTTCCAACAGAGGTATGTCTGTCTGCTTTGTTTGTTTGTAAAGGCATTCTTTCCTTGGGCACCAAGGCCCATTCTTGAGAGATTCTAAAGCTTTAGAGATAAAGAAAATATTCTAAAAGTTTCCAGAGAGAAAAAGCCAAAGACATAAGTATTGGGTATCAGATAGGCAATGAAATTTCCAGTGAAAACACTAAAAAATAGAAGCCAGGCCCAATGCCTTAAACATGTGGGCCCTAGAAACTCTGTCAGCAGAAGTAGGCCTGTTTCCGGACCCGCCCCTGCGGTTCCAGCTTTCCCAGGTCTGCCGATTCCAGAGCACGCCCCCTTCCTCTCCTCTGCTTTCTCTTTGGCCCTGTAGACTTAGGCTTTTACAAATATTTCAATTCCTAATTCCAAAGATTCAAGCATTCTATACTGTGTGCTATTGCGCAGTATAAAATAAATACACGTAACGTGAAAATTCTACTGAGCATGCACTAATCCTTCTTTCACGATGCTGAAAGTGTCCCCACACCTGAAGCTGAGGGCACACTCATCGTAAATGGATATGAGATCACCCTGGGTGTCAGACACCAGCTCACGCGTGACTTTGCCTGGCTTCGTGGTCTGCCCTCGCTTGCAGGAGGAGTATCACCGCCGTCACTTCACGGAAGTGCTGTCCCCCTCCGTGTACAACAGCAAGCTCTGGGAAGCCTCGGGCCACTGGCAGCATTACAGCGAGAACATGTTCGCCTTCGACGTGGAGAAAGACACCTTCGCCCTGAAGCCCATGAACTGTCCGGGGCACTGGTGAGCACTGAACGTCACGCAGACCTTTGCGTGGGAGCGCGGGGCCCACTCCATCACAACGCGCTTTCAGTATTGTTACGAGTTTTGGTTTGGGGAGTTAAGCGATTCCTTTAACCTGAAGGATGTTGGTTACTAGTCATCTTTGCCAAGTTATTTCACCCTGGAGAGTGAGTTTACTGTTTAAGAAATGATTGATTTTTGGCATGTGTGCAATGTTAGCGGGAAACCATTTAATTTTTTGTGCTTCTTAGAGATAGTATTATGTACCAATCTTTGTTTTAAGTTTATTTATTTATTTATTTTTAGAGAAAGGGGAAGGGAGGGAGAAAGAGGGAGAGAAACATCAGTGTGTAGTTGCCTCTCTCGTGCCCCCTACTGGGGACTTAGCCCACAAGTCAGGCATGTGCCCTGACTGGGAATTGAACCAGTGACCCTTTGGATCGCAGTCCAGTGCTCAGTCCACTGAGCCACACCAGCCAGGGCTATGTGTGAATTTTTATAAATTATTACAGTATTTCTCTTCATAGTCATACTACACTTCACATACACATATTTGCCAAACATTTTGTTCTTACATGTTGTTTGGATTGGTTATAATAAGACCAGTGAGGTCGTAATGAATGGGCAACTGGGTTTCATTGAATCCGAGGTAACTTTTCCTCCCACATTTCGACGTCTTTGACATTGAGATGCACCTACGATTGGGACATCTTAGCACTATGTCACAATTGAATGACTGGGTTATTTTTATTCTTAGTGGCACATAAAGTAATGGCACATCTTTCAGTATTGTCTGAGACTCTGTGCAAGAATGTAATTATCATAAAGTTGGTATGCAAATGAAGCTTGTAAGACAAGCCAGTTTCACAACTGGAAGTGAACAGTCTTGATTCTCCACACCAGAAACAAACCTCAGTTATTATAGTTTTGCGTCATCGACCTACAGAGTTCCAAGTAAGTTGACTTTAGAAGGTACCTATTGAAACAAGCCTCTGAACACTGAAGAAAACTTTGTCCTTTTCAGTAAATGCTGAAAGGAGTTCAGCTTTATGCAGGCAGCACGTAAACAATATTTATGCACCTTTAATTGCTTGAAAACTGGCAGGCAAATAGTGTACAACCTCACTTTTTAAACAGAAGGTGGAGGTCTGCCTAGCGCTTTGCGTTCTCTAAAACACTTGCATTAACATCTTAACTCAGTTTCCCATGAGGTGCCATTTGAAGCTGTAGCCTGTGATTTCAGCTCTAATTCTGAGGAAGGCTGAGTGGAAGAAGAGAACGTAACTTTGTATTTTTATGCCTCCGAATAAAAACGTCAGACATCAGTGGCTCAGTGGGGAGTGGGCACAGGAGCCACCGGAGTGCTTTCTGCAGAAGGGAAGCCATGAACTTGACTGAGAGCATTAGCCACAGTGCTGGGTGGTAGAAACGGAGGGGATTAAGGCAGCCCCCTTCCTCAGGGAGCAGAGCAGGGCAGGGACAGATGTATACAGAGCCAGTTTTTAAAAAGTAAGACCGGTGTCAAAATAGTGGCCTGTTCCAGGTCCCCTTGGAGCTTGAGGGAAGCCTAGCCAGCCCTGTCTGGGGGAGGCTTCACTCACGAAGCAGCCTTTGAAATGAATTGGGAAGGGTAAGTGGAAATTCACCAGGGGAATGGGAATAGGGATTGCTGGTTCTTAGGGCACTCTAGTGATGCAAGTTCAAGGTTCCCTAATTCATAGGGAAGAAATGTTCTTAAAACTTGCGATCTAAGAAATGGGGTAAAGTGTTTACAAATCTTTGGGCGTAACTATGATTTGTTAATATTTAGTTACTTAATCTTTTCTATGCGAGTGAAAGCCGTGTGTTTATTGCCTCTTCTCTAGTCTAATGTTTGCCCATCGCCCGCGGTCCTGGAGGGAAATGCCTATTAGATTTGCCGATTTCGGAGTTCTTCACAGGAATGAACTGTCGGGGACTCTGAGTGGCTTGACCCGAGTCAGGCGCTTCCAGCAGGACGATGCGCACATCTTCTGCACCGCGGAGCAGGTGAACGGCCTGCTGGGCAGCGCTGGGGGGGGGTGCAGCTCGGAGTCCTCTTCAGGCTTCTGTCTCCCAGTCTCACAGCGTCTCTCAGTCCTTCAGAGTCACGTGAGATAAGAAGTCTGGTCTGGTCTCTGAGGCCTCATTCAGCGCCGACCCTTGGTCACTGTCTGGTTTGGATGCACAGATTAGTAATCTCTTCGCATGATAGTTATTATTGTTTTTCTTATAAGCTTCCTCCAGTTTTGTTACCTTAAATGCATTAAGTCTCGTATCTCAGGAACTTGGGATGTCTTTGTTTTTCAGTATTGCGTAGAAGTTAAACTTTGCTTTTTTGCAGGTTTTCATATTAATTCAAATTAAAATGTCACGCAAAGGGCCACTATCCAACAATTTGACCTAATCGACAATTATAGAATGCTCCAACCAATAAGAGCACACACCCTTTGAAAGTGCACAGGGAGCAGTTGCCAAGATAGACAATATTCTGGGCTGTGAAACAAGGCCGAATGAATTTAAAAGGATTCAGTGCATGCAAAATGTGTTTTCTGGCCACAGTGGAATTAAATGAGAAGTCAGTAACAGAGAATTATCTGGAAAATCCCCAAATATTTGGTGAGTAGATAGCACACTTCTAAACAACCCGTGTGTCCAAGGAGAAATCAAAAGGGGAATTGGAAAATATTGCGTACCAGACGAAGGGGAGAGGAAAGACAGCGCATCCGGATCTGCGGGTGTCATTAACACGGTCCCGGAGGGGTGTGTGTAGCGCTCGGTTCCTGCATCGGGACAGAGGAGGGTTCCAAATCAGGACCTAAGCTTCCACTTAGCAAACCAAAAATACAAGAGCAAATTACAGTAGAAGTAAGCAGAAGGAAGAAAGTAATGACATCAGAAATAACGAAATAAAAAAAAATACAAAATATCAGTAAAAAACAAAAATTGATGCGCTGAGACCGAGAAGATACATAAACCTTTCATCAGACCGATCAGAGAAAAAGGAAAAGACATGAATTAAAAATATGAGGAATGAGAGAACTGAGGTCACTACAGAATCTATAAATATTGAAAGGATGATTAGCCAACACTATGAACAACTTCATGCCAGTAAATTTAATGACTTAGATGAAGTGGACTGCTTCTCTGGAGGTATTTACATATTTCTTACTGTGTTGGGTTTATTTTGCCTTTTTGCCCCCCTAGGTCGTGCGGTGGCAGCCTAGATATTGTCCGAGACTTTTCCTCTTTCATAATAAACACACTTCGTGCTGTGTGTTTACCTTTCAGCACTGCCGTTGCTCTGGGACTTTTAACGTTGTACTCCTGTTTTCACTCTGCTCGGTGTATTTTTGCTTTAATTTCTCTTGCGATTTCCGCTTGAACCCATGGCCTATTTAGAAGTGTGTGTTCAGTTTCCCAGTGTTTGGATATTTTTCTCTTATCTTTCTGTTATAGATTTCTAGTTTAATTCCACTGTGGTAGAAAAAAACACTTTGTATGACTTCAACTTATAAAAATGTGGTTGAAGTATGTTTAGTGGCCCAGGATGTGGCCCACCTTGGTGTGCATGTTTTGTGGGCACTTGAACAGCTGCGTGTTCTGCTGTTGTCAGGTGGAATGTTTTCTTTCTTTTTAAAATTTATTTGTTTTTAGAGAGGGGAAGGGAGGTAGAAAGAGAGGAAGAGAAACATCAATGTGTGGTTGCCTCTCGTGCGCCCCCTACTGGGGACCTGGCCTGCAACCCAGGCTTGTGCCCTGACTGGGAATTGAACTGGCGTCCCGTTGGTTCACAGACCAGTGCTCAACCCACTGAGCCACACCAGCCAGGGCCGGGTGGAGTGTTTTCTAAACAACAGCGAGACCCTGGTGGTCAGTGGGGATGTGGGACTCACCCACCTCCCCACTGGCTTTCTGTCTAGTTGTCCTGTCAATTGCTGAGAGAGGGGTGATGAAGTCTCCACCAGCACTGTGGATCTGTCTGTCTCTCCTTTCAACTCTATCAGTTCCTTCTGCCTGTATTTCGCAGCTGACATCTCAGGACAAGGTCTGCATGCAGAAGCCAATTGTACTTCTCTCTTCTAGCAATGAGCATGGGGATGATGAAATTAAAAATACAGTGTCATTCACAATCACTCAAAATGAAAGTAATACTTAGGTGGAAATCTAACAAAATACGCAAAGGACTTGTATGATAGCAGCTGCAACATGCTGAAGGAAGAAAGCCCAAGCACCCTCCCATTAGCCATTTCCAGGACTGGCTCCTCTTGCTTCCCACACCACTTTGCCCTCCTTCCGGGGCACCAGGCTCGCCCGGGTGGCCTTCGCTGTTCACCCCGTCCAGTTCATCGCCCGCCCTATTGATCGCTCTCCCTAGACATGTGATTAGTTCCTGAATAATCTCATGCATTCCCGCATGCCCCGCATCCAGCACAGGGCTTAAGAGGGGGTGACCACTGTCAGTCAGTCTCTGAAAGGACAGCTGCCCTGCAAACGCATCAGATGCCCTGCATTCCCGACGCTCCTCGCTGGTTCAGGCCGCCATCACTGCGCTCCTGAAATCCCGCCAGCTTCGTTATGGGCTCTGCTACCCTTGCCAATGCATTTCCCACACTTCAGAAGGACCAATTGGGTCGTGTTAGTCTCCTTTGAAAAAAAAAATCACCACTGATTCTTCCATTGCTCTCAGGCTAAACAGCGCAGACCTTACCCTGGCTTCCAAGGCAGTTTTCTCTGGCTCCCACCCGCCTCCTGCCTGGTCACCTCCCACCGCCCCCTCGTCGTCCCCCTTTTCCATCACCCAGGGCTCGGTCCCAGGGCAGCGCCCCGTGGCTTCCCTGTCCTCTGAGCCTTCATCTGCCTGAAGCACGTGTCCTTTCCCTGCATGGGGGACCATGCCCTGTCCTCCTGCTGCAGTGTGGCTGTCACTTCCTCTGGGCAGGCGCCCTTTCCCCTTCGAGTGGCACTGTCAGGGTGAGGCACCCTTGCCTGCTCCATTGTCTGTCCCCAGCGCTGGGCTGGGTCCTGGCAGCCTGGCACACGGTGCGCGTTCCATGAACACCCAAGTAAGGAACGGGCGGACAACTCACACAGTGTCATTAGCTGTGTCCACAGTGAGCACGCGCTTAATTTCTATTCGACGTGAACAGTGTTTTCTTTTAAATGCCATAATGGATTTACTTTGGTGGTCTATTTAAAATATTTTCTTTGCTCCTGTTTCAGATTGAAGAGGAAATAAAGGGCTGTTTGCAGTTTTTGCAATCTGTGTACTCCACTTTCGGCTTCTCCTTTCAGTTAAACTTGTCCACGAGGCCTGACAACTTCTTAGGAGAGATGGCGCTATGGGACGAAGCCGAGAAGGTAGGAGGGACGAAGTGCTTCCCCTCCATTTTAGTGACCAGGGACAGCGCCCGAGTGTCCACAGTCACCTTGTGTGAAGATGCAGTGGAATTCTAAATGGGAAGTTCTGGGATAAAGATGCCAGTTGTAGAACATGGTTACCCAGTTCTCTCCATAATACTGATAACAGCAATACTGTACATTTGTTTCACACTTTAAAGTTTGTGTCAAGGTTTGCTTATACTCTTTTTTTTTAAGGATTTTATTTATTTTTAGAGAGGGGAAGGGAAGGAGAAAGAGAGGGAGAGGAACATCAATGTGTGATTACCTCTCGCACGCCCCCTACTGGGGATCTGGTTCACAATCCAGGCCCTGACTGGGAATCGAACCGGCGACCCTTTGATTCTCAGGCTGGTGCTCAAGCCACTGAGCCGCATGAGCCAGGGCTATTTATACTCTTTTCAGTGCCAGTCACTAAAGATAACCAGTGTCGTCGTTTTTAAAGAAGCACTCTGGCTCCTTCTTCAGCAGCCCTAGTCTGTCCTGTCCCCCTGGGACCAGTGTAAATCCCTCAGCTCCCTGGAGCTGCATCCATCAGCCCCACCCCAAACCTCCCCTGTGCCCCACCTTTGCGGAGTTGCAGTGACTCATTAAGATCCCTAAGAATGCTACAGCCCCATGGCCACACCAGTCCAAGCAAATCGACGTATCTGAGCCCAGCTCACACACAGTCGAGGCCTCCAGTGCTATTGGGGGCCAAAGCCTTGCTGTACCTGGGGAAGGCGGACATGCAGACAGCAGGGGAGAAACAAACCCTTGATTTCCCCTTCACCTGGTGCCGGGCAGTATCCACAGTCAAGGCCTGCGACGTGGGTGGTTCAGGCTCCCCGCACACCTGCACTTGCTGCCCCCACTCCCCACCTAAACCAAGAGCTGTCTTAGCCTTCCCTGGCTACACTATCAGGCCTTGCTCTCTCTGTGTCCTCAGATGCCCTGCGACAAGCAGTGACATCTGCCTTATGCTCTTCTCCCAAACCTGGCCTCTGTGTGGCCTTTAATTCCCTGAGAGCCCCCAGATTCTTTCCATGACTCAGGTGTCTGTTGTCACAGGGCTTATTGTCCCTGTGAACACGTGCACGTGTCTCCTTTTCTTTCAAAGACAGAGGAAAGGGAGGATGTGCGTTTCTTATCAGAAAATTGAGGGCATCCTTTGCAAAACAGGTTTCACAGGGTTTTGTGCATTCTTTCTCAGGCCTGATCACCCCAGGGGACCCACCCCCCAACCCCCCGTACAGGGCTGCACCACCCTCTGTCATTGTTTCAGGCCTAAGTCAGGCAGGGGAAGTAAGGCAGCCAAGAGATTAGGAGACTTCTTGCAGACAGAATGAGGACTCAGACTTTGTCAACCAAGGGGTGAGGGTCCATCACTCCCTTTTTCTATAGCCCCCCCAAGTCCTTCTTTGAGGGCTTGACCATGACCTCATGACCTCATGACCATGCCTGTCTTAGGTTGTCCCTCCCTTGAGGAATCTTACCTGCCACTGGCTAACCAGTCATCCACCCGGGGCCAAGCAGGGTGAAGTAAAGGGGGCAGAGATAGCACCCCTGCAAAGAAGATAAGCTTTGTCTTCTCTCACTCAGCCTTAGCCATAGGGGGTTACAGCTTCTGAAACCAGGCAGGTCGGTTCCCAACAAGACCAGAGTGGGCCTCCTGCTCCCACACCCTATCAATCCCCCACCCCATCTACCTGAGCAGACTCGGAGGAAATGCAAGAGAGGCGCCCCGCCCCCTTGGACTTCTCATCCACCTAACGCAGAGCAGAGGCGGCAGCAAGATCAAGTATTCCGTGCCTTTAATGTGGGGAGGGCCACCTACAAGAGCTGTCTGGGAACCTCACCAGGAGATGGGGGCCAAGAAGAGTGCCAGGCAGACGGGCCTGCCTTGGCCCAAGGGCCCTGTGAGCGGTTTAGGAACTTCTCTTCTTTTCCCACCAAATAAACGGTGTGTGTTTCCTGAAAGCAACTACCATCTTAATCATCCCCATGTAGTCACCACTCAGTAGTTTACTGAGTGCAAAAGATGCTCAATACATATATGTTGAACGAAACTAGAATGTAATTAAGGTTCATAAGAGCTTCCTTTTCTGAGCCAGTGACAAAAAGGATAAAATGTACAGGGCAGGAGATGTTTTCAATGTTCTCGTCTTTCTTTAAAAAACAGCAACTGCAGAAGAGCCTCGTGGACTTTGGAAAGCCCTGGAAGGTGAGCCCCGGAGATGGAGCCTTTTACGGCCCTAAAGTAAGTTGACCATCTGCTTCAAAAAGAGTTCGGTTTAAAACAAAAACGGAAACTGTGTCTAAGCAAACATCGCTCACTTTGCAGATTGACGTAAAAATCAAGGACGCCCTCGGCAGGTCGCATCAGTGCGCTACCATCCAGCTGGACTTCCAGCTGCCCGTTCGATTCAACCTCACCTACGTCAGGTGAGCGGCTGCACGTGACACGTGATGCGGAACTCCTATCCGACTCTGTCACGGTGGAGTTTTCAGAGTCCTTTATGTATTCTACGTGTAAGGCCTTCGGTGTATACGTGATTTGCAAATGTTTTCTCCTAATCTGTGGCTCCTTTTATTTATTTATTTTTTTCATTTTTTATAGTGCCTTCACTTTCCCTTTAATCTTGCGTTTTTTATTTTAATGATGTCTAATTTATATAGTTTTTCTTGTACGGATCACGTTTTTGGCTCACGAGTACAAATGCTTTGCCTAAGCACGGGTAGTGAAGATTTTTTCTATGCTTTATCGTAGAAGTTTCCAAGTATTAAGCTTTGTGTTTCGATATAAGGTCCATTTTGAGTTAATGTTTGTCGGAGATGAGAAGTTCAGGTCAGAGTTCACTGGTGACATCGAGGTGCCTGATTGTCCCATGTCTGATCACTGGTTGTAGAGGGCAGCCCTTCTCCATCGACTTGCCTCTGTGCCCTTATCAAAACCCGATCAGCATTTCTGTGGGTGTCTCTCTAGACGTGCAGTTCTGTCCCACTGACCCACTGATCAGTCTTTTGCGAGTGCCATGCCGTTTGGAATACTGCAGCTTTACAGTCAGCCTTAAAGTGAGATGAGATGAATGCTTTGTTCTTTACAGGATTGTTTTTGCTGCTGCTTCTTCTTGTGCTTCTAACAGACCTACAACAGTTCCTGGTGGGAGTTTTTATTGGCATTTGATCAATTTGGATAGATTTTACTTAGTATATTTGCATCTTCCAGGCCATGAGCTTCTTTGATTTCTTTCATCAGTTTTTGTAGATTTCAACACACAAGTTCTCTGTACATGTCTCATTAGATTTATGCCTAAGTATTTCATTTGAGGGAAGCGACTGTCAATGGTGTTGTGTTTCTAACTTTGGCATTCATGTGTTCCTTGCTACTATTGTGATATATGACCAGTTTTTTAGGTTAGTGTTGTATCCTGAGACTTTGCTGAACTTACTAGTTCTAGGAGGGTTTTTTTGTCCTTGTAAAATTTTGAGGATTTTCTATGTAGACAGTTAAGCCGTCTGCCAATAGCGATGTTTATTTCTTGTCTCTATGCCTCTTACTGCCTTCCCTCGCCTGTGGCACTGGCCGGAGCTCCCAGGGCCGTGTCGAGTAAGCTGGATGGGAGCGGACCTGGTTGCCGCGTTCTCGGTCTCAGGAAAAGAGTCGTTCACCCCTGAGTCCCATGTTACCTGCGGGTCTTCGTCCATGCCGTGTGTCAGGTGGAGGACGGCCTCCTCTCTCCCAGGCTTTCTGAGGGTTTTTAAAATCATGAACGGGTGTTGCTTTCCGTCCCATTCTTTTACTGCCTCGGTTGATACGACTGTGTGGTTTCTCCTTTAGCCTGTTCGTCCGGTGGGTTACGTTAAGAACACTGCGCCTGGCACTGCTGGGGTAAATCCCACTTGGCCGTGCGCCGTTTGGACGCGTACTGGATTCAGTCGCCTAACAGCTGGTTGAGAAGTTTTGAACGTGTGTTTGGGGGGAGATTGGTTTGGAGTTTTCGTGTCTTTGTGGTTTTAGTGTCCGGGTGATGCTGGCCTCGTAAAATACATTGGGAAGTGTCCCCTCTGTCCTGTTTCTGGAAGGGATTGGTGCTGTTGGGGGGGAGGAGCTTCTGTCTGCACGTGCTGTTTGGAATTCTGGAAGGAAGGTTCGCCTTCTTCACATGTTTGCTTCTCCGGCTGTTTATTTCTGTCAGTGTAGGCTTGTGAATATTAATTTCATCCTTTGGGTTATAATGAAATACAACCTTTTAAAGTTTTTCTCGCCCAAATTGTGCCAGCCTTTGCCATGGGTCGTCGGCTCCTGTGTCCCTTTTGTATGCTCCATCCTTTCTCTTTCTTTAAAGAAAGAATTAGCCTTCCTTCCCTCACTGGCACTGGGAGGTGCCCGGGCTCAGCTGCACCTTTCCCTGACCCGGCCGTCTTTCCGGTGAGAAACGGGGTTTTTAGAACTGAAAACTGCAATAAATGTAATGTTGGAGGATGATACATAGAAATCAAGGTCTGGACCCTGGGGGGACTTACCTGGCTTTTTCCTGTTTTATAAAAGATATTATAATTAGGAGAAAATTTTATTTCTTTAAAAATTTTTTTTAAATTTATTGATTTTAGAGAGAGAGAGGAAGGGAGTGAAAGGGGGAGAGAGAAGGAAACAGAGAGAAAAACAGTGATTTGTTGTTGTTCTACTTACTGATGATTCATTGGTCGAGTCTTGTATGTGCCCTGACCAGGGATCGAACCTGCAACCTTGGCATATTGGGACAACACTCCAAACAACTGAGCTACCCAGCCAGGGCAGAAAAATTTATTTCTAATAAAGATCACATAGTATGCTGAAAGATTTGAGGAAGCCATTGCTTTCCATAGTTTAGGAAAATAACTCTTTAAAGTAAGAATCTAAAGGCCTTCCTGAATCTTAAGAAAACACTTCAATGAGTAATTTTTGTTTTTTCAGCAAGGAAGGGGATGATAAGAAGAACCCTGTGATCATTCATCGGGCCATTTTGGGCTCAGTGGAAAGAATGATAGCCATTCTGTCAGAAAACTACGGGGGGAAATGGTAAGCAACATGGAAAAGAAAAATCCGTGTCTCTTTTTCTTAAAACTCATGTCTAAAAGATCAAGTTAATCAAACATGAAAAATTTGGTGGCTCCTGCCTTATAAGTAGCAAGGGTCCAAACAGCAAGTAAGAAAATCTTGTCATGGCTGCCACACCAGAAAACAAGGGCGGGGAGGCGTGAAACGCTCCCTTACCTCTCCGGGAGCTCGGCAGCGTCGTGTCGCCGTGTGGAGCCCTGCACAGTCCGGAGTGGAAAACACGAGGCCCACGCTCCCAGGGTCCCACCTCTCACCCACCCGCCATCCCACCTTCAACCACGTTGTTACCTCTTGGGGTGCCAGGTGACCTTTGACCTTGGAGGAAACCCTGGTCCACAAGGGGCCCTGACCAGTGCGTCGGCACAAATCCGAAGAGAACTACTGTAGCCCGGCCCCCTCAGGGATGAAGAGGGGAAGGCAAATGCCCCTAGGCGCAGGAGTTTGAGGGGGGCATCTTGTAGTCCGCTGGGCCTGGAGGGGAGATGGCCGAGTGTGGAGGGGCGCTGGAGCCTGGGCTCTGGTTGCTGCTTTGGCTGCAAGGTCAGAGACTGGGAAGTGATTGGACTGGAAAATAGAGGACAAGTGGGTTTGTGGGACAGGAATGGGGATGACGGCTCAGAATGGGCCACGGGTGGAGGTATTGCCCACCCCGGGGCCCCACAGTGAGGACATTTTCTGCACTGAAATGCAAGAGGCTGATTCTGTAATGGGCAGCTTCCTTCTCCCCCTAGTGGTGGCTTAGTGAGCGATGACCAGCGTGGCCCCTAGGACAAGCGTGATGTGCTCAGCAACTCGGACCCCACCCAGTTCCACCCGCCTGGCCCCTCCTGAAGGCTCCATCTGCCTTCGTGTGTGATCGGCCCTGATCCCTGACATGCCACCATAACCCCGAGGGGACAGCCACCTCTCTTGTGGCCGGTTGATGCCATTGTGTCCCTTTCACCATGTGAGGGCCAGTGATGTGTCCTCGCTGGAAAAGACACCCACTCTGATTTGCCTTGCTCTTCCTCTCTGCCACGCCTCCACCAGGGCCCCACGCAGATTCCACTGAGCCACGCCCCTCAGAAGCACACGGTCCTTGTGACCAGGGAAGTGATTTTGTAGCAGAAGGAGGGCGCCGGGCTGGCATGGTGGGGTTCACCAGTGTGCCTATGGGGTGATTAGCCTCTCCACCCAGCTGCCAGCCCCTGCTTCCCTCCCCTTCCTATCAAAATGCCCAGTTTCCCCTTTCGTCTACTCCAGAGCCTTTTACCTCCTACTATAACCTGGTTTACTTCCACACTACTCTGTGGAAGCTGCTCTCCCATAGCCCTTACTTTAAATACATTCTCAGTTATTTTTTAATCATGTAACAAATGGTCATTCTGAAAAGATGTATTTTTACATATTTTTCAGGCCTTTCTGGCTGTCTCCTCGTCAAGTAATGGTCATCCCCGTGGAGCCAACTTGTGAAGAGTACGCACTTCAGGTAAAATCAGAGACATTTAAAGTACATAATCATCCTGGCACCCAGTGTGGGAAGGACATTGACTTGAAGTGTATTCACACCTTCAAGTGCAGCCTCACTGCCACGTGCACTTAGCAGCCATATGTCCAGTGACTGGGAGCGCACCTCAGTCACGCCTGTGTGCTGTGTCAGAACTACTGCCTTTCTTAATGCTTCTGAGAAACTGGTGTTTTAAAACCTCTCACATTTATTTTTTTCCATGTGGCTCCATCAGGGAAGAATACTTACATTACCTGTTGCAGTGTAACGGCCCCAAAACTTAGCTTAGAGCAACAGACATCTATTGGCCCAGAGTCTCTGGAAGTCAGAATGCGGGAGCAGCTTGGCTGCATGGTCCTGGCTCAGGGTGCCCACGAGGCTGCAGGGGGTGCCAGCCGCCTGGGCCGCGGCCCCCAGGCCCACTCCCATCCTCAGAGGCCCCGCAGAGGTGGCCTGAACGCCCTCCCCACGTGGCAGCTGGTTTCCCCCAGAGGGAGTGATCTGAAGGAGCTGGCGGTCGGAGGTGCTTCCTCATCTCTGGGGTGACTTGCTGTGACTGCCACCCGTCTCAATGGTCACGCACGCCCAGCTGGTACGGGGTCGGGGGGACCAACGCCAGGGTGTGGCTGCCATAATGTAGTGATTCTGCATTGTATTTTCTTACAGGTATCCAGTGCCTTTTTTGAAGAAGGATTCATGGCCGATGTTGATTTAGATCACAATTGTACACTAAATAAGAAAATCCGAAACGCACAGCTGGCTCAGTATAACTTTATTTTGGGTAAATTAATTTATATCTCTCCTCCTGAATGCTCGCTGTTGCACTTTAATTCCACAAGCGGAAATAGAGAATATGGGGTGACTGACTACCTGATTATGCCAGGTACCAGCTTAAGTGCTGAATTACTTATACACAAGATTCCACCGTGTGATGGCTGGCACCCCGGACTCTGAATTACTCACACACGAAGCAGAGTGTGGTGGTCTTGGGAAGGCTGTTCCTCGGCGCTCTTTGTTCTTTGCTGGGAGAACAGTCATGAAGTTTCACATGGATCCTGTGGTCTGACAACACCAGCACGAATTAATGTCTCAGACGAACAATGGAAAAAATATGAAAATGATCTCATCAGTTGAATTACACTCTTTACATTTCAGCTATCTTCCAGGCTGAAAATCTTCTTTGCTTTTCTGGTTTACTAGAAATCTTTAGGATTAAACTAATGCGTGGATAAGGTTCCAGATTTACGATGATCCAAAGAAAAGAGTTAAGTGAAAAAGAAGTCCTGTAGGCACGTGACTAATTGAATGCAAAAACTACAATTTTGATTTTAAAAATGATTTGAAATCAAAAGAAATTGATACTGATATGCCTGCAGGCAGGCAGATTAGCTCCTGTGAATTGAAAGTTTCTGTAGAAGGCAAAATAAATATGCATAGAATTTCCCTGTCAACAATTTGTCATCGAAAGGGTTTCACTCTGTAGTAGGCTTGGTGATGCTCCGATGCGGCTTCTGGCGGTGACAGGTATCTCATGTAGCTTAGACAGAGATGGACTTTGTCGGACGGGCTCTGGAGCGCCCATTCACACGGAATGTAGAATTTACAGCCAAACCACCAGAAGAGGACCTGGGCGGAGGCACGTAACTCTTCCCAGGGCTGTCTCTCCCCGTTTCTGGTCCCTCTCCTGCTCTGGTTCCTCATGCTTCTCTTGGATTTTTACTTGACTCCCCCCACTCGATGACCAGTTTCTTCCTTCCAGATGGCAAGGAACATGGGGGCAGATCCCTCTGTCATCTCACAATATGGGTCACTAGAAAGGGCACTTATTTTTTAAGCTACATTGCAGAAACTCTGGTTGCCTGGTTGGGATACCCCTTGATGTACCAGGGAGTGGAGTCAGGGTGTCGTAAGAGCTCCCCGCTCCCATGTGCACCCCGAGACCACAGTAGACCATAGCAGTTCTCCCAGTGGACGATAGAGAGGTGGGATTAGAAGTCGTTCCTTCCCTCAAGAAACTAATGGCCATCAGGTGGGTGTTTAGTGATTAATAAATACTGAAGAAACACTAAACACCTGTCATGTGACTACTCATTTAACATTTCATAAGTTGTTGACTTAAAATGTTATTTCTCCTTCTTTCCCACAGTGGTTGGAGAAAAGGAAAAAGCAAATAATGCTGTAAACGTTCGAACAAGGGACAACAAAGTCCATGGCGAGGTCTCACTCACTTCTGCCATTGATAAACTGAAGAATCTCAAGAAGTCACGTACTCTTAATGCTGAGGAAGAATTTTGAAGTCCTTCCTTGTACTCCTTTCTGTGTAACCCTGTTTTGACCCCCGAAAATGCTTCTTACTTCATTACTGTTAGTGCCTCTTCTTTAGACCTGACAGTTAGTTCCCTGTTGGGTGCACTGGGAGAGGAGACCATGAATGAGGAGCTGATGTGGACAGAATTTAATTCACTAATGTGTCCAAGAACGATAAGAGGACAAGCTTGGGGAGTGTTTAATTTCCCAAATGTCTTGAGAGGCTTAAATGGGAAAAGGTCATTCATTGAAAAAGGAAAGTACTAGGACATGAGGATTATGAGATGTTATTGCTAAACATGTTATCATATAACATGTTATTGCATGTTATATGATAAAAGATAGATTTCAAATAAAAGTCTGCAAAGCTTTTTGGAATACGGCAGGAAATCTTATTTCCTAATAACATTATGTTGTCAGTTGTTTTACCCAAGTTCACACTGAAACTTTATCTCCAAAATTGGAGTCATTACTTAATTTGCTTTAACTAAGCAAGAACTGCAAGAGAAGAAGCTGTACTCAGTATTGGATTATTGACAAAGGACTCAACTCATATTCAGCATCGTAGAATCTACTGTAGCTTGCACTGTAATGTCAGAGTTGCCGTTTTAATGATTCTAATGAACAATTAAGCCTTGTTCATCTTTAGAAAATACAAATTTCCGAATAAAATGCATCATAGTGTGTCAGCTCTGGGTTTATACCAAAATATCTGTCTTCCTCGAATTAAATGACCTTTTTGATGCGAAAATGACGGTCTACTGCTCTGCATACTCAAGTGGATTTCTGATTTTAATTAAAAGGAATACCTCACTGCTCAGAACAGAATTCACGGGCTTTATGCCAATAGAGAATTTAGCTACCAACTATTAGTAGTAACTTTTGTGTTTATTTGCCTATGTACTATGGAATGCAAAGTAAATTTAGGACATCTTCTCACAACACACATACCATTTAGTTTCTTGAACAGCTGGTCAACAAAACAGTATTATGTATCAGACCTTGTAGTGCTATAAGGTGCAAACCATATAATTTTCAAGCTAGTATTTATTGAGACCAAGCACTACTTGATATCTCTATTTTTTTCATTCACCAAATGAGCTAGTGAAGGAGTGGGGAATCAGAAGCCGCCCCTCTGACACCCTCCCTCCCCCCATGATCTTGTGACGGGTGGGTGGGAAGAGCGTGTCTATCAATCGCTCAGGACAGAGAATGCTGCTAGAAACACGGACTGCTGTGTGAGTGTGCAGGAAGCCTGCGGCGTGGGGCGCGTCTCCCCTCCCCACGGCTGGCCTCGGGGCCCATACTTGGGCCCTCACTTTACAGCAGGGCTCTTGGCCCAGTGCCCAGGAGTCTGGGGACCTGCTGGCTATATTTAATGTCAGCTTCAGCTCTCTTCTGGTCTTAGAGGAAATTTTGTAAGTAGCGTGTCCTGAAGGAGGCAGCCAGGAAAACCAGGGCAGGCTGCAGAGCTGAGCGCTGGGCACTGACTGTGCCAGCCCCAGGACCTCGGGGCGACCTGGCACTCCTGGAGGGGCTTCCCAGACAGTTTGGGCCAGTTTCTTCATATATAAACAAGACTATTTTGGTATGAAATTAAATGTAACGTCATCAAAATCTTCGCACAGGACCTAGCACATAGTAGCGGTTTTTCTCAAAACATACATATCCAGCCACGTGTAAACGGTGGCCAACTCTCCAATTTGCCCGTCTCTGGCTTCACTCACTTCAGGTGTGCCTTTCGGCCCCGGATGACCTTTCCTGGTCTCCAACCGTGGAAGGCGGGGTGAACATCACGTCCGGAGGCGTGGGCAGCGCTTGGAAACGCAGCAACCATGCTGCGTCCCGGGGGCCCATCCCAACCCCAGCTCCGGGCGAGCTTCCGGACCAGTGGCCGCAAAGCGCCTGCGCCCTGGGTTTCCCGGGGACTGGGGGGGCGGGAAATGTGCCTGGCTCCGCCCCTTCGGTACCTCCGCCCCTCGGAAGAACTGTAGCCCGCCGCCCGGAAGTGCGTCGCGCCGGCAAGATGGCGGCTGCGGCTGGCCCTTTGGGGGCCGTGGGACGCCTGTGTCGTGTGCTCCTCTTCCTCTCACAGTTTTATATCTTTTCGGGCGGTGGTGAGTTCAAGGCCGTGGCCACGCCGCGTCTGGCTGGGTGGCAGGGGTTCCCGCGATCCGCAGGAAGGGTCCAGCCTGAAGCGTCCAGGAGGCTGGGACGCTGAGAGCCGGGCGGAGGGGTGGCGGGGCGCTGCAGCTCAAGTCTGGCGCGTCCTGGCCGCGGGGTCTGGGGCCGCCCCTCCGCGCGGGTACACTGGAGCTGCAGGTTTAGCTACGGAGTCCAGGGTGCGGGTTCGGGGTGGGCGGGGCGCGACGTGCGCCGCTGGACTGATCCGGACACCACGCTTTGTTCCCTAGTTACCTGGATATAAGTGGGTGTCGACCCTGTGGGCGTTCCAATCTTTGGTTTTTCTGGGCAGTGGAGCTGTGAGGTTCTCACAATGCGTGGTGTCGACCCTGCTTGTGAAGCACACGCCAAGATGTTCATATCCCAGGATAACATGTTTCTCTAATTGTAGGATCCTTAAATTTAGAGCATTCGCAGCCGCTGGCTCAGTCAATAAGGGACCCGGGCCCAACACGTACTTTCACAGTAGTTCCCAGGGCAGCAGGTACCAGACGTTTTCTATTCTAGTAAATGTGTACTTTGTAGTGGGTTAGCCCTCTCGTTTTTGGATTACGATTTCTTTTAGTATATGAAATCACTTTCCATTTTTTGACTACTTTATTTATTGTATTTTAGATAACATGAACTAAGTAAGAGCAGATAGGTATCTTCTGTAGGCCATTGCTTTTTCGATACCTTTTGGCAGTCCCACACTCTCCATTTCCATCTTTTTATTTCTATTATTTTTTTCACTCCATCAAGATAACCCTCCACCAGTACTTCTTACCCTTCGGGAAATTTCTTCTACTTCTTAACCGCTGTTCCTGATGTTGGGGATAAAAGGCACCCCCAAGGCTGTTGGAAATGGAAGGATCACAGAGGGACAGGGGGAGACTTGGAGTCTACTTCCCGGTTGTGCTCCTGGGAGTCTGAGCACATTATTCACACATTCGGGCTTTGGTTTCTCACCATTAAGGTGCTGGGGTTCTCCCAGCCCTCTGGGTCCTCTTGGCTTTGTGACTCTAAGTGTCCATCCTCCAGCCTCGACAGTCGCAGGAACAAAAGGAAAATGGTATTTTCTAGCATTGCCCACCTGCTACAATGACTTAAACACAGACCGGTTTAAAACGCGTATTAGTGTGTTTTGCTAAATTTAACCTTTGTTTCTACAGCTGCCTCCCTTTAGAGGTATTCGGTGGATTGTAATTTGGGTGTAAGAGGCAAGAAGACTGCAGCGTACTTGAATTTAAAACATAGATTATTTTTTAATAGTGAAAGTGCGAGAATTTTCTGCCTGTTTGGACCTCTTTGAAAGTTTCTCAAAACAAAACAAAAAGCTTCTCGTCCTCCTAAGAATACTTGCAATTTTGATCCTCTCTCAAGTGATAGAAATACACTGTACTCCTGGCTAGGTTGGCTGAGGGAGAAACCTGCAACCCCCTGAACAAGTTGTTAATATAGAAAACTGTTTTGGACTTTCGGTAGTAAAAACTGTAAATGCGATTAGGGAATTACGGCTTATTGAAGGAGCAGTGTGGAGTAATGGCGGCGAGCAGTTCAAGGGTCCCTGGGTTCATTTCCAAATTAGGGAGTTCAAGCGAAAAGAACGTCCGATTGGAAACTTGAGGGACTGGGATTCTTGTTCCAATTTGCTGCTCCCTCTGTGATCTTGAACAAACCCCACCTTCCCTAAGTCTTAGTTTTCATCTGGTAGCGTGGTAGATTTTTTGAGGCCCTAATTTACACTTAGCATTAAATATGCATTGCATATATATATATATATATATATATATATATATATAAGCACCTTTGAGTTTTATGGTCATTTGGGGACAGTCATCGGGTACTTTTTCCTCAGCTGCGGAGCTCTCCACGCAGTCCCGCCGCTGGCTGGTGGCAGAGCTCCGCAGGCGTCCGGCTCCGGCTCCAGCTCTGCTGTTGCTCTTCCAGCGTCGTATCTCCTTGCTAGTGATCGTACCCTGTGTATCTTTAGAAAATTGCTTCTCTTTTATCAGTATTACAAGAGCACGAGCTTCCCTCTCACTTCCCGCAGAAAGCACCGACATGCCGCCTTACATGATGAAGTGCCCCAGCAACGGTCTGTGCGGCAGACTGCCTGCAGACTGCATAGAGTGCAGGACCAACTCCTCCTGTGTCTACGGGAAGCCCGCTGCTTTCGACTGCATGGTCAAGCCGTTCGTCACCTGTGTCGTAAGTACCGCACCTTACCTTATCCTAAATCAGCTCCTGGTAAGCCTGGAGTTACCAGGCGCGCCTGGACTGCAGTATTTTAGGATTCAAGTCAACTCTGTCCAAAGACTGGAGCTTCCATTTCCGAGTGGGGTTTGGTGGCAAGGGTTGAGGCGGGAATTTTTTGATGGAGAAATTGAAGCAACTCTCAGCCGTCCTACAGAAAGCGGGACATGGGAAAAGCTTGAGTGCACGGACTTGCCTGTTAGAGACGACCCCGTCACAGTCATCCTGCCCACACCCCATCTCTGGTGCTTCGGCCGAGAGGATGGTTGGTGTTTTTGACAGAGGGCTCTGGGGACACCTGCTTCGCAGCCACTTGCCCTGGGCTCCTGGTGGAATGGCAGACGGCAGGCAGCCCTGGCCTGCTGGATGGGAACAGCCCAGGGAGACGCGGGCACTATGCTTTCCAGCAAGCGGGCCAGGTGGCTGTTGCGCACGCGTTGAGGGACACAGTCCGAGCACCTGCGTGAGACAGAGTAGCAGTGAGTGATGCAGTCGCGTTTCACTCGTGGCCCTGCCAGGCCTGGCTGTGTGGTTTATTAATCTCTCTTGTTACCTGAGGAAAGGGGCCCAGAACAGCTTTTCCTAGTGTCTCCGTGGAACTCTCCTTCTGGGAAATGGTTGTTGAGGAGGAAAACACCGCATCTTTTGCAGATTTCCTCTGACCAGCAACTCTAGCATTTCCTTTGCCTATAGGAGCAGTCCCCCCACCCCTCCCATATTTTTTGGAACTTGACCTGCAAAGGGCTGGGTTGGAAAGTTCTCTCTGCCCCCAGGCCTTTGCTATAACTCTCCTCAAGTCTAGGATCAGGGGAGGGAGTGTGGAGGCTTCGCTCCAAAGGGGAAATGCATATCATGGGCTCAGTGTCCAAATGTAGTTTTTATAAACTTAGGGGTTTGCTATTTCCATATATTGATGTTACCCTTCGGCGCGCACTGTAACATGCGCTAATTGCCAGGCAGGCTTCACGACCACCTGGGAATTACCAGTCCGCGTTTGTTGCGGTGTCTTAAATAGGCTTTTCTCCCCGCCGACCTAATGGCTAAACCCAGTTGAAGGCTTCTGCAGTGATGTGCATCGTGAGACTGGAACATCGGAGGCACTTAGTGAAAGCCTGAGAGCTTGCTGCCTAAGGGGAGCGTTTGCAGAAATAGCTCCTTTGTCATTTGCCTCAGCTGCTTTGACATTCACCTCCCCACACTGGCTATTGAGCAAGACAGGGTGCTCCATTTCTTCCTTCTTTAGGTGTTGCAAACACTAGCTGTTTCATTTAGTGGGAAATAGCAGAGGAGAAGACAAATAAGGAAAGGCTGAGAGATTACAGAGCTTGGGGGAGCTTCTGAACTCCCAGTTGAGGTTCCTGGTTGGAGTCCCTACCCTGGGCTGCGATGGGCCGCAGGTTGGATTCTTCCTCTCCTGCAGGCCCTTCCTCTCACCTGCGCCCTGTACCCGCCAGGAATAGGGAGGCCTCTAAAGTCGCAGCTGCCCGTCCTCAGGGGTGGGATTTGAATTCTGCCCCAAGAGGGTCTGGTGGATGTGCCCTCTTCAGGAAGGGCAGCAGTGATATACGTGAATTGACTGTCAAGAGCCAGAGGTCCTAGGACCGCTGTCGCCAGGTGACCCGGCACTAGCTGAGCTTGCTTATGTGTCACGTGGCAGTCTCTAGGGTCCCTTCTCAGTGAGTGAGTTAGCATTTCAGGAAGAAACAGTCTATGGCCGTCACGTGCGCACACGCAGATGCTCTCTCCTTCGTGCTGCGCTCAGGCCGTCCTCACCCCCCTCCCTTTGAACTTCAGATTAAGGGAAAGAAGTAACTCCCCAGTCCTTCTCCGTGCACACTACTGGGGACTCACAGAGCAGGGGACTCACCCCCCGGGTGACACCGGTCAAGGGCATGTTGTATAAGGACCCTGGTACATATATATGGAGACATAAATGTGCAAATCCTGCAACCCCTTCCGTGTCAGATTGCTGCCGTTCCAGCGATGGTGGCTGATACCCGGGCAGTGGACGTCAGCCGGAACCGAGCTGGGCAGGACGGGTGCTCTGTGACTTGCTAGTGTACCCGCAGCAGGTGCTGTGCCTTCGGGTGGGTCTGTGTTTGTCGGTAGGACAGCTGTGACACAGAGGGGAGGTACCAGATCTCTTTCCTCCACCAAGCTTCTGAAGGGGTCTGTGCTTCTCTGTGGCAAGAAGAAGGATTCCATAAACATGGGGCTGCCTGGGTAGCTATTAGGAAAAATGTGGAATCCCTGTTGTGTCCAAAATAAATTACAGATAGGTCAAATAGTTAATGTGGAAAAAAAAAAAAAAGAAGCTGCAAAGTACTAGAGCAAGCATGAGCTATGTCTTGTTAAAATCTCAAGGTAGGGCCCTGGCTGGTGTGGCTCAGTGGATTGAGTGCCTGCCTGCAAACCAAAGAGTCGCTGGTTCAATTCTCAGTCAAGGCACATATCTGGGTTGCTGGCCAGGTCCCCAGGAGGGGGAGCTCAAGAGGCAACCACACATTGATGTTTCTTCTTCCTCCCTCCCTTCCCCTGTCTCTAAAAATAAATAAAATATTTTTTAAAAATCTCAAGGTAGAGAATATTTTTCTAAGCATAAAATAAAATTTAGAAGCCATAAAGGCAAGTAAGTGCTGAACTAGTAAAAATTAGAGATTTCTGCATGATGTAAAGAAGCATGAAGGCCAAAGATAAATGACACACTAGGAGAAAGTATTTCTAACCGTCACAGATAATGTGTTAATGCCCACAATATAAAAAGATTTCCTAGGAGCCAGTGAGAAAAGATGACAGTGCTCTAGAAAAACGGTGTCAGGACACGAGCGCGTGGTTCATAAAAAAGGAAGCACAAATGGATTTCCAGCACGTGGAAAAAATGTTTCCTCTTTCTCATAATGAAAGAAGTGCACAATGTGTTTTTTTACCTGTTATACTGGCCAGAAAACAAAAGGTTCACGACCCTGAGTTTTGAGGGTGGAAGTGACATACCCGGTAGAGTGTGGGCAGACGGGCCGCCCTGTCCTGGGCGGTGTGTCGCCCTGGGAAACTGGCAGGCGCCCGGAGCTCTCAGCCCAGCACTTCCGGGTCCAGGAATTGGCCTTCCCGGTGGTGCACATGGATGCAAATGGATGCGCCCAAGGGCGTTCTCAGCAGTGCGATTCACCTGAGCGAGAGATTCGGAACAAGCTGACTGTCTGAGACAGAACTGTTTAACTTATGGTTCCCCGCGTAGTGAAATGAATGCATTGACTGCAGCTACTACAAAGAACTACACAGCTCCAGAGATCTATACGGCTATGGACAGAATTAAGTGAAAGGGAAGTACCAGCAGGAAAGTTAAATTTTACAGAAATGAATCCAGGCATAGAAGAAACTCCCTTCCAGGCCGGTGGGTAAGCAGCTGTCGGTGCTGGGGAGGCCGGCTTTCTCCGCACCCTGGGAGTCGGTACCGTGGACGTGCATTAACCAGTTTGAAAAACGACTGGTAAGAAACGTGCGTTGTAATCACATCACCAGAAATCTGCAGATGTTTAAAACGGCACTGCCTAAAGCTAGTGGTTTCCTGCTCAGTTGGGGATGCTATCCAGAAAAGTAGTTTTACATTGATAAGAAAAAAATTCATAAGTATGATAACTTCCAGAGGGGATTGTAGGACCATTCAAAATGATTTCGAACAATATGTAATTAAAGTGGGGGGTTAAAAGGATACAGAATGCTTTCAGTATAATTCTGCTTCTGTAAATTTATATTGCAGAATTAAAAGATGAAATAAGATTAAAAATAAGTCTTTTGGAGAGGTGACGGGTTTTTTGGTGGTTGTTTTTTTTTTTGTAATTTCCAAATGTGCAGTTTACAGAGAACATGTGCTACTTTTATAAACAGAAAACACAATAATGAGTTTTAAAATTGAAATGAAAAAGTCTGGTCTCAGAAGCAAAGGGCCAGCAGTGAACACTGGTTGAGTCTGTACCTATAGTTGTAACTGGGCAGATTTTCTGGGGCCGCCTGTGAGGGAAGCAGCAGTAGCGGGCCTGGACAGGGTGCAGATGACATCCGGGAAGGTTTGGGACTGGCGGCCCTGTGCGTGGTACTTCCAGGAGCATTAGCTGGGGCGATGGGGTCCTGGATTCTACTGACTTGCAGTTCAGTGACCTTGAACAGATGCCCTCATCCCTCCATTCAGTTATTTGTGACTCCCTGATTTTATAAAAGAAACTTTCCTTTTTCCTGTACAAAAGTACGCATGCTTTTTCAAAATGATTTTTAAAAAATTAAAAAAAAATAAAATTTTTTTGTTTGTTTTTAGAGAGAAGGCAAGGGAGGGAGAAAGAGGGAGAGAAACATCAATGTGTGCTTGCCTCTTGAGCTCCCCCTACTGGGGACCTGGCCCACAACCCAGCAGTGTGCCCTGAGTGGGAATCCAACCAGCGACTTAAGTTAGCAGGCCGGCACTCAACCCAGTGAGCTATACCAGCCAGGGCAAAAAGTACACGTGTTTAACGTTATGTAATAATATTACAAATTTAGCAAGGTACAAGCTATAGCCTAATCTTACTACCCTGAAATAACCTTTGTGGTTTTGATGTGCATTCCTCTAGGTATTTTTTTTTCTGGGGTATACATTTTTGGGTGTAAATCTTTATGAGTATAGGATCACTCATTTGTTTTGCATATGTAATGGTTTGGTACCTATTTCCATGCATGCCACTTCCTGCCACATCATCAAGTATGTTACAGACTTGTGGCATGTGACTTGTTTACTTTTCTTGACACATTAATGAGCTGCCACTCCGTTGCCATGGGTGAGGTGTGTGTCCTTTGCTCCGTAGGATCAGGACTTCAGGTCCCAGAAGAACTTCGTCATCAACATGACCTGCAGGTTCTGCTGGCAGCTCCCGGAAACCGAGTACGAGTGCTCCAACTCCACCGCCTGCATGACGGTGTCCTGTCCCCGGCAGCGCTACACTGCCAACTGCACGGTGCGGGACCACGTGCACTGCCTGGGTGAGCCCCGCGGACGCCGCGCAGTGGGGCAACGAGACAGCTTATTCTCGGGCTCGCTTACGGGGCTGGAATCAGAAAGTGGAGAATTAAGTTTAAATTACGTCGTCAGAGGCATTCATCAGCACTTTGCAGCTGTGCCAAGCCTTCATCATAAAGTGAACTAAAAACAAAAAAAATCCAGAAAATTTGCAGTGTGCATATCTTTTCAAATGTTGTAGTTGATAAAACGAAAAACCCATCAGGTGTGAAGTCTCACATACCATAATTGACTTTCACCTGCGTAACGACTAACGCAGCGCCTTCCTTACGTCCTTCTCTTTACGTGGCTCTGTCACGTTGCGTCATAGGTACGGTGTGAGGTGTTGCTCCGTGGTGTGTGCTGTAGAACTGCGTAGAACACCGGCCACCTTAGGGTCTTCGGGGACTTTCCCTCAACATTCTGGGGCCAGGATTCATCCGCGCGCCTTCGCTTACTTATTTTTTTTTTTAAACTTCTGAGTAGTGATCCTTTGTAAGAGTGTGGCAGTGTTCATTTGTTCTCCCGTGTGTTTGGATTAGTCGTATTTTTTGTTCTTACAGGCTGTGTGACTGTTAAGGTTTTCGTGGCTCCTGGCTGCCTGTGGGCAGGAGCCGGTCTGGCTCCTGCCATCTGCCCACCACGCGCCGTCTTCCAGACGGTTCTCGGCTCCCATCCCGCCGGCTGCGTAACTGTTCCTGCTGGCCCGCGTGCGCTCCCATAGCTGCTGTCCCTGTTTCGTCTGAAAGGCCCCGAGGCGTTCTTTTATATGTTGGAAGCTGACGTTTTGACGTCCCTAAAATCCTCTCCCAGGTTTTTAACTTTTTTTTCCGCGTTGTTTTTGGTGTCTTTTGACGATCAGAACTTGAAATTTGAACTGTTGAAGGTTAGTAGTATTTCCTCGTTAGCCCCTTTTGGTTGTAAGAAATCTTTTCTCACTCCAGGCTCATGGAAGTACTTTCTTTTCTTTTCTTTTTAAAGCTGTGAGTCGGGCCTTTCACCCTTAGAGCTGTGATCCACCGCAGCAGGCTGTGGTCTGTGCGGTGAGGCGGTCCAGGCTCACTTTCTTCCCGCACGAAGCCGGTTCTCCCGGGACCCTTTGTTCCGTGGCCGTGCTTCGGTGCACGTGGTCCGGGCTCCTTCCTGCCTGCCTCAGTAGCACGCTGGCGTCTTCACCCTCCTGCTTCGACTGGAGAGCCGGCAGGGCGTTTCCCGGTCATCGTGCTGCCGCCTTTACCTAACGGTTTCCACATTCAGCCTGTGCTTCGAGACGGGAGCTATCTCTGTTTTCACCCTTCACTCAAGTGAACATTGTTGTAACCAGGGTGTACTTTGTAGATTTTTACTTATAAGGCCACTAGTTACAGTTAAGGCTCCATGTACGAGTATTTTTTTAAAGATTTTTATTTACTTATATTTAGAGAGAGGAGAAGGGAGGGAGGAAGAGAAGGAGAGAAACATCGGTGTGTGGTTGCCTGTAGCACGTCCCTCACTAGGGACCCGGCTCTCAACCCAGGCATGTGCCCCAACCAGGAATCGAACCTGCGACCCTTTGGTTTGCAGGCTGGCACTCAGTCCCCTGAGCCACACCAGCCGCTAGGGCTGTATAAGAATATTTTCATATCCATGTTTCTAATAGAGTGTTTTCCCTTTTTTAAAGGTAACCGGACTTTCCCGAAAATGCTGTACTGCAACTGGACCGGAGGTTATAAGTGGTCTACGGCCCTGGCTCTGAGGTGAGCTTTGTTACTGAGTAGCTAATGGTGCCATTTGGATTTTGTTGGGATGAGTGGGTTCTTCCAGACGCTGAGCTCACCTCCTGCACTCAGATCCTACCACGTGTCCGACAGACCCGAGGACACACAGCTGGGGAGTTCCTTAGGTAATCAGACCAGTACCTTTACAGGGTTTAATGGCAGGAAGTTGGCTTTTCTCCCAAGAAGCCTGCCCGTGACTTAACTGCGTCATGATTACATCATGAGAACCGGTCTGAGTTTCCCATTTGGAACATACCATGAATCAGAAAATACCATATAGTATTTAAAGTTCCGTGTTTTGCTGTGTATAATGCGCACCCACGGTTTTGTGCGCATTATACACAGGGTTGTTACACCCGTGGCATGTCATCATTACACCCATGTACAGTGCACGGCCTTACTTCCCCCTCAAAAATCTGGGCAAGAAAGCGCACATTATACACAGCAAAATATGGTAGGTAGATTTATGATGTGTATTTTAATTTTAGTAACTTCTTTATTTTAAAAAGTAATACATGCATAATACTGAACACTGGAAAAAGTGAAAATGACAAAGAAATGCATTAAAGTCACCTAGAATTCCACCATCCAGAAATAATTATGGACTTAGAATTTTTACCTAGAAATGTGCTTGGACTTTTTTTTAACTTTCCCACAGTTTGGCGGGGGAGGGGGAGGGCCCGCTCTTCCCTGTAGAGGGAAGCACGGGAGGGAGCTGGCGAAGCTGATCGCTGACTAAGAAGCCAAGCCCGCCTGCTGTCCAAGGGGCGGAGTCAGAGGCTGAGGCCCCGTGGCCTGCGGCGGCCTCCTCACTGTTGGCATTGGGGCCCAGGGATTCTTTGTTGGGGGTGTGCCCTGTGCGTAGTAGGCTGTTCAGCAGCATCTGCAGACTCGCCCTACTAGACGCCAGTACCTTCTCCTCCCCTGCAGATACGGCAGGGTGCCCCGTGTGGAGAAACTCTGTGTTGGGGCTCGTGGTGGGGTGAGGAGGCAGCTGCCTGGTGAAACTGGGAAGTAAAAGCAGAGTCCAAGATGGGAGGTGACAGACAGTGACAACAGGATTTCACGACTGGCCACCGTCCACGTCAGCCACAGTTCAGACGGACACTGACGGCTTTTTTAAATAAACTCTTTACTTTGGAATAGTTTTGGACTTACAGAAAACTGGCAAAGATAGAATTCCTTCTGTCCCTCACCCAGTCCCCCGACCTTGCTGACCCCTTAAACGGCCACTGCACAGTTAACCACCGACTTCAAAAAGCAAGGATAGCTTGCCACCCAGCACTCCTCATCGCTCCTTTCGGAGTCTTCCGTGAGCGTGCTAGTGGCCAGGGTGTGCTCCGGAACATGGGGGGCGGGGGGACAGATGAGCCAGGGCCGGCCGAGGGGTGATGTTGTTGGAGCTGGCTTGAAGGTACTGTTCTCTTTACTTTTTACTTTCATGTGTTCTGGAATTTTCCATCACAAAACTTGAAATCCAATGAGAAGTAACCCAGACAGCATTAGATCTTAGCATTGGAAGGAACCTTAAAAGGCATTTATTCCTGACACTAAGTTTTTGGACACGAGGGACTGAGATAGTCCGACAGCTTGACTTGGGGCGGCCTGATGCAGCGGCTGCCTTATGATGCCAGCTCCTGACTCTGCTCGTCATTTGTCTCGGATGGGCCACGTTCAAGGTTAAAGTGCAAGAGAGCCGTTGTTACTTTTCTTTAAAAGAGAAACCTTAGCTTTCAGTCCAGGTAGAGACTGTACGTTTACTTTGGACATTTAAAGAGTCTCCTTGCCCGTGATTACAGCGGACCCTTGAACAACTCGGGGGTCAGGGTGCCCACTACCCGCACAGTTGAAACCCACATATCACTTAAAGTCGGCCCTTCGTGTACGCGGACCCCCACCGGGGATTGGAAATACACATTTGGTGCTGTGACGGGTGAAATAACCCTTGTTTCCTAACAGAGAGTTAGCGTCATTGAGAGCCTTTCTCGGGTGTGACTGAGTGGTGTTACGGGGTCACCCCCGGCTGCGGGCGGTCGGGGGGGCATCTGGTGGATTCCAGTCCCGTTTGGTGTTACAGCATCACCCTCGGCGGGTTCGGAGCGGACCGCTTCTACCTGGGCCAGTGGAGAGAAGGCCTCGGCAAGCTCTTCAGCTTCGGCGGCCTGGGCATATGGACGCTGATCGACGTGCTGCTGATCGGGGTCGGCTACGTGGGCCCGGCGGACGGCTCTCTGTACATCTAGCTGCGGTCACACACTGCAGAGAGGAACAGCGCTCAGGGAAAGCCCTTCTGCCTGTAGGGACTGGTGTGCCGTGAGTGATACATTCGTGTGTTTTTAATGTACAGCATCTGTACTTCGCCTGCCTTGATGAAGGTCAAATTCAAACACAAAAAGCAAAACGAAACACTGAATGATGCTAATCTGGAATTTGGTTTTATTTGCCTTAAATGTATTTTTTTTTTCTGTGAAAAAATTTGAACTTAACTTAAACTAGAGGCACAAACTCTGCAGTGATTGGAAATCGATTTCATTCCTCTGACTTTAGTTTTCTGTCGCTTAAGTCAAAGTGTCTCACTCCAATCTCGGCCTGGCTGTGACCCGGCTCGGAAGCTTCTCAGCTGCAGAAGGCGGGCAGTGTGCTTAGCCTTCTGCTACATAAAGTTACCCACCTGCACTCGCTGCTCTGTGAGCCTTGCAGTGTCAAGTACGTGGTCTGGTCTTTGTATGTGACTTTGAAGTAAACTGTCGAACTTTCATGTCTTGCTGCTGTGGTTTGAATTTTATTAGTAATGTAAAAGGTGGTAAGAATACTGAGAAGTGAATAAAATTATAACTTGCTTTAAGAAACATTGTAGACTCATTTTCTGTATTAAAAGATCATCTCGACCAGGCGTCACAGCTGTTATTAAGGGGTAAAGTGTCTATTGTTTAGGGCAGGACTCCGTGCCGACAGAGGCACGGTTGGCCCTTACAACATGGGGTTAGGGCGCCGATCCCCGAGTCATTGAAACCCACGTGTGAGTGATGTCAGCCCTGCAGATGCAGGGGTTCCCAGCGTGGGTTGAAAGGCCAGCCGACCCAGGAACAGCGCAGGTTTGAGCTGCGTGGGTTTAAGTTCTGCGTGGAAGTGAACCTGCAGGGTGCACGCCTTTGTTCCACAACCCGCCGCGCTCAGAGCTGGCTGGTTCGTGGACGTGCTGCGAAATGTCCCATGTGTTTTAGCATGAGGAATGTTTCTGAGACTCTAGATCCTTCTTTGGAAAGAAAAACCACTATTAACCCAAAGTGGGTTTTGCAAAGGTTCCTTTTGAAACATTTACAACGCTTAGCATTTTCCTTTCAAATTGGGCAACTGTTAATAGAAGATTTAACCAGCCTATCAGATCTAGAAGCTGTAAGATATTTTTTGAGAATATCTCCATAAATCTCATGGAACAAAACCACATTTTCTTCACCCGATTATTAATTACAGTTTACCTGAAAGGGGACTTGATACCTTGCCATTTGAGATCTGCCGAGGTCTTTTGATGTAGCTGAGTAGCAGTTCCGGCTCCGGCCATTAGGTGGCGAGTCCCCTCTATGTTGCTTTCCCATTGTGTTTCCACACAGCCAATTTCGAAGCGCTTTTCCTCCGCCTGTGAGCAGGGCACCTAGCACGCCAGCACTTCCGGCCGGGAGCGCCCGGTTTGCGTGGACCTCTCTTCTCTAGGGCAAACACTTTCTTATCCTGCAGGGGTACGTGACGCTTGGTGCAGCAGGCATTGCTTTTGACGCGGACCTGTTCCTGCAAGGAAGCAGCCCCTTCGCTGCCTTTAACCGAAGTTTTTTCTGGACTCTCCTCCATAGTTAGCCCTACGCAGAACAGAGTCTCCAGCACGGCCCCTGTGGAGCTACCATGCGAGGAGGAACCCGGGAAGCCGAGAGCTACTGGCTGTGCACTGCTTATGGAGGAAGTAGGTAGCAGCCTTGACAACTGACGGTGTTAATTATGGCCTTGGGGTCTGAGTGAAATACTGAAGCCCCAGTGTTTGGAAGGGGAAAGCCAAGAGATTCTGAATCCATGAAAGGAGATGAATGCATGACTTTGTTCCCCATTCCTAAAAACCGTCCCCAAGGGGACACTAGCCTCTGGGATGTCAAGGTTGTGAGCACATCAAGGATGCTTGCTGCTGAGGATTTGATGGAGCTGGTGGCCTCGGGGATTTCCAATTACAGTTCAAAAGAATTTATGAATGATGAACTCCCACGCAAGCCCATAAAAGAAACAGTATTTAAACTACACTCTGAAGACACCAGAAGGTGCGTGTGATCTCTCTAGCAAGTTCCATGGGCCTCTGCAGGCAGCAGAATGTCACGTGTGGGTCTGACCTTTGGGCTCTGTTCCTGTGAGCTGTTAGCTCTGACGAGGGGCTGTCTGCTAGGGCACTCCACCCGTGGGGGAGCGTGTCAGGCCCCAGCCTCTCGTTGGATCTGGAAATTCAGAGTCGGTCACTGCAGCGTGCCCTACGTCATCTCTTCATCCTTAGAATCTGTGCCGTGCTGTGTGCTATTCCACTTGCCCCGGTAATTTCTCCCAGGCAGGTTTATTTCTAGCCCCGCTGCCCCCAGCATCCCCAGCACACTGCCTTGTACACGGTGGCTCATCCATTTGCCGAGCGAGTCAATGTCGTGGTGTCTTGGAAGGACTGAAGCACTCGAGTGGAACTCTGGGAACGCAGCGGAGGTGGCTGCAGGGAGGTGATACAAAGAAGTTGGCTTCGAGTCAGCGGGGGCCACAGCGCTGTGTTCATCAGATTCCCGCAAATCGCTGAGAAGCAACTCTGGTTCGCGGTGCTTAGAAAAAGAGATTCTTAAAAGATCTTACGCTTCAAGATGTAAAAATGCCTTCTCTGCCACACAGCTTGGTTTCCCTGTACTTTTTAAAAATACTTTCTGCCAGAATTGCATTTGTTTTTGGCACGGCGTCAGCTGAGCATCTTACAAACGGTTTTAATTCACCCACAGCGATGGGTGGAAAGCAGCCTGTCTGTGGCAGCTTTTCAGATGCAGCAGGAGAGCTTAAAATGGGAGCTTGCTTCACCCCCCTTAACCTTCCCCTCTGGCCAGGCCGTAGCTGATGACAGCACCTTCGATAGTGTGAAGAGTCGCAGGGACCTAAGAGGGCATGTGAGTTCACGTTATAGGCAAATTGGGTATAAACACTCAGATTTAAAGTATTGCAATCGATAAAAAATTAAAAAAAAAAAGTATTGCAATTGTCTTCTAACACCTTTATGCAAACTAAGGGAGCTTTGATGGACACGCTCGGACGTAACTAAGGCTCTGTGAGAGCAAGACTGGTTCTCTGTGGTAGCCCAGCTCTGAGAGCCCTCCGTGGCACACAGTAGCCATCTGTTAGATGGATGGATGGATGGATGGATGGATGGATGGGAACTCCAGGCCTAAGCGAAACACCTAAAACTATGGCCAGGAGTTTTTGGGAAAAATGGTAGAGTATGGCTGGGTCACATCTTCCTTTCCAAATACTTAATGACATGAACCTAATATAGGCAAAACTGGCACCTCCCTCCCCCTAAAAACAAACAAAAACAATTGAGCAGCAAACATGGAAAACGAACATCAAATGTCAAAAACATCCAAACATGGTAAGAGAAGAAAAATAGTGCTTGGGAGCTCAAGGCCATTCCTGGTGAATCAGCAAAATCCAGGAAAAATCCAGGAACCCTCAATTGCAAGAGAAACACGACCGACGGGGAAAGGGGACAGCTTCGTGCTTTCCCTGTTGCTGCAGGGGAAGAGACCTCGGAGAGGCCAGCGAACAGCAGCCCCGATTCTCTGATGGGTGTGTGTGGGAGGGGAGGGCGGCCCCGCGCTGAGCCAGAGAAAGGGTCCACAGCCCAAGATGACCCCCGTGGGTTATGAGATCCACTCCCTAACCAGGGGAAGGAAACGTTCGTTGGCAAAATCTCAGTAAGGAGATCAGATATTCTCGAAAAGAGAGTCGCATCTGAGTCCTGCCCTGCCTCATCCTGGCTATCAGGCTACTGAACATTGAACACAAAATGCAAATTTCAAACTGCACAGAGAGAAAAAATAAATAGGGGGGTTTATTCACATGATTATCACAGTTGCCCACGCTACACAACACAAAACATGGTACTTTGCACCCACTAGAATGACTATAATAAAATGACAGGCGACAGCCAGCATCAGTGAGGAGGTGGAAAACTTGGGACCCTCGCCCGGTAATATCCCTTGTTCTGAAGTCACTTAGTCCGTTAGCTTGATAAATCTTTTCCACCCTTTTACTTTATTTCTTTAAATCCTCACCTGAGGACATGCTCACTGATTTTTAGAGAGAGGGAAGGGGAAGAAGAGAGAAGGAGAGAACCATCAATGTGAGAGAGAACATTCATTGGTTGCCTCTGGTATGCTCCCTGACCGAGACTGAACCCACAACCTAGACGTGTGTCCTGACCGGGGATCGAACCCGTGACCTTTCAGTTTACAGGATGACACTCCAACTGTCTGAGCCACACCAGCCAGGGTCCTACACTTTTAATTTTATAACCTATCTATGTCTTTATATTTAGACTGAATTTATTTTAGACAGCATATATTGGGTCTTGATTTCTTACCTAATCTGATCGGCTCTGCCTTTTAATTGGGAATTTTTCAACATTTACATTTAATGTCACTAGTGCTGTGGTTGGATTTAAATCTACTGTCTTGTTAGTTGTTTTCTATATGTTACATCTGTTCCCGTTCTTTTTCCTTTTTTCCTGCCTCCTTTTGGGTTAGTTGAAATCATTTTTTAAAATGGTTTTCAGTCATTTTTTTTTTCAGAAACTTTTTTTCAGCTCCATACATTTTCCTTTCTTCTGAGACTCAAATGATACAAATGTTAGATTTTTTATGTTATTGTCCCACAGTGTCCTGAGGCACTATTTTTTTTTTCTGTAGTGTTTTTTTCTCAGTTCAGATTGGAAATTTCTATTGATCTCTCCTTGACTTCACTGGTTCTTTCCTCCTTTCCTCTCTCATCTCCAATTAACTACTGAGCCTGTCCACTGAGTTTTCAATTTCAATTCTTATGCTTTTATTTATATTGCTTCCTTTGGTTCCTTTTTATATCTTCCATTTACTTGCTGAGATTTTTAAAAATTATTTACTTATTTTTAGAGAGAGGGGAAGGGAAGGAGAGAGGGAGAGAGTCATCAATGTGTGGTTGCCTCTCATGCGCCCCCTACTGGGGACCTGGTCTGCAGTCCAGGCATGTGCCCTGACTGGGAGTCGAACCGGTGACCCTTTGGTTCTCCAGGTGGTGCTCAATCCACTGAGCCACATCAGCCACAGCAAGATTTTTAATTGTTTGAAGAGTGTTCATCATTGCTCAGGGAAATGTTTTTACGATCGCTGCTTTCGAACCCTGGTGAGATAATCCAACACCTGAGTCACCGCACTGTTGGCGGCTTGGCTTGTCTTTTCTCGTTCAAGTTGTGGTTGCTCTAGTTCTTGGTATGACAGCTATTTTATTTATTATTATTATTATTATTATTATTATTAATTTTATCCTGGGCATCTGGGGTATTGTGTAGTGAGGCCTGCTTGATCTTTTTTCTCCTTTTTGAATCCTGTTCAGGAGTAGTGTGCAGGTCTGTGTTATATTAGCCTTTCTGCTGGGCTTCACGGTGCCCTGTGTGCGGAGGGATTTTGTGCCCCTCTGAGCGCCTCAGGCCTTTGCCACGTAGGAGGGGTGGGCCCAGGAAAGGGGTGGGGCTTCGCGTCTGTCCTCCAACCGCAGCTGGTCTCTTCCTGCACATGCGCAGGTCCGTCCCTTCCCACTCCCAGGGCTGGTCCTGCATTTCTCTTCCGAGCAATCAGAGATCTCGTGAGTGATTGCGGACTCCCTACGTCTCGGTTCCTCAGCTACTCCAAACTTGCATCCTGGCCCACACTTGACCTCTAAGGATTCGCTAAAATCTCAGCTGGTGCCTTCATACCTCTCAGTGGCCGCGTGTTTCTCCGAGTCTCTGCCAAAGGGCAGATAGGTTGTGTGTGGCACATTTCCTCGCAGAGGGTCTGCTCCTTCGGATTCAGCTTATGCGGCTGCCCTGCAACCTCGGGTCTGTGACACTCAGGGAAAACGATAGCTGTTGTAGACCAGATTTTTCGCATTGTTCTGTGCAGCTTCGTACGTCCTACACGGAAGCAGAAACGCGACGTTTAAATCACAATTACTAACTCACTTTCATTTGCCTGCAGCCATCCGTCAAGAACGTTACATGAACTTTTTTTTCCAAATGACTTTAAAGAAGAGTCTTCCAGCCATATTTAAAAGCTAAAAAGCAGTGAATGATCTTCTTATTTTGTAACCTAGTAACCAAGGTCATAAAGGAATATCACAGTTAAAGGTCTTGCCTTTGAAAAAGGGGAGGAGAAAGTTACCATTTTTCTCTTTCCTTTGGAAGTTCTTGAATTAGCTTTTAAATGTGCATTCTGAGCTCTCTCCAGCCGATTACAGCAGCAGCTCCTGCGGATTCTAAAAGACCAGAGAGTCTGATTTCTGCTTCCTGTGTGTTAGGTCTGTCTGTCTGGCCTTGTTAGTTCTGCAGTGTGGGCATCATGCGAGAACATTTTTGTGGTTACTTATGTTCTGATGGCTGTGTAACAGACGACCTCCTAACTTAGCGGCATGAAACAATCACTCATTTTCACAGATGCTGTGGGTCAGGAATTTAGACAGGGCACAGCAGAATGGTTTGCTCTTGTTCCATAATGCCTGTGGTCACAGCTGTAAGACTCAGAGGACAGGGCCCAGAATCACCTGAAGTGTCCCCATGAACCCTTCCGTGTGGTCTCTCTGCACGGGTCAGCTTGGGCTCCCTTACAACGTGGCGGTTGGCTGCCTGGGAGCTGGGTCGCCCGTTCTCACCTCGCTCCGAAAGTCATGCCGCATCACCTCTACCACAGTCTACTATTCAAATCCGTTACAAAGGCCCAGTCAGGTTCCGGGGGAATGGACATGAGCTCCATCTCTCCTTGGGGGAGAAGGAAGATTCAGGAAGAGCATATGACACTAGAAACATTGCAGTGGCCCTGTGCAGAAAACAGTCTACAGTCACTCTCCAAAGTCCTTCAACAGATGGAGAAAGAGGGAGTGGAGGGGAAAAGGAGGTTCGGGGCAGCTGACTGCAGTGTCCCTTGGAGCCCCTTCAGCATACCCCAGAACTTTCCAGGTCCTGTGTCCTCAAGGCTAGGATGGGACAGTTTTCAATTACTTTGGTTTGCAATATTGACAAGTATCTCTGTTTAAAAAAGTTTCTATACTTGGTGTTTTAAGGATCTGTCAGCCCTGTGTCTGTTTTAGGGTCACACCGATTGGCTCTAAAAGGCTTTGCATTTCCTGGCCCCACAGCACGCAGCGCGCGGGCTGGTTGAGGGAGGTCGGAAAAGCCCCGAGCGCATCTGCTGAGCACGAACGGGAATTCGTCACTCCGCTCTTCCTTCCTGACGCGGGATTTGGGGAACCCTCTAGGCCGACAATTTTAGAATTCCAATTGGGTTTGGAGGTCTCTTCATGGCAAGCGAAGAGTGTAAATAAACCCTTGGATATTCAGGATTTCTTTTTCTGATCATGTCCAGATGCCCATCAAATAACAACCTTGTCTGTGTCAAAAGTTACCCCAAGTTGCCATTCGGACTTCAAGTCGTGTTTGGCGAAATAAGGTCATTTACACGAGTTAGACGGGTAACGTGGAAACACAGAGTAAGCAGGCCTTCGGCCTGGTGGGGCGCAGACTCCGACCCCGGCGATCCCCCAGAACTGTGGTGCTTGGCGGAACAGCGCGGCTACAATCCCTTGTCTCCAGAGCCCGGCCCGGAGCCAGCTGTGGGCAGCCCTGAAGCCGAGAGCTCTGCTCTTCTCGGCAGTCTACATCTTGGGTGTGGCTCATCTGTAAGGACTCCACAGGCAGAGCGCAGGCATCGCGCTGGCAGCTGGCTCCGGGAGGGACCGGCCGGATTCTACCTGCCCTCTCCCTGGAGGCAGCCTCTTACAGACAGACGAGCAGCATTCATTCACTGGGGGGCTTTAGAGAAATATTCGGAGCTCAGACTCAGGCGCACTTATTGCAGGCACGGTGGCCCCCAGCAGATGGCGACTCAGGGGGGGTCAGATGCGCATGCGATCGCCAAGTCAGGGGCTCGGTCTGCGGACTGAGAGTCTCCGTTGGCTCATGGTGACCTAAGACTTCCATTGCAGGAAAAGGTAAGCGTATTCTTTTGTGTGTGTGTGTGTGTTTTAATTTTTTTATTTTAGATTATTCAGTACAGTTTCTATCCTTTATTCCCATTTCAGCCCACCCATTCCTCCCCTCTTCCCTCCCCTTTCCAACCCCCCTAGTTTTGTCCATGTGTCCTCTATATTTGTTCCTGTAAACCCTTCCCTTCTCCCCTGAAATTCCCTCCCCTCTCCCCTCTGGTCACTGACATCCCGTCCTCCATTTCAGTGTCCTTTGTTATATTTTACTTGTTTCTTTGTTTTGTTGTTTAGGTTCCTGTTAAAGGTGAGATCATATGGTATTTGTCTTTCATTGCCT
>CM052550.1:50910807-51028802 GCA_028533065.1 Trachops cirrhosus
CTGGCTTATTTCGCTTAGCATAATGCTTTCCAGCTCCATCCATGCTGTTGCAAAGGGTATGAGCTCCTTCTTTCTTTCAGCTGCATAGAATTCCATTGTGTAAATGTACCATAGTTTTTTGATCCATTCATTTACTGATGGGCACCTGGGTTGTTTCCAGCACTTAGCTATTGTAAATTGTGCTGCTATGAACATTGGGTGCATAGGTTCTTCGCTGACTGCAGCCACGGAGGAACTTCATTCCTGACGCCTCCGAACCCTCCGAGGTCGGACACTTGGAGTTGCGGTAACTGCAGTAACTGCACGGGATTTTCGGTCGTGCGTGTACGGGTCCTGATGCTCTGAGAAGGGCTACAGCCTCCACTCCTTGGGCAAAGCCGCCTCGGCCACGCCGCCCTGTCTTCTGAGCTGCTAGCGGTGGCCACGCCTCCTCTCCCCTTGGCCCCCGGTCCTGCAGGTACGCATCCCAGTTACCCGGGAGTTTGCGCTTTTCCCTCTCTCCTCCGCCTTCCAGTTGCCGTATGTACCTCCGCGTGTTCGATGCCCCGAGGGGGTTTCTGGGTGTTGGGTTTTCTGGCCTGGACCCTGGGAAGCACAACTCTCGAAGGAGGAGTCCGCCTTCCGTCCTTCCTCCGGCTGGAATGGGGAGGCAGCGGCCTCCACGACAGAGCCACTCACGGAGGCCTGAGGGCGGAAAGGTCCCCCCCACACCGCCCCCCCAGCTCTGCCCTCACGCACGGCTGTGCCTAGCGGCCACTGCCACTCCCTCCCAACTGTCCTGCCCCCGCGTCTGTTGAAGAGCTGACCGAAGATGTCCCAGGCGTGCAAGGAATCCTTCGAGGAAGGAAATAATAACTCAGCTTATTTCCTATCTAATAAATAACCACTCTGTGAACAGGTGATGAAACCTGACATTTGAACGTCACTGCTGGTTCGTGGCACTCACGTTGCAGACAAGGTCCAGTGGACCAGCTGTCTGTGCCCCAGATGTGACAGAGGTGGTGGGACAGTTGGGCTCGACGAGGAGGCAGGCAGCAAGCTGGCGACAAGCTCAGTCTCCAGAGCTCTGGAGCACATCAGCATGACCTTTGTCCACTCACAGCCTCAGTTTCTTCATCTGTAAAATAGGGGCGTTATTAGTTGTTACGTCACCGGGTTGATGTGAGCACCAAATGAGACGATCTGTGTACATCAGCGTAGTGCGCCATCTCCCCTTACACACGTACTCATCACCTGCTCTAATTTACACACGGAAACCGCAAGCTTTGTGTTTTCCTGCTCTCTGTGGCAGTGGCCTGTGCCTGTTTCCAGCAGCTTGTCACCTGAGAGTGGCAGTCACCCCAGTGTTTGGGCTTCAGCTTTGCAGCTCCGGGGGCTCAGTCCAACGAAGCCGCTAAGGGGGAAGCAGGGGCTGGACAGCCAACCCAGGAGACTCGCAGAGAAGGAACAATGCTCAGCGCTGGGGACGGCGGCCTGCCCGCTGCAGGTGGCGGGCAGAGGCTGCCTGGTGGGCAGGGGTCCAGGCACAGGGTGGCGAGTCGGTGCCCCTCAAGCCTTTCGTATAATGTGGCCAACTGGTGACTCTAAGAGGCTGTGGGGTCTGGAGGGCCACGGTGTGAAGGCGGTGCCAGAGCTCAAAGATCCGCCCCCACAGCACAGACCTGCTGCCCACGGTGCGCTGGGCTCTGACCCCCAACTCCCCGGGGCTAGGAGACGGGTGCGTGTTCCAGTTTCCCTGAACCCCGACTCCGGCCCTCCCCCAGTTCTTCGGATTCTAAGTTCATTGGCTGACGATGCCATTGATTACATGTCAGCTCAGCCCAAGCATTTCAGCGGGTAATCATGGTGTTAACGTGGGCCGTTTCGCTGTAATCGATCCCCATGGGCCTTGTAAGTTTATTCCAGCCACGCGCTAGGTGGGAGGCCCCGAGATGCGGTGACCTGGAGGGGCTTTCTGTCGGGGCCTCATGGTCACGCTTGCTGCTGACGTCCTCCTGATGGCGGCCCGTGGGGCGACCCCCGTTCTGCAGGCAGGCCACGAGGTACCGGAGGAAAATTAAACTGCGTTTGGAACGCCGTGGTTAAGGATGAAATTGTTTCTGACTCGGTGTTAATTTGTGAGTCTGAGTGATTGCGGTTATCTGGGAAAATTAGATTTCGGCGTTTCCTGCCGGGGCTGGATTAATGAGATGTCACCTCGGTGAACTCACTCTTTCATCAAGATCTCCTTTATGATGTGTAATCGGCACCCGATGGACCCCCGGTGCCCAGGGCCGTTTATCTTGCAATTAGCACGTCTGTCTGTTTCTACAAATGGCGCGTCCTCTTGCGCGCACAGGAGAAGAGGCCACCGCCTCACTCGGTGTCATCACTGAAGCACACACACTCACACACTCAGTCACATGCACGCACACTCATCGCACCGCTCCCAGGTTGTGAGTTACGTGTTATTATGTCTGCCTCGCAGTGACAGATGGGACACACCAGTCTCTGGCCGCGGTGTGCCCACGACGGACACGCTCCCTGTCCAGACCCTGCTTGCCATGTGGGCAGTGGCAGTGGTGGAAGTTTGTAAAGGGCAGGGAAGGAGCGGGCGGCCTGTGGGGAAAGCCTTGAAATGAGAGCCGGTCGCTGATGGGACCGAGCTTCTGGTGTTCTTTTCTGAGTGGGCTGAGGTGACTCAGGGGTGCTCTGGTGTTGCACACGGGACATCTGAGCCCACACTCGGATGGTGACTGGACAGGAGCGGGGCCGCCGAGTCTTACCCACACCAGCTCTTGGAGGTGCTTGCTACACTGGGGGACCCCGGCCCACCTTTCTCTGCCAGGCGAGGGTTGCAAATCCAGGTGAGCCACGCCCTGCTCCCGTCCCGTGTCATCACTCAGAAACTGTCAGAGAGGAAGAGGCAGACAGCCGACAGACAATATTAGATTAGCTGCAGGAGTACAACGGAGTGGGTAGACATTGTAACTTCCCAAGTGACCCGCCCCCCCAGTCAGTCTGGCCCCATCTGACCCCATATATAGTTATCTCGAGATTATCGACTACATTGACTTGTGAGACCGACATGAGGGGCAGGTGTGTGCCAGGTGCTAGACCTGCCTGTGGCTCAGCGATGCTCCGGAGATGCAAAGGGCCAGCCACGTGGGTGGAGGACTGTGGACCGGCTCCCTGGACGCGGGTGCATGCATCCTGGGCCGGCCTGCTTCTCCGCTGGAAGCTTTGCTGGACTGGGTCAGACTTCAGAAGCTGTTGGTGGGGGGAAGGGGTAACCTGAAGGAGGGATCTTTGGTGGAGGTCTGGGAGAGAGGGATGTAGGGCCCACGGGGGGAAATGAGCAAGTGAGGGAGAGAACAGGGGACCAGGAGAAGCCTGGTGGGTGTGGCTGATGAGGGTGTTGGAGTCATTGGCTCAAAGAGCCTCTTCTGAGAGACCCCCCTCTGCGCACGTGTTTTGAGTTTGCCAGAGGAAAACCGCTTGAGGGATACAATGTGGAGCTTTGCCAAGGCCTCCTTGCCTAGACCTGGGGCGCTGGCCTGGGCAGGAAGGGAAGGACGGCAGGCTGGAGGAGAAGGTCACGGTCGTCTGGCCGGTGCCCTGCAGGCTGGATCCTGGGCCAGGGGAACCACTGCCACACATCCATCTGAGTCGGCTCTTTGGTTCTTTGAGGCGCTCAGCGTTGCCTCACACGTGTATGTCCTCGAATCACTCTTTGGGGACTTCCTTGGGTCACCTTGATCATGGGAGACGCTGGTCCTCTGCATACTGCCCCATGAGGCTGTTCCTCATGCTGACCCCCACCCCTTATTGTCAGGCCCCCCCACTGCAGCGAAGGGCCCCAAGGCAGAGTGCAGCCCCGTGCGGTCATTAGCGTGGGTCCCAGGTGGTCAGGAGGCTCGGGGCCCCGACCCAGCCTGCCTGTGAGAAGGGAGGGCAGGCTCTCGCCCCAAGCCTACCCCTCGGGGAGAGCTCTCGGGGCAACCCGTCGACACTCGGCTTTGCCCCGGGAGGCCTTGGGGGAAGGCTTTTGCCCCTGGGGAGGGACGGCCCCCTCTGGATTTTCCTGTGCAGACTTCCATCCCCGCAAAAGTAGCAGAGGCTGTCCTCTGGCCTGCCTGCGTTTCATTCTCTCTCCGACAGCGCCCGGCACGCACACGCTGCCCTCTGCGCTTACCTCGCCCTTCGCATCTCTTCCTCTGGCTGTTCACGGATATTCCTTAATATGGTCTATTGAGAAAACGGTTTTCCTACGTTTTGTGAGTTTTTTAAGCAAACGATCAAGCACAAATAGAAGGTCATCAGAACCCCCTTTCTGTAGCCATCTGGCATGAGGTACAGACAGCCTGGGCCAGCAGCTGGTGTGTGAAGTTGGGGGTCTGTGGGGCTGCGCCCTCTGCTGGTGGGGCCTGATGCTGTTTCCAGGGAGACTGTTGGGATTCACTGCAGGACGCCCAGCTGGCTTCCCCGGAGAGCTGAGGCATCGCTTGGTGTGGAAGGCTCCCAGACTTAGTGACCAGGAGTGTCAGAGGTGAAGCGGTGAGAGTAGAGGAAGAAAAATGAGGAGGTTTTTTGTTTTTCTTGACAGTTGTGCGTAGTAGAAAGAGAAGAGGGTCAAGTCCAGCCAGGGCACGTCCTTAAGAGGTCGGAGCGCTGGGGAGCAATGACTGAGGGGCCTGGGGAGTGGCTGAGAGTCTGGGAGTGTGTTTCATGGTGTAGGAGGGAGAAACCAGCCGGGTCCCGTGTCCCGACGGGTCACACGAGGTGAGGACGGAGACTTGAGTTTGGGAGTGGCCATGGGGGTCTCTAGTAGGGGGTGGGGGGAGGGAAGCCAGCCAGCAGGAGCTCAGGACACGCTGCCCGAGAGGCTGGGTGAACGCTGCTTGCTTTCTAGCACTGGGCAGCTTCGCTGGCCCCGGGTGCAAAGAAGTGGCAGCGGGAGGGGACTGGGCACAGAGCTTTCTAAGTTCTGAGAAATAAGTCCGCGTGTGTGTCTGGTGGGAATGCCAGTAGAGAGGAAATGAAAGACGCAGGAGAGGAAGAGAAAGTGCTGGGTGCATCCTCGCGCTGGGGAGCGGGCGGGCTCCAGTGGGCTCCAGCGGGACAGATGGACGGAGGCTGGGGCTTGCACAGAGGTAGGTGGGCGGGGTGGTGGGGGGGCAGGGACTTGCAGGAGCCCTTTTCTGACTGTCTGCTGATGCCCCGGACAGGGAAGCCAGGCTGTCACTGCAGCCACCGCCTCCCGGAGAAGCCCAGAGGACACCACCATGAGATGACTCATGAAGGGAGATGCTCAGGGTCCACCCGCTTCGAGTCAGGACTCAGGACGTACACAGCCACCTTCCTTACCTCCACGTCACAGCAATTTCATGGGGCACACCAGTCGTCCCAGACTGCAATCCCACACATGGACTTCAGGGGCCGACCGGCAAAACGATCAAAAAACGGAATGGCTCCGAAACACGCAGTCTGGTAATTCCCAAACAAGACTCGAGGTGGGCGTCCAGCCTGTCATGGATGAGGTACAACAGGTGTCCTTTCCCTCAGAAGCGCATGATGCCATATCACACACAAGCCACTTGGAATACCCGAGTCAGCGCATCTCTCCCACCACCTCTGTCCACGGGAGTCTCTCGTTGTGGCCTTTGTATGTGAAATGACCGCTATTATTGTCCATCGCCGGGACATGGTCCTTCCCATCCTGGCCCGAAGCTGGAGGGTCACACGTCCAAATATCCTTCCACGTTTTGATCCTCTAGCGAGACGCACGCAGAGGCAGGAGCCGAAAGAACACCTTCATTGATATTCTGTGGCTGCTCTGTGGGTGAGGGAAGAAGAGGCCGCTGGGTATAAATCACATCTTCAGGTTTTTAAACTCCACTCCTTTCTTCGCAAATGGGATGGGATGTAACATTTACCGTCAGTCGAGATTTCCTGAGGCTGCAGCCACGGAGCCTCTAAGCCGGAGACGGTCCTTCACGGTGCCTGAGGTTGGCGCCGGCTCTGCTCCCTCCTCCTACACCAGCTGGGGGCCCGTCAAAGCCAGCGGCCCTCCCTCCTTAGAAGACGCAGCCTGGGGGCCGCTGTGCTCCCCTTTGGGGGTCTGCGCACGAGTGTGTCACCCCACGGCCCTGGGAGCCCGCCTCATTACTGTCTGTGCCTGGGACCCTGCGGATTCGTGTCGGGCGGCGGGCACGGTGGACATGACATGGTCCCTGGGGATGGCCAGTCTTCGCAACACCCTGCAGACATGCCCACAGCCCCCCACATCGCGAACCCCGACCCCCTTCTACCCTGAAACGCTTTTCCAGCTCTTTTTTTCTTTCTGGCTGATAATTTCCTAATGGCTTTTTCTGTCGAGAGAAGCCAAAGATGAATGAAGCCTTCCCTCAGCGCTGTTGATTAAAATTTGATTTTCTTAGTCAGTTTAGGAAAGTTATGTTCAGCCTCGCAACTTGTCATTAATGAAACATCATGGAAAGTTCTGGATTCTCTCCCCTTTGGGGAAACGTTTGTCAAGGGTGCAGCATTTGTGAGCCTCGAGATTACAAGGCGTTTCAGGTTTCCCTGTGCAGGGGCCAATCTGAAATAGTCTCTCAGGAGATGGTATTTGTTATCGAGTTGTCACCAGTATCTTCCTGTCACTGGCCAGGTGTGTCCACACAGTGGGCAGCGGGCGCGTTTTTGGAAGTCGTTCCTGTACTAGATAATGTCCAAAGACCTGACTGTGTCCTCAAGTGGCTATCAATTGCAGGAATATATCCCACTCGACTCAGATGAAATATATCCCCGGCTCCCTCCTCTTCATCACATCCTCAGCCACCCTGGAAGTCCGCAGCCATCCCAGAGTCACCTGCTACGAGGGGACAGATAGCGGAGGGACAGCAGAGTAGAAGCACAGAGTTGTCATAACGAATTACAGTTCAAATCACTTATTCTTGCACATCTTATACAAGGTGCGAGCGGGTAACCACTGCCGGTGACTCAGAAGGACCCACGCAAGTCGGGGAGGGGTCCAGCTGTGCAGGGTGGCTGAGCCTCCAATACTGATGATGATGGTGGTGGTGGTGGTGATGATGATGATGGTGACTTAGTCTCAGATGTGTGTAGGGGCCGAGCCACAAAAACTGGTCATCAGTATCCCCAAATCCTCAGTCAACTGCCTTAACATTTCCATGGGCTTCATACCCTTGTGCTGCCTCCCAGCTCCACAATAGATTTAAGGTCGTTTCTCTCCTCCACATTCTCTTCAGAAGCAAAGCGATGGAATTTGGTCTTGGAACTGTGCAGAAATTTAAAGGGTGGCTTCTTTGTGCTGCGATAAATCAACTTGGGCTCCTGATCCTGGGTAAACAAAGAAAAATTCACATCTAAGAATGCAAATTGTCTAGGAAGGTGGTCAAGACATACTTCTCCTCTGTCACTAAGCCCAGTTAAAACACTGGACGTAACGTATTAAATAATGTAAGAAGCCTCCCAAAGGTCGGAAGGAAAGGGCAGACTGGCTAGGGACCTCAGGGCCCAAGGAGCAACATGGTAACGAGTTCCCTGAAAAAGCGAGCAGCCTAGGAACACCAGTGAGTGCGAATCCAAAGGGCCCCACAGAAGCCGTTCTTACCAACGGACCAGGAAGGGAGTGCCTCACAGGACAGAAAATCACAGTCAGTAACTGCTCCCATCCAGCCAAACACCCCAGAAAAGCCATGGCAGCACCCCCACCCACCCAAGCAGGGGAGCCCTGCCTCCCGTCCCTGCAGACGGCACGGCCAAGCACCCAGCTTCCCCGACGGTGTGGTGCCAGGGAAGGCTGAGCAGCGGCTGGGTCTGTGGGGAGGGATTCTTCCTGACAATTCCAGAGGGCGATGGGACTGCAATGCAAGTGCGTACCAGTTACTTGGTGAACGCTCCACACTCGCGTGGAAAACCTTTAAAAGTGGGATTTCAAGTAAGCAGGACGGGCACTGGCCTGGCCCCTTATCCTGGTTCTGTCGCAAGCCAGTCGGGCGACTGTGAGCATAGTTGTCGGTTGCTTTGGGCAGCAAGTCACAGAATATAGTACGGTCCCATGCAACACACGAGTTATTATCTAATCCCATAGAGAACAGGGCGGTTGGGAGTGGCATGGTGGACCAGTGCCTCTAAGCTGGCCTTTCTGAGACTCTCCAGTGTGAGATGGATGTGGCGATCATACCACGTTTGCAAAGTCACAGCAAAGGGGGCAGCAAAAAGGAAACTTTTTCCTCCCATGCCCTTCTCTGATTGGGAAGGAAAATTGTTGCACACTTTCCTAGCCGGCTCCCCCTCATACTTCATTGGCTGGAACTGGTCCCGTGACCCTCTCTACCACCAATCACTGGCGGAGGGTCTCACGATTCATTCCTCCTTGCTGGGCGAATTCCCATCCAGAAACCACGGGAGTTCTGTTAGCAGGAAAGAGTGCAGAAGAGCTGTTGGATGGGCGAGCAACGGGTCAGCCATCGTGGGAGGTTGGCCCCTGCCCCGTGGAATGTTCTGGGCCTTCTGGGTGAAGTGTCCATGCCGCCCCTGGTCTCCTTCCTGCAATCTTAGAGAGGCTCTCCATGGGAGCAGGGGTCTTGTGGGCAGCCCTAACCTTGCCCGGCTCCTTGTCCCTCCAGCGGAAGGAGAAAGGTCACCTCAAAAAGAACGGGACATCCTAGGCAAGAGCGTCCCAGGTGTTTGCCGCACCGCCTGCATCTCTAAGACACGCAGATGTCCTCTGGCGTCCTCAGAACTTTTCTGCGGCAATAACGGGCCTGCGAGACGGCCTGACGACCCTGTAATCGATGTGCCTCCGTGAGATTAGCAGAAATAAGGAAGAGACGGGCCAATTGTCGGCCAGTGTACCTTCACTCCGCGTCTCAAGCGAGATCCTTGACACATTCTTCATCCCTTCCCTGGGGAGCTGGAAAATGACCAGACGCCTCTGCACGCGTGTGGTTAAATATAAGTGCCCAGTAAATTTCTCTTGCAATTTAGGGGACCATATCTGGTTGGCTGTCTTGGTCAGCTTTAGGATATTGGTTTGAAAAAGGGTCATAAATTTTATTTTCAATTTTGTTGCTGTGGCTTTTATACTTTGATATGCCCCTGCAGACTTGCTGAGCCTGACGGTCGGGTTAAGGAGAGAAATGGGTACCGGAGAAGAGCCCTCCACCCCAGGAGGGGATTTTCAGCCTCAGAAAGAACCCCCCTCTCTCTTTGTGGTTGTCTGGCTATTTGGGGAGTTAAATTATGGTGTAGGATTGAAGGTGCATGTGTTTTGTCTGACCAGCTCTTCAGAAGACTGGCATCCCTTCTTTCCTTTGGGGCTCACCCCCACTTCTGGCTACAAGGGTTGACCTATGACTCAGATACAGCCAATCAGAGAACTCCATCCTTCTGGAATGGGGAGGGTCAACTGAAGCTAGCCAATGATAGCCTTCACTGCAGTTGCTGGGCAACAGGCAGCCCATTCCCTGGATCCAGCTATGCCTGAAGCCAAATACTCCCAAGGAAAGCCCCCGTTACACAGGCCATGAGTTCCCCTCTTGCCCCACTTTTAAACAGAAGCTGTTTTGAGTGGGAATTCTGTCTCCTGCAGCTGAAGGAGTCCTGAATGATACGTGGTCTTTGGGATAGTAAGTCTAGGCTATGTATCAGCTGTTCCCCGGGACACCAACATTGCGCTGTCTGCTTTGGAGACATGTGGGGATGCACTGAGAAGCCAGAGATGGAACGAAGGTATAGCATCTGACCATTCCTAATCTGTATTTCCCTCGGCCATAGAAAAGTGAGATAGCAAAGGGACGACACCATGGCAGCCCCACCCAAGAAGACAGGCCAGCACGGGGAGCTGGGAAGACCTCAGACTTGTTTAGATGAAAGAGCGGAAAGACACTTAGGAGAAAGGACCGAGGAGAGAAGGGAGATTATTGACTGTAGGGGAGGGCTTATTCATCCAAAGAGGGAGGGCCCGTGGAAGGATGTGGACGCACTGAGGGTGAGCGGCCGAGAGTGCGGGGGGTCAGCTAGAAGCTGGAACAGGCGAATGAAGGCGAGGGGCCCCGTCTGTCCCTGGAATGACACTTGCCCTTCTCCCCTCATTGCTGGCTCCCAGACTCGCTGTGGGGTCGGGACAAGCCCAGCCGTCCGCAGCTTGAATAAGGAGCCCTCACACAGATGGAAATGAAAACGGTCTCGCTTGCTGTGCTCCTATGATTCATTATAGATTATTAAGTAGGTCCATCTTTTTTCTATTTGTTAATTATTTTTTCCCCCGATGCATTTCCACTAGCTGATTTTTGCAGGCAGAAATGGCATTGCTCCTTGGTCCTCCTTCTTTCCCCCGAGCGCTGCGGCCCCGGTGGAGGTGCGGGGGGTGGGCACAGGGTCAGGGACCAGGAGAGTGGGGACACAGCCGGGGTGGGGGCTGCTCTGCCTCTGGAGGGGGCGGCCAGAGGCTGTGTGGGGAGGGACCACGGTGGGGAAGACCAGGCTGCCCATTGTCCTAACCTCAGTGGATAACCCTTGTCATCCACCCCACTGCGTGGGGTCTTGGTCAGGAAGTCTTTCCCAGTCCCAGTATTATAAAAATATTCTGTGCTTTCCTCTGAGTCTTCCCCACTTTTGACTTTTCCATTTAGATCTTTAATCTATCTATAATTTCCTTTTGGGGGTGGTGTGTGAAGTCGGAATCCAAGTTAATTTTTTTTCCTCCAAAACTTCGGAACACTATCGATCCATTTTCCTCACAGTTATTATTCAGCATTGGAAATCTATGAATGTGATTAACTTAGATTTATACATAATATAATTAACTCGCATCCATACATAACGTAATTAGCTTACATCTGTTGTGATGTACTTACAAGGGGAAGATGCCTATTCATCTCACATTTCTGAAGTTTAAAAGTTGACACCCAGCCTGGTAAAAGTCAAGACAATAACACAAGGGAACGTTTTCAACCTAGAAAAACCAGCCGCAGCGACCCTGGCTCATCAGCTGTAAAAAATGCCCCACAGTTATGTGAGATATTAAAAATAGGGGGCCAAGGTTTATAGGGACTCCCTGTCCTTTCCACTCATTTTCTCCCCTAAAACCTTCAAACTGCTCAGAAAATAAAAATAAAATAAGAGCATAAGCCACAGCAAACATGCTAGGCACTGGTGGAATTTGTCAGCGTCCCCAGTCAAATCACACCAGGACCTTCAGATGACGTGAGCATCTCGCCTGTTTCCGTCCTCGCTCCAGCATCTGGCGTCCCCGTGTCCCCATCCCTTCCTCTGGGGGACGGGGACATGGCGCCTCCACTCACACCGAGTTCTGTCGACACATCTCTGCTGCTGTCCCACTGTCAGACCGATAAAGCTTCTCTGTAGCTCGATCTGTGTGTAGCTGGAGGCTCCAAGGCGGGAATCAGCAGGCGAGAAAAAGCCAAGTTGATACGACTCTGACCGCGTGTCTGGGTCCCTGCTGAGCCAGGTCACGTGCCGGAATGACGTCTCCACTTCACGGGTGTGTCGCCAGCATCTCAGGTCATGGAGAGAGAGTTCCGTGTGGGCTGTTTCCTGCCGCCCCTTGCTCAACATCGGAATTATATTTTGGTTTGTTTCATATTTGGATCATATCTTTCATGTCCAGTTTTTCTCTTAGAGGGAAGAAGCATCCACCTTGTTGAACAAATGCCTCCAGTGTCCAGCTTAGAATCCATTCCGTTCTCCTTCTTGAATCTCACCCAAATCTTACCCTAAGTCGAAGATTTTTTTATTTTTAGAGAGAGGGGAAGGGTGGGAGAAAGAAAGGGAGAGAAACATCGATGTGAGAGAGAAACATCCATCATTTGCCTCTCATACGTGCCCCCAATTGGAGACTAAACCCAGGCACATGCCCTGACTGGGAATCGAACCCATAACCTTTTGGTGAACAGGATGACACTCCAACCAGCTGAGCCACACTGACCAGGACATTGCTTCATTCCTTTTAATGGCTGAATAATATCCCATTGTATGGAAACCGCACATCTTGATAAACATTTGGGTGGTTTCCATTTCTGGGCTACTTTGAAAGTGCTGCTCTGAAATCCACGGGCAGGTTCTCACACGGACACTGAGCCTGCTGGCTGCAGACAGTCCAGCCCCCGAGGGGCAGCGCCTTGAGCCGCTGAGGGCAGAAGCCCAAACACGGGCATGTGGCTTCCCATTCATCAGTGAGAAACTGTCAGATGGCGCTCCCAGCATCCATCTGAGAAGGACAGGCCAAGCCAAGGTCCCCATTTCTGCAACCCCAGTGTTTCTGGCAAAGACAAATAGGTGGGTAAGGCTGCTATTAAAGTATGAGAGCCGTTGCTTCCTCTGTGTCCAGTTCCAAGACCTCTGTACAAGGCCGCCGAGCTCAGGGTCATCACTCAGCACATGACAGAGAACTCACATCTCCTGAATCCCAACATTGGGATGCTTCTCGAGTCTGGAGAGAATTGAAAAAATCTTGTGCAGCTACTGTTACTTCAAACACTGATTCATTTCCTGTTTGGCTGACTCTGTGAAATACCATCTATCTCCCAGAGACATGCTGGGAAGGAAGCAGCTCCTCTTGGTGTTCCGTGATTTGCCCACGACAAAGTCCAGGCTCCTTTCTTCTACGCCGGTGAAAGCTTTGACTCCCCTCTGAGTGCATTTTCAGCAGTGTCTGTACCATGAATGACCGCCCCTTCTGGGCAGTGGCTGATCTCCTTTCTTTTTTTTTCCCCTCACCGGAGGACAATTTTTCATTTCTATTTGAGAGAGGGGGAGGGGGAAAGAGAGAAACATCATGTGAGAATCAGCAATCAGTCACCCTCTCGTATACACCCTGACTGGGGATCGAACTCGCAACCTAGGCACGTGCCAGGACCAGAATGAAACCTGCAACCTTTTCAGTCCGCAGGACAAAAGTCCAGCCAACGGAGCCACACCGGCCAGGGCACTGACCTCCTGGGCATCCGGCAGGGGCCCAGAGGCCGGCTCCTCCCCGGTGTCCGAGCGGCTTGCCAGAGGCATCCCGGGAGGCCTGGCCACGGCCCCAGCGGTCTGCCCCTCATTCCAGCAGCAACCCCCCTGCTGTGGGAAGTATCTCCTCTCCTGCCGGTTGCTACAGATTGTTCCCATGCATTGTTAAAAAAATAAAGTGTCTCTGTTGGAGTGTGTCTTGGGGAAGAAGCAGAACTTCTTTCAACAGAAACTTCCTGGGCCTGTTAGACGCATGCACGCAGCCTGAGCGAAGGGTGGCGTGGAACGCAGAGGTGTGGGCAATGCGGGGACGCGGAAGGACGAGGGTTCAGCCAAACACACCTTCCCCAGATCAGTTCTGTTAGCATGGTCGTAAATTTAAAAAAATGGGATGAGGTCATGTTCTCTTTTTTCCCCCCTAATTGTTTTTGGCCAAGTCAGATGCTCTGAAACCTTTGCCTCCAGCGAGGCTGCTCGGTGGTGGGGAGATGAGACCAGAGTCAAGAGACTCGACTCCTAGTGTCCGTCCTGTTATTATCTGTGTGAGTTTGAGGGACACTCCGTGCTGTGCGTCCTCAGGACTCAAGGATAACATTAGAACCGATCTTCCAATTAAGAGGAGTAATTTTTTTTTTTTTTTTTGCCCTGGCTAGGGTAGCTCAGTGGGTTGAGCACTGGCCTGCAAACCAAGGGGTCGCCGGTTCAATTCCCAGTCAGGGCACATGCCTGGGTTGTGGGCCAGGTCCCCAGTAGGGGGCCCACAAGAGGCAACCACACATGGATATTTCTCTCCCTCTCTTTCTCCTTCCCTTTCCTTCTCTCTCTAAAAATAAATAAAATCTTTAAAAAATAAAAAATAAAGAGAGGAGTATTTTTATTTTAAGTGTTTTTTATCTTCCACCTCTTATCAGATGAAATGTCAACTATTTAATGTTCCTCACACTTTTCCCATTCTACAAAAATGGACTTGCAGATGTCTCAATACAGCAGGGACTACCAAGAGAGCTGCTTGACAACGGAGACATCTATTATTTGGATAAAAGAATTTTTCAATTCATTTCAAAGTTGTTTTTTTTTAACAATTTGCATAATCAATTTGGCTACTATATTGATTAAAGCTGGTGGTTTTTGTTTTGTTTTGTTTTTTGCAAGTGAGTGATACTTAGTTAAACCTTCAGCAAAGGAATCTATTATTTTTTAAAAAGATTTTAGTTATTATTCAAGAGCAGGGAAGGGAGAGAGAAAAAGAGGGAGAGAAACATCACTGTGTGGTTGCCTCTCATGTGGCTCCCACTGGGGACCTGGCCTGTAACCCAGGCATGTGCCCCAACTGGGAATTGAACCAGCGACGCTTTGGTTTGGAAGCCGGCACTCCATCCACTGAGCGACACCAGCCAGGGCAAGAGGAATCTATTGTTGTCGTGTGTGTAAATTAGAGTTCTTAGTTGCAGATGACAGAATACCCTGCAGTTTAAGTGGAAGGAACCTGTTACAGCATATTGTGTTTGATAGATTTTCTGGGCGGTAGAGGATCCAAGCTTGGATTCTGCAGCCAGGATCGATGCCTGAGTAGACTACGCACCTTTCTTCTGAAAACCCCACTGTGACAGCTGTCCCTGCTCACAGCTTCCAGCAGGGACTACAGACCCTCTACCTCATATACTCAGGAGGCCTGGCACCCGGTCGTCTACTTGTAGGTCTGATCTCTCTCCCTGAGGGTGGCCACCACCCTGGGGTGCTTAATTCCAACCTCCCAGTGTCCTGCACGTGTCTGAGCCTGGTAGGTCACATGTGCAATCTTTGCTGCAAGGGAGTCTGGGAAACGTAGACTCTAGCTTTGTACCTTCCCAATCCCTGGACAGGAGTTTGGGGTGGAGGGCGAGGGCTCCCGCCTGCAGAGCCTGCCACAGCAGCATCCTGGGGCATTCCATCCAGCGGAAGCAGGGAGCTGGGTCTCCGGAACGGAGCTGGCCTTGGCCGCCGTCGGGAAGTGAGAACGGTCTCTCATCCCCGCGTTCTCTGCTCCCCTCTGCCCACTGCTACCTTGGACAACAACTTCCAGGAGCCTCTGAGTTTTTCATTCTTGAGTTCAGGCCCCAGAGGGGTCTAAGTTCCAGTATCAGCCTCGTCAGGAAAGCGATGGGCTATCCCAGCAGGGAAGGGGCGGGGCCACAGGGCGCCAAACAGCCATTCGTTGGGAAGCAACAGCAACAGTGAAAAATGTTCCAAGAAGGAGATTAGTGCAGGGAGAGTGGCTGGGATAGTGTGGGTAAACTGGACCGTAGCGAGGAGACGAGAAGTCCATCTGATGCAGCGTCGCCCCTCAGCTCTTGCTGGTTGTGTCTCGCTCTGTCCTTGCTGCTGGCTTTCTTAGACTGGGCGCACTCTCTGTCCTGTGTGAGAGTCTCTGGGAGGAAAGCAGGGTGGCGACAGCGTCAGCAGGGCGGGACAAGCGGAGCCCCGGCCCCCGAGTCACCCAGAGACGTGCTGTTGGGCCAGGCCCTTCAGTCCTCAGTCTCCCGGTCCTTGACCTGACCTGGGACAGCCGTTCTACAGACTGTGGAATTCAGATGGGGGATAAGCGCGCCCTCGCCACAGCGTCCTGAGATGGTCCACAAGCACCCCTGGGAAAATAGCAGTGAGTGAAGCCAATCAAAAAGAATTAAAAAGAGCGCTATCTGATGACAGCGATTCCGCTTCTGGGTATTTGAAGAAATCCAAAACACTGATTCGAAAAGATACATGCATTTCTGTTTGTGGCAGCGTTTGCAGCAGCCGAGACTTGGAAACAAGCCAGGTGCCCATCAACACACAGTTGGATACAGGAGAACTGGTCCGTAGACACAGTGGCATGTTACTCACCCAGAAAAATAATCTTAGCTTTCGCAGCTGCATGGCTGGACCTGGAGGGTATTGTGCCGATGGAAGGGAGTCAGACAAATACCGTGTGATGTCCCTTGTATGTGGAATCCCCGAAACAAGATATGGTAAAGGGATAAAGCAAACAGAAACAGACTCACAGATACAGAGAAGCGATGGAGGGTTTCCAGATGGGAGGAGGGTCATGGGACGGTGTGAAAACGGGGAGGGACTGAGAAGTGCAGACTGGCGGTGACCAAGTTGTCACCAGGACATGAGGTACAGCGCAGTCAACGTAGCCCATAATATCGTAATAACTGTGCATAGGGCCAGGTGGTATTCGACGTATCAGGGGCTCGCTTCATACATTGTATAAATGCCTAACCACTGTGCTGTGCACCTGGAGCTAATCTAATATTGAATGTCAACTGTAACTGAAAAGTTTTTTTTTTTAAGGGGGCGCTGTCCCTGGGAGTTACAAACTAGGACAGCATGGAACGGGTAGAACAGCGCCCCCTGGTGGAGGACTCATTCCCACTAAACAACAGCATCCTTCCCACCAACCCACATTCTACTTTGTCTCCGTAATTTTGACCACTGCTCTGGGTAGCTTAGGGAGGTGGATCTGTACAGTATTTGCCCTAGTTCACTAACTTTTACCCTTTTCACCTTGCTTACCTATCCATTGCTCTATAGCTTTGGCTGCATCTCATCGGTTTGTTCTTTCCTATATGAATTACCCTTTAATGCAGGTTATTTCCCTCTTTGACCCCACGGTTATTTAGAAGCATATTACCGAATGTAAAATCATCTGGGGATTCCCAGTGACTGATTTCGGTCCTGATTCGACTGTGGGTAGAGAATACAGGGTTCCCTCGATTGGAAACACGTCGAGATAATCGTCGTGTCCCAGAAGGGGGTCGAACGTGGCTAGTCCTACCTGCAGGTAGAAAGAGAGCGCGTCCCGCCACGGGGTGCGGAGTTCTGCACGCGCCTGTTGGATTGTTTGTTGAATGTGTTATTCAAGGTTGTACTTGGGTGCCAGCTTTTATTTTTTAGGGGTTGCCAGCTTTTATTTTTTAGGGGGGATCACCTTGCTTTTTTCAGTTACTGAGAGAGGTGTGCTAATTCTGGGTATAATGGTGGATTAATCTGTTTTTTTAATTTTTGTTTTGTCGACTTGTGCCTCACAGCTTTGGGGCTAATTTAGAGTCATTGTGTCTCTAATGGTGGATCGATCTTTGATCATTATGAAATGTCACACAATGTCCCCACAACATCACTGTTGCTTTGTGTAGTCGGTTGGTCTTTATTTATCCGCATTCTTTCTGTTTGTCCTCCTTCTCCCCCGTGCCTCTGTGCTTCCGTCTAGGGACATCTTCCTTCTGCCTAAAGAACTCTCAGTGGTCTCTTTTTTAAAAAAATATATAATCTTTATTATATTTTCCCCATTACTTTAGTCCCCTTCTGCCCCCCACCCCCTTAATGGTCTCTGTAACGCAACTTCTCTGGTGAAACATTCTCCGAGTTCTCACTTGTCTGAAACTGTCTGCACTTGACCTTCACCTTTGAAGGGTTTCCTTTCTGACATGGGATTCCAGGTTGGCAGAAATGGACTTCTGGTGCCCCAAGAATTCTGCCCAGCCCGTCAGCTTCTCTGTCACTGCTTGCCGATCAGCTTCTCAACCTCAGCCACGGCTTGGGAACTGGCCGATGCGTCGAGAGAGAAGGAGGCACCAATGGTGAGGCTTATCTCCTGTGTTCCCTTCTCCCCAGGACCCGGGCCCTTCAACTTCCCCCTGCCCTGGGGCCACCCCAGTGCCTTCAAGCAAGCGTTTCATAGATTCTCGTCCAGCGTTCCCGTTGCTCTTGATGGCGGGTTTGGAGACAAGCGGGTCCCGCCCTGTTGGAAGAATACATTGGCTGGCCTGTCTTTGAGGCTTTGAAAATATTGCCCAAAGCCCCCCGGATGGCAGCAGCAACCTTTGCCCTTAGTTGTGGACAAGAAAGCCTGTTTCTCCACATCTCACCGAGCCCGGGGGTCGCCGTCCAGACCAGCGACCCCTTATCCTTGTGCCTTTGCGATGTGCTACCTCTGCAATGGCGCAGAGTTTTACATGTTACCGTCATTTGGCCCCTAGTGAGGCGGAGCCTGTTTCTTCTGCCTAGTGGCCTCCTGAATTTACTGAACAGGCCGTTCCCAGGGGCAGCCCCGACCTGGGCCATCTGTAGGGAACACTGGCCAGCGGACCCCATGGGGGGACATCGGAAAGCCGTCGATGCGTTGACGGACAACAGCTCCTCCGTCGCCAGTTCACCCAGAAACCAGGTCAATGAACGCATCTCCCGGCCACCAGTGGCCACCGCTTCCTGAGGACTGCACGCCTTCCTAAGTGACGGCAGCCACCCCACATATCAGCCCCAGGGCCCCAGTGATATCCCGACGGCAGAGACGGCGTCCTGACCGGGGGAAGTACCAGAGTCTGCAGGGCTGAGGACTCTGCGGTGGACGCGGCGGTTGAAGAAGTAGGGTCAGCCCTCGGAACCCGGAAGGATGAGGAGTGAGCTGGCTCGGGGTGGGCGGCCCCCTGCATCCCCGCCATTCTTCTAACTTTCCTGGGACTGGGACCTGGGGGAGGGGGGGCGGAGCAAAGGGGAGGGCTGCTCCTGCAAGCTCGCTGTGACCTGACGGCATCATCTTCGCTGGGGGAAGCGTTCGCGCCTCCGCGCATTCGAAGGGTTTGCTTTCCAGAGAATGTCCTTGGCATGTGTCTCCACGGCTGTGTGTACTTGGGCATTTAATTTGTCCTTTTTAAAATAAGGGGGTGGGTCCAAGTTTTCTTCTTACAGGAGGGGAGAAAGAAACCTTTCTGTCTTCCTCAGTCCCCCAGCCAGTCGCTCCAGGTCCCCGCGTGGTCCCAGAGGGGGCAGTTCCGGGGCCACATTCGGGCAGCCACAGGGGGAGGTGCCAAGAGGGATTTTCAGAGGGACAGCACCCCCCAGGGGCCCCCCATACGCTCATCCAGTCAGGGTGTCATTGGGGGACCCTGCTTGGGGACTGGAGACTCTGTGCACGGTCCAGCCTCCCCCGGTTCTGAATGGGCTTTTATGGCAGAGCCCAGGTCCGGGATTTTTTCCAAAGGCTTCCTGCAGCCGTGCGCGGCTGCGAGGCCCAGCGCCAGACGCTCCGCTGCCGGGGAGGCTGTAACAGCAGCGTCAGTGAAGTCGCGCCCAACGGGGCACGTGCGGCACCCATAAATAACTGCGTTTCCGGGCAGGGGCAGGGACAGGTGAGCCACAGGAAGGAATTTGTTTAGGAAGAGGAACAGTAAACTCATTACGCCTCCAGATCTTTCCAAGGATGCCCCATACAGTCCTGCCGGAAATGCCCTGTCATTTTCCTCGCCTCCCTGCCGAGTTTCCTTACTTTCGACGTGAATGAAGGCGGCTCGCAGGGACCCTGCTCTGCGCGTGTCTCTTGACCACTTTTTCCATATTGTTTGGAGAATGGCTTTCTCTGCTGACTCCTCCCCACCCACACCTACACTCGCAGGTGGGCGGCTGTGACACAGCGTTGGGGGGGCGGGCCTCCAGCCTCCGAGGCCAATACTCCTGGGGCAGCACAGAAGCCGTGGTCACAGTCACCCGGACAGGTGTGGGGCGCAGCTGAAGGTCATCAGACCCTCAGCGTCTCCCTTCTTAAACCAGGCTCTCCTGTTACTGTGCTAGAGACGTGGAGCATGTCCCGTGGCCCCCGCGGTCACCCTGCACGAGGGCCACTTAGAGCACAGGCTGGCTGGGGTGGGGGGTGACATGGATGGGGACCCATAAAGTGACCTTTGGTGTGACGTGAGCACTCCATCCAAGCCCTCCTGCCTTCTGGTGCGTGCCTACGGCGCAGCCTCCAGAGCGGGCCCCGCCCCATTTCCCAGGGAAGCGGATGTGAACCTGAGCTTGCCGCCCCGGGTCACGGCCAAAACCACCTTCCTTGGGACTCTGACTGCTGCTGGCCCAGCGCTGAGGGCCACGCGGCAATACGGAGGCCACCTGTCGTCACCTCCAGACCTCTTCCTGTGTAGAGTGGAGTGAGGACATGCGGCTCTGGTTCTAGGAGAATGGAGGTTTGGCGTGGAGTGCGGGCTCATGTCCCCCCCCACCCCCCGCACCTTGTGCCTCGGCTGTCTTGCCCCTCTAGGGACAGCTGCGGCCCTGACCTCCCTGTGAGCAGGCAGTTAACGTGAGGAAGGGGCCCAGCCCGAGTGGCAGGTGCTCAGTGGATGTCAGCCTCTGACTGTACTCGCCTTCCCCTGATAAGCGTGAGGAGCATGGCGCTTGACTGGGTGCACGCAGCAGAGGAGGGAAACCGAGGCACAAGGGGGTGAGCGTCCAGGGGGCGGGCCCAGCACCGATGGCTCCCACCCTCTCCAGAGGCCTGGTAACCCGGATGGAGACTCCCCAGAGGCCTCCGGGCTGCCCTCGGTAGGATGTAGCCACTGTGGCGCTGTGTGGTTCTGTGTTGCCCACCCATCGGCAGCACCCATCCCACACCCCGGCTCCCTCCCTTGCCCACCCCCCAGCCCGCGAACAAGGGTGGCATGAGCCCTGCCAGGCAGCGGGCTCTGAGCCGAGCTGGCAGACAGTGGCACCGGCCAGCAGGTCCCCATCCTCGCCAAGACATCCCAGTAGGGAGACAGACGGTAGCACATGGGTAGACAGATAATTTCAGAGTGTGGGAAGAGAATGATAAGCAGGACAATAAAGAGGACACCAGGGCCTGTGGAGGGGGGCACTCTGGCCTGAGTGTTATTATTCCACGGCCAGGGATAGTTGTGTCGACCCCATTGTATTTGTGTCGAAGTCGGCTAGTCTCAGCCTGGCCATTTGCATTCCTAAAACTCAAAGCGCAGGCGCTCGTGTGAATGCTTTAATACTGTTCTCCGGCACAGCGAGCAGAGCAGTCGAGGCGAGGCCCCCTAATTGACTTGATTCTGGGGAGGTCTTTGGAGAGGAGAGGTTTGGGCAGGAACGCATTCTTGGCCCGGGAGGCGCCCCTCCCACCGCCTCCACGCTCGCAGGCTTGCGCAGGCCCCTCCGTGGAGGGCTGACAGCCGCCCAACAAACACAGGCGCAGACGCCGCTTCTCCGGCGGCGGCCGCGCGGCCTCCCCTCTGCCGGAGCTCACCGCCCCTCTTGCCCTCCCAGGGACCTGCCCCGGAGCCCGGGGGCAGCGGGGCTCCGGGGACCCGGCCCAGCACGCCCAACCGTAGGCTGCTGCCCCATTCCCCTTTGAGAAATTTCCCCCGTATTGCTTTAGCTTTATTTTCATAACGTGAAAGATGCCAGCGTATTGCAGAACATTGGAAAAGATGGGAAAACAGTAAGAGAATAGCAGCTCTGATGGCCGTGTTCAGATGTGGAGAGATTTCCCGTTACCCACACACACCGCATGCACTTCTGGTTCTGGCGGCCGTGGCTGTGATCTGAACGTTCGGGCCCCTCAGATTCTCGTGCTGAAACCTAACCCGACCCCCAATGTGAAGGTGTTAGGAGACGGGGCTTTGGGGGCTGATTAGGTCAGGGGGGTGCAGGCCTTAGGAATGGGATTTGCGCCCCCATCAGGGGCACCTCAGGGCGCTCCCTCGCCCCTCCTACCTTGCAAGAACAGTGAGCAGGTGCTGTGGGTGAACCAGGAAACCCTCACCCGATGCTGAATCTGCTGGCATCTTGGTCTCAGACTCCCCAGCCTCCAAAACTGTAAGAAATAAACATTTGTTGTTTGTAATCCACACAGTTTTGGTATTATTTGTTAGTTGGTAATATTTGTTGCAGCAGCCTAGACTAGAACCCCTGCGTAACAAAACAACCGTGTAGCTTAGTGGCATAAAACAACCATTTGTTATGCCGTGGGTCAGGAAAGGGCCTGGGGCCGGGCACAGGGGGCGGTGCGTCTCTGCTCCGTGATGTCTGGGGCCTCAGCCGCAAGGCCGGAAGGCTGGGAGCTGGAAAGCCACCTGAAATTTCCTCCCTCTCGGGACCAGAGGTTGGTGCTGGCCGTTGTCGGCTCCTTCAAGGGCAGAGGTTTCCCCACAGCGTGGCAGCCGGGCTAGATAGCACGTGTCCTGAGAGACGGAGAGACCTCGGGTGACCTGCCATGTGACCGCAGCTTCTCTGACCCGGCCTCAGGGGTCCGATGGCCTCACTTCCAGCGCCTGCTCGTAGTGGAAGCCGTCAGAAAGGCCTGCCAAGTTCAAGGACGGGTGAGAGGGACTGCAACTCCGGATCCGTTCCGGAAGAGCGTGCAGACCAGAAATACTGCCGTGGCCATTTTGAGAAAAGGCAACCTGCCACGTTACACTTAAAAAAAAAATTTTCGTGCTGCACATACAGTTTTGCAGACGAGTTTGCTGCTTTTGAATTGAGGGGTAGCATTCCGATGGTGAAGGCATCCGATCTCAGGTGTGCGGCTCAGTGATTTAAGTGCCGGCTCTCATGGACCGACCCACCCCCTGATCAGGACGGAGCACGTCCCAGCAGCAGGAAGGTCCCAGCAGCAGGAAGGTCCCAGTGTCCTTCGTCCTCTATCCCAACATCTGCCACCAAAGGGGAGCCTTCTCAGCCTGCATCTCTCCTAAATGTATTATCAGTGGATTCCCACGCCAGTCTTCATTTCGGATGGCTTCCTGGCCCACAAGTTTATGGAAATACTGTAATTTGTTTAGCCAATAGCCTGGCCCCAGGGTCCTCCAAGGGCCGGTGAGGAAAATCGAGCCATCCCAGGCGAGGGCCTCCCTGCCAAGCGCGTCTTTAGGCCCCTGGCCTGCCTCGTGGGAACAGCCAGGCGCCTTCAGCCCAGCCCTGGACTTCTGGGGGGACCTTTATGCGGCAGCCAGACAGCCCCGGTTAGGAACAGAGAGGGGGCCCCTCGGCCACGTGGGTTGACCGTCCTCAGTTGTCCCCGTCACCACCTGAATGCCCCTGGCATGTGAACCACTTGCCTCGGAGAGGGAGCATATGGGGCAGGCAAACGTAGGTTTATAGCTGTTCCTATGGAAAATAATGTGGTAATTAATGATAAATAAAAATACAGGAGTACATTCTGTGTTTGGCATGCTGGCACCTGGAAACCTACTTCTCTCCTCCCTCCCCATACGTCACATTTTGCCTCGCTGACCCTTTGCGTGTGTGCTGTGCTCTGCCTGCTCTCCCCGGAGGGCGGTCCTGCCTGCCCGCGTCACTTGCAGGACACTCAGGTTGAAACATACTTGCAGTGGAGTAGCAGCATCAGCCCTCTTTGCACGCTCCCAGCGGTTCCTGCGAGGGTCCTCGTGTTTGTCCACACTCCTCCGAGAAGGCGGAAGGGAGGGAAGGAGAAGGCTGGAAGCGGAGGGGGCGGAGGGGAGCTGGGCTGGAGGGAGGGAGGGCCTCTGTTCCAATTTTGCCAGGAGGGAAGCGCGGGGGTGTGGGGCCATGTGTCAGCCCTTTAGGGTCACAAATAAGGACACCGGAGGCCCTGGTGCCAACACAGGATGCAGACTGTCTACAAGCCGTTTTTTCTAAGGAAAAAGAAATTCCAAAAATATTTGCACTGACTTGGCAAAAAAAAAAAGAGTTTCTCTTTTGCGCCTCCCGTTTGGAGCTACATTCCTCATTTGCACTCGAGTTTGAATTCCTTTTTTAAAGAGTTTAACTAGGAGCGGATGCAATCCATGAAAGTCAAGGCCAAGACGGGAGAAAATGTCGTATACGTGGAAGACAGAAAAAATGGAAAGGCAGCCCCCCTTTCCTCACATCAAGGGTGTTGAAGGCAGCCCCTCAGAAGTGCCCCTCCTGGTTGCCGGGCTCCCCTCGGGGTAAGAACGGAGGGTGCGGGCTAAGGGGCACTGCCGTGGGACACAGGGACAGCCAGCGTGAGGCGGGGCCCGGGTGGTGACCCCAGGAAGGAGGTGGGAGACTGAGCCTGCAGATTCCCGCCCTGACCTGGCCGGGCAGGTCAGAGAAGGGCATCAGCAGACAGCCCTCTAGCAGGAGAGTGGTGGGTCCCAGTGGCCTTCCAGGGCTGGGAATGGGAGCAGGAGGGAGTTACCTGGGGGGCCCAGACCTGCAGCGGCCCACTTACCAGGTGGGCTTGAACCTCAGGCTGCTCGTGGGGCCACTGGGCCGCAAGGGGTCACAGTGCTGCCAGTAGACGGGACCCACCATCCCTCCTGCCACCTCTGCCACCGGGGGCAGTGACAGCATGCCGGTTCCTGCCAGACACTGAGGGCCACCGCCCCGCAGGAGACACCAGGACCGGCGACACCTGCTGCTTCGTCCTTGTCTCAGCACAGGGGCGGTTCGCCCAGGAGCCCATGAAGTCACCGCTTTCTGCCCAGTTATGGGGCATGGGGCGGCTCCAGGAGAGGAGTGCCTGGGAGGGCGCACAGCTGGCCGGCCTGCCTGCCTGCGGGGCCTGGACCCTCCCCCGCAGAGCCAGCCCACAGCCTCCACCTCTTCCCTGTGGCCTCAGGCCTGCTGTGCTGCCGGTCCTCCCGGAGGAGGCCAGCGCCCCCTCTGGGCCCCAGCCCCCTCCACCCCGAAGCTGGGCACCAGCACCATCTGACCAGCCTTCCTCAGACACCCCCCCGCCACCACCCTCTGCTCCCCAGAGCTGGGGGACTGTGACCCTGAAAGCCCGCCTCCCCCCAAGGCCACCGACACCTGTGACTTGACGGAACATTCTGGTGGAGCAACAGCAGATGAAGGTGGTTGGCAGTCCCTCTGTGGTTGTAGGGCTCATCCCTCCCTCTTGCCAACCCCTGCAGGAGGGACACAGACTCCCAGCTCAGCACCCGGACATCAGCTCCCCGATCCCCAGCACCCGTCCCCAAATGGGGTGGCGCACCCGCCGGGCCAAAGGCAGGTAGAAATCCAAGACGGACAGCATCTCCTCTGTGGAGACCACGCACCGAACCTCGGTCAGCCCGTGGAGTAGGATTTTCAGGCAGATCCAGGATTTAAACGAGGTGTAAGGAAAGCCCTCAGCCCAGGGACGGCATAACGTAAAGCAGAGACAAGGAGTCATAGTAAGGACCCACGGGGGCGTGTGGGCGCGTGGGAGCAGGAGAACAATGCATCAGTGGCAGCAGCGCACAGGTGTTCGGGGCAGGATGCCTGGCGGTGGGGCCGGGGTGGCACCTGTCGGCGTCTGTCCAGGGGAGGGGGTGAGTCCCCTGTACGGTGTCGGGGGGACTGACACATGCGCACACGGAACAGGAATTAATCTGAAGTCACGGTGCTGAGTGAAAGGAAGAAACCCAGCCAGGCCCGCGGAGTAATACTGTTTACGCAGGTGAAACAGAAAGCAGTGCTGTGTGCGGTGGACGAGCGGACGCCGGAGTGTGGTCTGTCCGCACGGGGGTGTTGCTCAGCCCCTGAGAGGCGGGAAGCCCGACGTGTGCCACAGCAGGGATGGACCCGGAGACACTGCGCTCAGTGAACTGAGCCAGTCCCAGAAGGACAAGTCGTTGAGGCTCCTAAAGGAGTCAAGTTCACAGACACAGAAAGTAGAACGGCAGGTGCCAGGGGCTGGGGACAGGGAATTAGTGTTTAATGGGGACAGAGTTTCCGTTTGGAGAGAGGAGAAAGTTCTGGGGGTGGGTGGTGGTGACGGTTGTATGACAGTGTGACTGTACTTAGTGCCACTGAACTGTATGCTTAACAATGGTTAAGATGGGCCCTGGCTGGCGTGGCTCAGTGGATTGAGTGCGGGCCTGTGAACCAAAGGGTCGCTGGTTCGATTCCCAGTCAGGGCACATGCCTGGGTTGTGGGCCAGGTCCCCAGTAGGGGGCACGCAAGAGGCAACCACACATTGATGTTTCTCTCCTTCTCTCCTTTCCTTCCCCTCTCTCTAAAAGTAAATAAATAAAATTTTTTTTAAATGGTTAAGAAGGGCCCTGGCAGGGTAGCTCAGTTGGTTGGAGCGCTGTCCTGCTGGGCCAGAGTTCGAGACACGCACAGCAATCAACCAATGAATGAGTAAGTGGAACGCAAAGTCGATGTCTCTTTCTCTTCCTGTCTCCAAAATCAATAAATTTAAAAAATGTTAATGGTTGAGATGGTAAATTTTATGCCAGGTATACAAGTATTTTGCCACAAGAAAACATTTTAAAGATTTAGTATAGCTAAACCATAACCCCCCCCAATAGTGGGTGTTATACGTGGACACCCACAAATAAGTGAACACGCAGCAAGCACAGTAGGATGTTTGGGCATAAAGAGGAATAAGCAGGCAGTGAGCCCAGGGCCGTCACGCAGGGAGACAGTTGTCCTCTGTCCAGTCCAGAGACGCACCCACGTCCTCGCCAGGGAGTGCGCAGCTGCGGGGTGGGGGTGGCTCCCACTCGCCCCTTCTGACCTTCAGTTCCCACGGGTGCCTTTGCTGTGGCCCGGCGGGGTCTCCTGCTCTTCTGCCCGGAGCCAGGTGCCAGCCACACCCATAGCTTACACCAGCCTTGCCCGCCACATGGCCACACCTGCTCCACGCCCAGGACCACGGACAGCGCAGCCTCCTCCCGGCTGGCTGGGAGGCTGGCAGGGCACCCACGCAGGAGGTGCTCAGGGTGCTTCCGTCAGGTGAGAATGGGTGACTGACCTAGAGAAGGGGGACCTCTCTTCACCTGGAAAAATGACCGCGTTTCCCGTTCGGGAACCCTGAACCTGGCAGGATAAACCTCACCCCAAAACTCAGGAGCGCAAGAATTGCCACTTCCGCCCTGGCTGGTCTCGCTCAGAGGATTAAGCACGGGCCTGTGAACCAAGAGATCGAGGTTCGATTCCCAGTCAGGGCACATGCCTGGGTTGCAGGCCAGTTCCCAGCAGGGAATACACAGGAAGCAACCATACATTGATATTTCTCTCCCTCTCTCCTTCCCTTCCCCTCTAAAGATAAACAAATATAATCTTTAAAAAAATCTTAAAAAAAAAAAGAATCGCCACTTCCTCAATTTGTCAAGGATGCAACTGGGTTTTTATTTTAAACCTTGATTCTGCCCGGTGACTGGGCTCAGCCGGGGACAGGGCTGTCCCATGGGAACTGCTCAGCTAAGCCCGAGGACCACTGCTCCCGGGAGCTGCTCGGCCTGGCCTTCTGGCCCTGACTCGGCCTTCAGGAAAGGAAGGCGGAAAAACGGTTTGGCCCCAGCCGGGTGGGTGTGTTGACTGGAGCATCATCCCGTACACCAACAGGTTTCGGGTTCGAATCCTTGTCAGGGGCATGCACAGGAGGCAACTGATGGATGTTTCTCTCTCTCTCTCTCTGTCTCTCTCTCTCTCTCCTCCCACCCCAGTCTAAAAAATCAATAAACATATCCTCAGGCGAGGATCTAAAAAAAGAAAAGCTGTTTGTGTACAGCAGCTAACACGGGAGTTTGCTACAGACTTTCCACATCTGCAGTCCCGTTTCCAGCCCTCTGTGACAGACAGACAGGGTGCCACCCGCCCTCCCCGAGCACGCTGCCAAATTTGGGCCGATGTGTGCGATCTTTGGAACAACTGGGCCCGTCAGGATGCCCGAGCGGGAGGGGCAGTGAGGAGGCCAGGGAAGAGGTCGGAGCTGGCCTTCCTCCAGCAGCCCTGGGTGGCGCTGCACAAACTCAGTGTCCGGACAGGAGGGGTCCTCCCCGGGAGCACAGTGGGCTGCATGGGGCTGCAGAGCAGCGCTGGGCACTCGCTGGGCGAGGCATCTCTTCAAGGTGGTGATCCCTGGTCGGGTGGCTCAGTTGGTTGGAGCATCGTCCCTTGCACCGAAAAGTTGTAGGTTCAATCCCTGGTCTGGGTGCATACGGGAGGCAACCAATCTAGGTTTCTCTCTCTCTCCCTTTCTCTCTCTCAAATCAATGTAAACATATCTTTGGATGAGGATTAAAAAATAAAGGAAGCGAAGTGGCTGGTGAATCACTTTGGGAAAATGGTCAGGAGCTCAGAGTCGCTGGGTGGCCGTAACCTCAGCCCACGCCCCAGGCCAGGACACATGGTTGGGATGCGGTTGGTGCTGAGCCCCCCGCTGCTCCCTCGGGCCCAGGGCGCTGGCGCGGCCACCCAGACACCTGGTGATGGAGGACAGCATCCCTGACACCTGCTGGGCACCTGACGGCTGGGCCTTGCTCCTTCTCCCACGGCCCAGGGAAGCACCTCTCACCTCCCACCTGGATGACCAATTCCCCCGAAGAGAGGAGGCCATGCACATGCGGGGCGAATCTGAAATAAGAATCGCCCATAAAAATGACCAAGTGACCGCTCAGTGTCCAGGGCTGCCTCTAGGCCCCTCGGCCTCCCTTTTGCCGGGATAGAATTGCTGACTGTTGGAGTGTCGTGCTGGTTTTCCTATTTCCTTCAAGTGTTCTTTCAGACGTCATGTTTTCAGAGCTATGCTGGGAGCACAAAAGAAAAAAGTTCTTCAAGTACCTTACACAGCCTCATGCCCCTTGCCCTCAGAATATAAAAAGATACTTACGTTGTGAAACCCAGGACTTACTATCTACCCAAATACTGGCCCTAATGAACTGAAAATTATTTTTACCAAGGATGAACGTGCCAGGCCCCAATTCTCGGACAGACTCCACATAGTGGGACACTGTTTGGCCCTTTTGTCCTGTATAACACATGACCAGGTGTGCGGTCAGCTTTGGGAGAGCTGCCTGCGAGTCAAGGTCACCGGAGGTTTGGGCGGGATGGATGCTGACCTGCCAGGAGGTGCCGGGGCTCCGGGTCTGTGGTCGGGCCACTGCACAGTCCGTGTCCTGGACGGTGAAGCAGGGAGAGAGATTCTTATGGCCACATTCGGTTTCCCCCTACGGCACCCTGGAGACCAGTGTCTGAATTCAAGACGTCGGTGCGCCCTGGTCTTGAACTAGAAATTCACATCCAGTGGAACTCAGCAGCGCCCCCGTGTGGGGAGGGGCTCCAGGAGGCCCACGTGGGCGGGCGTTTGGGGAATAAGGTGAGGTTGTGGGAGTCGGCCCTCACTCCCAGCCCGATGCAGACTAGGTAATGCCGGTCAGGGTCACCGAGGCTAGGCTCTTGGCAAGTGGAAGCTGTCACGGAACAGCCTCCGGTCTGACAGTCCCTGAAAATAGGTTCGCTTGCCTATTTCCCCCCTGTCTCTGGGGACCAGTCTGTCCCGGTGTCCCCGCCTGCCCCAGTGTGAGCTGGAGGACTTTCAAACAAGCTTGCGACTCTTCCCACAAGTTAGAGCTGTCAGCAGCACTCTCGGGACGGTGCGGGGGACCGGGAGGACACCCAGCCAGGGGCCGCAGGATGCAGCTGCCCCAGTGCGGGCCTGGCGGACTAGCCAGGAGCCACCTCCCAGGCCCAGCTGCAGGGCTGGGCTTCCTGCAAACCACGATTCCGATTCTGAATCCGGAACGGGGATGCCAAGCCCATGACCCATGTTTATAGTTTTCACCGAACGCCCGCCCCCCGGGACGGCTGGGAGCCTCCCCATCCCTGTGGCCTCAAGGTCTAGCTAGAGCCGCTCTGATCTGGAAACAGCAGCAGCTGCTGGTCCCGTAACGACCCCCCCGCCCCCGCCCCCAGCTTTGAGCAATCTGGGATGTTTGCTAATCTGTCCCGTAAACAGTTGCTTTCCCAGTGTTAAACATTAACAACAAGCTGCCTCCACAGCCGCTCGCAGAGCATCTGCTTTAAATATTTAAGTAATTGCCACTCTGTCCCTAAGCGACTGGCTCCAACTGCTCGGTGACTGCCCTCGCCTCCCGGGCTACACAGTGGTGACAGACCGAGGGGAGCTGAGCACCTGCTCATGGTTGCAAGACACCTCCTGAGGCCCGGGCCGCTGAGCACGGTGTCCCCACACAGCGTGTCGATGACATGTGTGAGAGCGACGGCCAGGCCACGCGCTCTCGTCTGGGGACGGTGGGAGAGCCTCCAGGGTGCACACAGGGGACAGGGGTGAGGGGGCAGCCTTCCGTGCACGCCGGCTGGAGACAAGGTCAAAAGATCTGGCTGTCACAAGATGTGAAAAACGCTCGGCGAGCCCAAAAGCAAACGGGCGGGCGGGCAGGGAAGAGAAAGGCAGAGATGTAGCTCAGAGCTCCACTGGAGGCTGGCTTTCTGGGGGCGAGCAGGGGTGGGGGGTGATCCCGCCCTGACCCCCGAGGGGCACGGGCTGCGAGCCAGCAGGCTTGGGGGGCGGGGAGGGCAGCGTGACCACAGCCGGCCCGGCTGGAAGTCTGTCTAGGATCCGTCGGCCTCCCTGCCCCCGGAAGACACAGAGCGGTTACAACCTTGGGCCCAAAATAGACTTTTTTTGTAGAGAAATTGAACACACTTTACCAAGAAGAATGAGACAAGCAATGTGGGCTGATCTTAAAAGGCGAGCTTCCCAAAATGTGTTTCCCCACCAGCAGCATCGGCATCGCCCAGGGAATGTATCAGAAAGGCAAAGTCTGCCCTGGCTGGCGTGGCTCAGTGGATTGAGCGCCGGCCTGCAAACCAAGGGGTCGCCGCTGGTTGGATTTCCAGTCAGGGCACATGCCTGGGTTGTGGGCCAGGTCCCCAGTAGGGGGCGCACAAGAGGCCACACATTGATGTTTAAAAAAAAAGAAAAGAAATGCAAACTCTCAGGCCTACCTCAGACCTGAATCAGGAGCTCTTCATACCTGTGTGTCAGCAGCCCCCGGGGAGACTCAGAGGCCAAGAGGAAGTATGCTTAGGACCACTGAGTAAAATTCTCTCTCTCTCTCATCCTCAGCAAGGATATTTTTTTCATTGCTTTTTTAGAGAGACAGGAAGAGAGAGAAATAGCAATGCAAGAGAGAAGCTTCAACTGCTTGCCTCTTGTACATGCCCCGGCAGGGATCAATCCACAGCCTGGGTATGTGCCCTGACCAGGAATCGAACCCTTGACCTTTCGGTTGTGAGATGATGCGCCAACCCACTGAGCCGCACCGGCCAGGGCAGAATTCTCGTTTTTCATTAGTACAGAACCCGTAGGTGTCATTTAAAGGTGCCATGTGAGCGAGTTACCCAGAGTTGTGCTGGTTTCTAAGGATGGAAACGAGACCAAGAGCTGCAGAGCTGTGTCACCGCGTCATTGGGCGGAGCCCCCGGGGCGGAGTGGCAGGGGAAGGCTGTCCCCTCACCGCCGGACAGTTTTTCATCCTTTGCCATTTGCTTCCGAAAGTATTTCCAGGAGTTTTTGTTTCCCCTGAGCTGCAGGAGCTTGCTAGGGAAGGTCCTGGGCCCGTTTGTCTTCCAGTAACTAGAGCGAGGCCGTGCACATCTTCACAGGTTAAACGCTGTTCGTTTAACTCGTCCAATGTACGCTCCGGGCCGAAGGCACGTCTGCTCCCCTCCCCGTTGCTCCGGCAGGACGGGGAGCCAGGGTGCACCTCCGATGTGCACAGTGGGCGAGTCTCCGAGGCCTGTGGCTGCTCCACAGGCCGAGGCCACATGTGCACTGGGGGCGCCCCCAGCAGCCAGACTCAGGACAAGCGGCCACTGCCCGGGACTCGCCTCTCCGGTGGCCCATAGCCCTGTGACCCCGGACACGTTTCTCCCCTTCTGAGTGTTCGTTTCCCAGTCCGGTGGGGGTCCATGGTGCCACATCCCGCATGGGGACTTAGGGGGCAGTGGCCACGCCCCCACTCTTTCCTTGGGGTGTCCTTAATCCCCCACCTTTACCGAGGGCCCCCTAGCGGGGACCTGGCAGCAGGGCTCCGCCTCTTCCCGCCTCCAGGTCCTGCTGGCCCAGGCTTTCTGGTGCCAGTTTGGTCAGCCGGCATGTGAGTCCCGGCCGGTCCGCTGGCATCTCCACCATATCGCACATCCTGGGCCTTCCTCGGCACACACTTTGCTGTCGGTTTTTCCTGCCCGGCTTCAATTCCTGACCTCGCTCTAGAGGCCATGAAGTGGCCCATAGGAGACTTACCATAAAGAAGGGGCTGGATAACACAGGAAAAGTTTTATCAACCTTGGTCCTTAGAAAGCACTTCCTGTGTGCCAGCTATTGCTCTAGGCGGTTTACGTAAGTTAACTCATTTACTCCTCCTAACAACCCAATTTTATCTCCTTCCTATAGATGAGGCCATTGAGGAACAGAGAGGTGAAGTGACTTGCTCAAAGTCACACAGCAGGGAAGGGCAAAGAAGATATTTGAATTCAGGTTCCAGAGGCTGGGCTCTTAACTCTTGTCCTTGAGTGTTGCCGGCGACCTTGACATACAGTCAAAGACAAATTCCATTAGATGCTCTGATGCCCGGCGTCCAGAGAATGCAGACAACGCTTAGACCTGGCTACTTAAATCGTATCACCTGTGTTCATTCCCTGGGGCCGCTGGAACCAAGGACCACAAACTGGGTTGCTTAGAACAACAGAAATTTGTCAGCTCCCAGTTCTGGAGGCCAGAGGTGCAAAATCCAGTTGTCAGCAGGACCGTGCTTTTAGGGGCTTCTTCTTGCACTTGAATCTCTGCCTCCCTTGTCCACTGGCATGCTCCTGGGGTGTGTCTCCATCTCCTCTTCTTCTTCTTTTCTCCTAGGAGTTTTATGGTTTCAGATCTTACTTTTAAATCTCATTGCATTTATTTGTTTTAAGGTTTTATTTCTTTATTTTTGGAGAGAGGAAAAAGGAGGGAGAAAGACAGGGAGAGAAATATCTATTGGTTGACTCTCGCATGCCCCCTACTGGGGAACCTGGCCAGCAACCCAGGCATGTGCCCTGACTGGGAATCGAACCGGCGACCCTTTGGTTCTTGGGCTGGTGCTCAATCCACTGAGCCACACCAGCCAGGGCTCTGTCTCCTGTTCTTGTAAGAGCAGGAGTCATGGGGCCTCCCAAGTGCAGTATGGCCTCATCTTGCCCTGATCGCATCTGCAAAGGCCCCACTTCCTAAGAAGGTCATGGTCACAGGACCAGGGGTGAGACTAACTCACCACACAGTGCTTCTGTGCATGCTAACTAGCCATTCCCAGAAGATGCAGCCGTATGCCGCCTCCAGCGCATGAGCCACCTTCTTAGAGAAATCCTGTTTTCCTCCCAAGCTTTTCATGTTTGACGCAAGCCAGCACAGTCCCACCGCGGCACCTTGACCGGGAGCACGGAGTGGGCAGACTGGGCGGCGATGTCGCTGGCCGGTTCCGCCGCCCAGCTGCATCACGACAATGAAGAGGGTCGGCATCACATGTGAACTGCCTAAGGTCACGCAGCAAGTCCCGCCCGGCGCCTGTTTAGTTCACTGAGTGTCCCACATGGGGGAGGGTGACGGGCTGTAGTCAGAGTCTCCAAGCCCATCTCTCAGGGGTGCTGGTGGCATCCAAGCCACTGTCATTGATGGCTTGGGGACCACCGAGCCGGGTGGCTGGCGGCAGATGGAGACACATAAGCAATGCAGCTGCTTCTGCCCAGCGTCCCCTCCCCCGCCCAGTCCTTTCCACCAGGGTCTGCTCTCTCTCAGGCTCTGCTCTCCCACACCCCCACCCGCCATCTGAGCAGCTTTGCCTCGACTCCCTGTCACTCCTACCCTTCCTTCCCACCACGCCTCCCCTGACCCCACCGACCCTGTCCCGGGGGAGCGCCGAAAGGGATCCTGGGGACATCGCTCCTTGTCACGTGTGGGTCTTCCGTCCTCAATTCAAATACATTGGCCCAAAGTTGCACCTGGATGACTCCATTCAATTCTGGAATTTCAGTCCCCATTGGGAAAATAGGTAAAAAAGGACACCCAGGGAGGGGTCAGCCCTGGAGGGCGCGGGCAGTGGAGACTTATGGGACACAGGGTCGGGGGCGGCTGCTGATGGGTCTGGGCCTGGGCGCTGTTTATAGGGTTGGAGTCAGCTTGTAAAACGTCCTCAGACCATGTCCAGCAGGTGCATGCGCTCTTTGGGAAATGTGTAACACATCAGCAAAAGACGTTCACCGTCGCCAGAGGTGGGGGCGGGGCGAACGGGTGGAGGGGGTCAGAAGGGGCCAACCCCTAGCGGTGAGATCGGTAAGTCCCAGGGATGCAGCGTACCGCACGGTGGCCGTCGTCCAGAACGCCGTACCGCCGGCTTGAATGTTGCTAAGACAGTAGGTCTTCACCATCGTCATCACAAGAAGGACAAAGTTTGTGACTCTGTGTGCTGATGGCCGTCAGGCAGACTTTCGGTGGTGACCACGTTGCTATATATGCAGATATATGCAGATTACCCTGAAACTCACATGACGGTGGGTGTCAGCCCTGTCTCTATTTTTAACCAGCGTTCCGGTTTAAATGAAGGGAACCCCCAGATGAGCGCCTGCACTTCAGTGAATGCAGAGAAGGAAGTCTCACACACCACCCACTGTATCCATCCTGAGCATTTTCCTTGGATCCCCCGTCCCAGCCCCTCTTTGAAGGGTCCCCGCGTCCATGCACCAGCGAGGTGCGGTGGCCTCACTGGAGGGACCTGTGGGGACCTGGATGCCTGTGCCGTTGTCCTTGCCTCTCTTTCCCGAGCTGCCCTCGGGGACTGTCGCAGGACCCCCGTCCTGCCTGTTCGTGGCTCCGGCATTCCCATTGGGATGGTGTGGTGGGTGTTTGTGGGGGCCCCAGGCAGTGGGACGCTGATCTCTCAAACACAGTGATGCTCGCATCCAGCCGAAGAGAATTAAAACCACGGCGACCGCCCAGAGAAACGACTGGACCCTTGTCTCCTGCCAGACACTCCATTCGAACCGGAGCCTGGATCTGCTCCAAGAAGGATACACTCACCATTAATGATAATAATATTTTGCACTTGGTCTAGTAAAAATATTTTGGACACAGGAGAGGCAAGGATACGAATGTTTGCTCGGCGCTATTTATCAGGAAATGCTTCTGCTTGTTTATTATGTTAGGGCTTTGTACACAGAAACTTCTCTTTCTCCCCTCTCACCACCGGGGCCGTATTTCTTGCCGGTTGCTGCATCCGGGGTTTAACAGGAAGTTGCCGCTCACATTCGAATGGGATGTTTTCAGAACCTGTCTCCAACTGGCAGAAGACAGAACCGCTGAAGGTGCGGAGCTGTGGAACATTCTCTTTGACAGATATTTTTGCCCTGGAAATTACATCTCCGTCTCTGTGAAACAGGAAATTGAAAAGCACCAAGTCCAGTGTTGATGGGGGTGGGGGGTGAATGGTGATGGCAAAAATACAATAAAAAAAAGGCACAAATCCAGGAGATTGCACTGTATCGATGCTCACCCATCTTTGCATCCGTGGCAGTTCAGCGATACGCGGGGAACAGGGATTTTTTTTTAATAATTGGAGGGTGGATCTGAGGAATTACTCTGAGTTCCATCCAGACATAATTTACGAGAGCAGGTGAGAGTCTGGGAAGCGCAAAGAGAGCATCTGTATTCTCTCCTCGCTGACGCGGGAGGAGAAGACTTTTTCATGCGGCACGGGAGCTGTCTTTCTGCAGTAATTATGAAGAGTTTTCTCGAAGAGCTTTCATCTCCGCCGGGGGCTGTGCATCTGCTGTGCGATCCGTCACTGGTGAGGACTCTCTGGCATCAATAAAACAACAGCTCGGGAAGACTGGTCCGAGTGGCGCGCGTCCGCGCAACAGGTCCCTCGGCTGGGGGCGGCGGGGGCCCGCCGCAGCGCGGGGCCGAGGACAATGTGCAGTTTGCAGGATAGGATCGCCCAAGGACCAATGTGCTCGGCCTCTAACTCGGTTTAATTCCAAGACGCGGCCTCAGGTTGCTTGTTGGGCCTACGATGCGGTAACTCAGGATTCTGTTCGGAGCCACAAATCTTGCTGCAGCAAAATTGGCCTCACTCAGATTCCTCCCCAGGGACCACGCCCCCCCACCCCCGCCATCGCCCACACACGCAGGACTGCGGGCGGGAGGTTTGTGCAGCCCGGACGCGTGGCACCAACTGGCTCAGAAACTTGAAAGGTTGGCTGACGCCTACTTGGATATTTCTCTAAGTTAAAAAAAAAACAAACAATTATGTGTTTATTCTGCAAAAGCTTAAGGGCTCAGAGAACTACGGGAAAACAGACTTCTGGTTTAAGATGGTGGATTTTGCAAATGGATTTTCCCTTTTCCTCCAAATCCCAGTAAAGAGGTACAAAATGAAAAAGCCTCCCAGAACAGGAAGGAGGGGCTACAGAGGGGGTTATAGGCCAACGAGACACCGAGCTGGATCCAGGGAGTTGCAGGGCAGAGGGCAGAGGTAACAGACGGGACAGACTCAGGGGCTCCCAGGGGACCAGCCCTCCCAACAGGACACCGGGCGTGAAGGAGGGCGTGAAACGGGATGTTTAACAAAAACTTCGTTAACACAGCTGTCATGCCCATCTGTCCCTTCCCTGAATCCGTCCCCACTTCACGGGGAGAGACCGACAATCGACATTTCCCTCCAGGCAAGCCGACGGACGCGCAGACCAGAAGGCCCTCCCTGAACACATGTGACCGAGGAGACTCAAGTTAGGGCCTCTCTCTGAAACGGAAGCAAACCAGCAAGGGTTGCCCAGGAAAACTGTGACAGGAAACATGGGGACCGAACAAACAGAAGCAGAGAGAGAGAGAGAGGAGCAACCCAGAAGGAAGAGAAACAGTGTGACGAGCAAAAGGAATCGCAGCTGAAATCTCAGAAACGAGTGTGTCCACCAGACAGGACTACTGGACGTCCATGTCACTGATGGTGTCACCGGAAATATCCTCCCTCCGGAAACAATGAAAATATGGACAAAATAGATGGGAGTGACCTTCAGACACCAGACGTCAGGCAGCATGGGGATGGATGGCTGAGGGAGGGGAAACAGGAGAAGGGTGCCGTCCGGTTGCGGCTCAGGGAGGGGGATCCGGGCGGGCCTGGCGGCCTCTCTGAGTGGAGGAGACAGAGCTGGGAGCCAGCAAGGCCGCGGTGGCCTGGTTCCCGGGGGCAGCATACTGGAGGAGAGAGCGCTGGGGATCGTTACGTTCCCCCGGCACCTTCAGCTGGGCACGGACAAGTGCATGCCTGGGAGGCCAGAGAACAAACCACCCAAAAAAAGAGCAGAGGGAGCAACTGCAGAGCTTACTCGGGGCTGCGAACTGCTCATATTGTCACCAGCCGGAGGGAAAAACCTCATGGTTCGCAGGGTCGTAGGCAGAGACCTCAGGTGGGTACGGCCTTAGTGGGAGGCCCACCAGCCTCGGATTAAAGGTTGGCCTGCTGCAGCCCAGCAAGGCTTGGGCGAACCTTAACAATATCGAACTGTTTCCAAGTAATTTAACCGCATCCAAGAGCACCACTTAAGAGTATTTATACAAATAGAAAACATCGATTAGCCAGTAAAATGAAATGCACGGTCTCTGGAACCAAGTAAAATGTTACCAAGCATGCAAGGACATAATGAAACGTCAATACGAGAAAACCCGGGAATGACCAGGAGGATAGAATTAGTTATGACAACCACATTCCCTGTGCTCACAGGGGCAGTGGGTTCAGGGGAGGTACTGAAGGCATAGGAGAGAACCAGACCAAAATTCTAGATGTAAAAAATACACCCGTGGAACTAACAGCACATTGGACACTGAAGAAGAATAGCTTAGAAACATAACAAAAGAAATAACTCAAAGGAAATACAGAGAGAAGAAAGAAAGGAGAAAAGAAAACCCAAACAGAGCATTGGTGAGCCGAGGGACAACTGGAAGCGGCTTGTCATGCGTGTCATTGGGACCCCAGGAGGAGGGGGTGGGGTGCGGTGGGGGTACGAGACAGAAAAAATATTAAAGAAACATTGCCCAAAGCATCCCCAGATTTGGTGAAAATTATAAACCGACTGATCTAAGGAACTCAATGAACTCCATTATAAGAAACATAAAGAAAATGACACCAAGGCACATATAATCAAATTGCTTGAAATCGGAGATAAAGAGAAAATTAAGAGCATCCAGAAAAAAACAGATTGCATTGAGAGAAAAGTGATCGAGACTTCTTATTGGCAGCGAAGCCGACCAAAAGACGAGAGGGACACATTTAGGAACTGCAAGGGGAAAAAACTGTCAAACCGGAATTCTGTACCTGGCGGGGGTGCGCTCGGAAGACAAAGGGTAAATAATGACTTTTTGGACATACCAAAGCAGAACGAATTTATCACCAGCAGACACGTACAACAAGAGTGATGAAAAGAAATCGTAGACACGGAAGGAAAACATTAGATTCAAATCCGGATCTGCTCAGAGGAATGAGGCGGACCACATATGATGATAGGTATGTGAATGTATGAGACTTCTTTTTTTTTTTTTGGCTTGAAAAAACTTTAATTTTTGCCTTGACCAGGTGGCTCAGTTGGTTAGAGTGTCATCCTGTGCACCAAAAGGTTGTGAGTTCGATCCCCAGTCAGGGGGCATACAGGAGGCAACCGATGGGTGTTTCTCTCTCACACTGATGTTTCTTTCTCTCTCTCCCCCTTCCTCTCTCTCTAAAATCAACATAACATATCCTTGGCTGAGGATTAAAAAAGTTGGGGGGTGGTGGTTAAATCTTTGTTTCCTGATCGTTATAATATAACAGCACTGAAAGGGTGCCACTTGCCTGACCAGGTTCTAGAAGGCTGTGGCTTCGTCTTGTTAACAGACTCTCTCCCTCACTGGCTTTGATGAAGTGAGTCCCCGTATTGGAAGGGCCCACCCGGCCAGGAACTAAGAGAGCCTCCGGCCAACAGGCAGCAAAGCACAGAGGCCCTCAGTCCAGCAACCCTTGAGGAACAAGATCCTTGGTTCCACAACAACCATAGGCGTGAGTCTGGCAGCGGGTCCTTCCTCAGTGAGCCTTCCGGCGAACCCTCCAGTCTGCTGGCCCACACCTGGATCGCACTTACTCAGCGAAACCGTGCTTGGCTTCCCGCCCCACAGATATTCGGAGATGCGGAACGTGTTTTTGTAAGGCAGTCGTTTTGGGGTCGCTGGTCATGCAGTAATGAATTGTGAATGCTGGCGGTTTCTTAAAGAGTTAAACACATCTGCCATATACTATGGCCATTCTCCTCTTAGGTATTTTTAAAAAGATTTCATTTATTCATTTGTTTTTCGAGAGAAGGGAAGGGAGGGAGAGAGACATCCATATTCAAGAGAAACATGGATCAGTTGCCTCTCGTATGTGCCCCAACCGGGGACCAGTCCACAACCTGGGCATGTGCCCTGACCGGGAATCAAACCCGTGACCTGTCGCTTTGCAAAATGATGCCCAACCAACTGAGCCACACGGGTGAGAGCTCTTAGGTATTTACTGACCCAAGAGAAAGGAAAGTGTGCATTCACATAAAGTCTTGTACCTGACTGCTCAAGAGAAGCTCATGGCAGAGAAGCTTATGGCAGCTTTCTTTGTACTAGCTCCAAACCAGAAACGACCCGAAATACCTATCAGCAGATAAACGGATAAACGAATTGCGGTGTAAGCCATATGCAATGGAATGCATGCAGCAGTGAAAAATAATGAATTGCTGGTGCGCGGGACGTGAGGAAATCTGAACATCATTATGCCGAGTGAAAGAAGCCAAACAAAACCAGAGTATGTTCTGTATGATTCCATTTATACACAGTCCTGGGAAGTGCAAACTGGCCTACAGTGACAGGACTTTCCCCTCACCACGTGACCACTGTAGACCAGTGAACTCGACCACTGGTCTACAGTGGTCACGTGATGAGAGGAAGCAGGAGGGAGGGTGGGAAGGATGATGAAGAAGCCTGAGAAAATGTGGGCACGGTGGTGGGTATGTTATTATATTGCTTGTTGGGATGGTTTCATGGGCTTATCTGTATGTCGGATCATCACACTGTGCACTTTATTTTTCTTTACAGATTTTATTTATTTATTTTTAGAGAGAGGGAAGGGAGAGAGAAGGAGAGGGAGAGAAACATCAATGTGTGGTTGCCTCTTGCACACCCCCTGCTGGAGACCTGGCCCACAACCCAGGCATGTGCCCTGACTGGGGATCGAACCGGCGACCCTTTGGTTTGCAGCCCACACTCAGTCCACTGAGCCACACCAGCCAGGGCACACTGTACACTTTAAATGTGGATAATTACATCTTAATTATGCTTCAATAAGTATAAAAGATTGATACAGAAAGACTGATAAAATACTGATAAAAGATTGCCACAGAAAGGAAAACTTAGAAAACAAAACATACTTTTAGAACTTAAAAAGTAGAAGTGAGAAATTTAGTAGCAGCCTAGAGAGAAAGCTGAGGAAATCACGTGATAATTAGAACAATTCGAACAAAGGAAGGGGAAATAGAAGCTACAAAGTGAGGAAATTAAACGAGACAGACAGTAGAAGAGCTTATATAATAGAACTCACCAAAAAATAGAGGAGAACAAAAATGCAGGGGGAGCATTTTACCTGAGAAACAATTCAAGAAAATTTCCCAGACACAAAGGACATCGATGTCTAGAGCCCGAGTCCCGCCAAGTGCCCAGCACAGTGGAGGAAAGCGAAGCCACACCAGACACGCCGGGGAAAAGTTTCAAAACACTGGGGACAAAGAACAGGTGCCGAAGCTCCCCGAGAGAAAGAATACAGGTCACGTGGAAAAGGTCTAGTGTTACGTTCACCGTAGACTCCTTGACAGCAGCGCCGAAAGCTCGACGATCGTGGGGCGGGACGCTCAAATTTCCTCTGAGAGTGATTCCCCCTCGGAATCCAATATCCTCGCCAGACTCACAACTGGCTGTTAGGGTAGAATAAAGACGATTAATTTTCAGACGTGCCGTGTCTCAGAAAAATTTTTTAAAATGCTCATCTTTTCTTTCTCGGGAAGGATATTTTCCGTTGAAGAACATGGGGATGTATCAGTGATAGGTCCATAAAAAAATAAAGCTAAACAGATGGAAAAAAACATGAACTCCAGTAGGGGGGAAAACTGTATAAGAAAAGAAAAGAATAGTGATGTATATAATATTGACATAGTCATAATAGTATAAATGCTAAATAGTGATTTGTCCAAAAATTATACCGTTCTGTTAGAAGCATGGGAAGGAAAAGAAATATATTTAAGGCTGTGGAAGTGGAGTAAGAGAGCTGAAATTTCATTATCCTTTGCCTCAAGTAAATATATTATATTCAAAACAAACAAAAAAACAATGAATAGGAATTTAAGCATGCTACTTGGAAATATGGGGGCAAATACCAGAAGGATAAAATCCTTGAAAGTAGTTCGAGGACATGGGGATGAAACTTGACCTTCATTGTAAGACCGCAAAACTGTTTAATTTTTTAAACCACATGAATGTGCAACTTTGATCAAAAATAAAAGTATAAAGATAGGACAGAGGAACGTTTCCCAGAACTGAAGAGAAATAGTTATCTCTAGACTAAAAGACCAAGTTCCAAGTAGGGCAAAGAAGAAAAGACTCACGCCTTGATACAGACTCAGGGTATTGCAGACCAGCAACCTACAGAGCTTCCAGGAGAAAAGAAAAATTCCCCTTAAAAGAGCAAAAATAACACTGGCTTCGGGCATCTTATCAGGACCATTGGATTCTAGAAGAAAAAAATCTGGGAAATGTCATTTATAACCCGATATTCTATTTGCAGAAAACTTTTGCATGTGAGAAAATAGGGTTTCACATGTATAAGTACTCAGATAACTTACCTCCAAAGCACTATATCTGTCACTGCAGGATATCTCCCAGCAAAGTGCTTCGAAAAAATAGTATAATTAACAGGTTTGATAATTCTGAAGATCTGGCAAAGGTACGTTTCTTTTATTGACGTGGAAAAAGTTAAGGCAATTTAAAATCCCAAGAAAAACATAAAGCAAGGTAAGAAACTCATGTCTGTGTCAACTATGAAGGAAGCAAAAACGGGACATGAATGTTATCTACCGACCCTTCGTGTGGCTTGTAGTTAACGACTCTGGACCCACAGAGAAGTGTGTTAGAGAAATAAAACCCTAACATACTAGATTGACCTGGAGGGAATAATATTTACAAAGTCCTAAGGAAGAAACAGTGCCTGGTGGTTTTTGGAACCAACCTGTGGACAAAGTGTGAAAGAAGGGTGTCTATAAAATGATCAGCTCTGACCATGCAAAAAGATCTCAAGGTACAGTTGACAGAAATTGGTACGGGATCTGGAAAGAACAGAACAAGAAAAGAGAGTGCAGTGTGAGGTGGAAAGCTACACAGGTGACCCTCAGAGAAACTTCACACAGTCATGGTCAGGAGGGAGGGGAGCAGAGCATAGTAGTGCTAGTTAGCTGAAGCTTTGTGTTTTCTCACCCGGAGTCCACAGGCGGTTCTGACGCTCAACATTAAGACAGAGGCACGAGCAGGCCACTTAGATTCGGGGTGCAGATGGAGTGGGCGGCTTGCTTTTCACTCTATCATATGCCTCCTTCTACCACGCACACTCAGAAAAAGCATTTTGAAATGCGTTAAATGGGTAAAATAAAACATGGAATTGTGAAGACAGCCACGTCCTGAGAACGGGATATGGAAGCGTGTTGACTGGGAAAATTCTTGGAGAGTCAGGGCACGAGGGTATTCCGAGCCTGTCATCCATCTGTCACTAGGCCCCAGGGCGGTGGCCTTGCTGGGGGAGGGGTGAGTCACCAGTGACTGTCCCTTCCTCTTCACTACTTCCTGCCCCACAGTTCGAGATAAGATTACAGTGGGCGTGCTGTTTTGAGGGCTTCAGGGCGTGTGCCGGAGGGTCTGAGTTATGGATCCAAACTCACATATTTTTGTACCGTGTGTTTCAGAAGACCTAAAAACAGGATCAGTGTGACAGTCCATTGCTGTGACCTTTAGTGACAAAGCCAGCCACCAGCTGGGACCCTCCGTTCTTTTGGGACTCTGTCGTAACCTTGGTCACAGTGAGAATCCCTGGGTGCCGGTCCTATCTGAGGGGCATATGAGGGGACCCAGTTCAGCTCGGGGCGCTTGGAGAGCCTTTTTGGTTCCTGTTTGCACCACCACCTGGTCACCTCTGGGTCACAGCAGACAGGCCCCCTACTGAGTTGGCCGTGCTGACCATGTGGCGGGTGCCAATGGAGTCCCATTCTCCGAGGTCGCCCAGCAGAACCTCCCAGGGACCATGTCTACCAGCCCAGATCGGAGCTGCAGGGGCCCCTGGTGGGTGGGCACAGGCCCCCAGAGTGATCTGACCCCGTATGCTCACACCTGGCCAGGTAGCCTGGGTCGGCGCGGGCAGCCCCCACATTTTGGCATCGGTGAGTGCTCTGACCTTTAAATCAAGTCTGGTGTTCCCAGGTGATAGCAGAACCCCATGACCACTACCTGTCTCACGTGGAAAGGATCCTCACCTGGCCAGAAATGCATTTTCAGTGCCATTGGCTTCTCCACGGACACTTAGAATTCTACCACGATTGTATGTTTCTTAGTCTTAATGACCACGTGGGTATCCCTCCCTTTGGGGCTGTGGGTCAAACCCTTCACCCAGCATCAGTGGGAAAAGCTCCGAGGCAAGCGTATTTGCGTGGAGGTCAAGTGCGTGGCTGCATCATAAATGAGAAGCCACATCACCTTCTTGCAAAGCCAGGGAGGTAAAAGCAGAATCGGGGCTGTGTGAGAATTACTGGGAGCGAGACAGGCTATAAACGTTCCTCCTACCTGGTGGCCCATCACTCCCTGAGATGACACTCCCTAACTGCTCCGGGGACACTTGGGATGATCCACCCTGTCTGAGTTTGGCCCATGTCCCCCATGTCCCCAGTGCCTGTTGGCAGGGAGCTGCCCCCGTAGTGTGATCGGGCTGGGGTCGGGGAGAACCTCACCGCAAACAAGCTCAGCCAGAAGAGCGTTCCTATGGTGAGCTGGTGGCAGAAGTTTGTGACATTTCGATACCTCTCTGCTTTTTCACGCGCTCATTCGGGGACAGCCTGTAACCCTCTTCTCTGCCTCGATCCATGATTCTTCTCTGAGCCGAAGCACAGAGCAGTCCAGAGCAGCAAGAATTCTGGGTCCACAGAACGCAGGTACAGCCAGCTCCCCTGTTAACTCGACAAAGCGTAGATCAGTCAAAACTTGTGGTTGGCAATGTGTTACCGGGTACGGTGGATGTAGGCGACCAATTAGGAGACAGCTCGATAAAATACTCTGTCCATTAACCCCTGGCTCAGACAGCGCTGGGACTGCTTAGGCTGAGCTGCTCTTGGTCTGGACGGTGTTATTATTCTGCGGCCCCTCAGAAGGGCTCGTTAGCATAGAACTACAGTGAGTAACAGTCCTTAGCCCGGCCCTTCCCCCGTTTACCTTCACAAAGTGACATTTGGCGCTAGAAGACGACGCTGCCATCTTCTCCACTGTGCCGGGCTCCTCTTTGCCAGGGGCAGTGTGCGTGTCCCCAAGGCCTCCCGCCTGGTGTGGGAGCCGCCCCGAGACTCGAATTGTTTCCCCCCATGCTGAGCATATCTGACCCTGGGCGCTGCCGAGCACAGCTGTTCTTACCTGTTCCCTCCACATAGAGCTGGGGAAGTTCATGGGCATCTAGTGTCCCAGGGTGGAAAGGCTACCGGCTGGGAACTCACACTGGGAACTCGTATAGGGGACGGTTGTCAGGAAGGCATTCGTGGGGTTGGGGTTGGGGTTGGGGGGCAGGCATGCAGTAACCAGAAAACAGAGGAAAAACAAAATTGAAAGCCAAGGAGGACAGATTAGATGTTAAGGAAATGATCAAAGCGGACGAAATAAGAATGATTGCGGGCCGCTGTGACTTGGACAGTTGTCGGTTTTGTGGAGGCATCTGGGGTGACGGGGCCAGGGGAGGACCCCCGAGGAGGGGCGGGACTAGCACAGCAAAGGGGTTGATGTTGGGGCACCCCCGGCCTGGCCCCTCTCACTGCAACTTTGAAACCAAACCCTTAGCCCGGCACTTCTTTTTAAAATGTTGGGAACACACTGCCCTCCCCAGTTCCAGCAGGAGCCTTTGACCTTCGTGTAGCGTTTCCAGATTTAGCAAATCACGATATAGGACTGCCAGGTAAGAGTGAGTTTCAGAAACACAACCAATTGTGTTACTCGAATCTTTTTCGAGTCGGAAAGAGCATGCATCCCGAGATGCAATTAGAGCTTATACAGCGTGCGTGGGTAGGTGGGTGGGCGGGGTGAGCCCGGGGTCGCGGAGGGGGGCGGCCCCAGCAGGCAGTGGGGCGTAGCTGGGGACCCTGCCCGGCCCCTGCAGCTGGCCGGCCTGCCACAGGGAGGGCACAGTGATTGACAAGAGGGTTCCTTCCTGCCAGGGAGAGAATGGCTCGTAAGTCACAGCCCACTGAGCCAGCTTCCAGCGCGTCTAATTTAGAGTTGCCTTTTTGTAGATAGTAATAAATCGACTTATCACCAGTGCTGACATAACATGCTCGTTTTTAAGTGCGCCATAATTTTTATCTCTAAGAGGATATTCATATTTGATGGAAGAGCTCACAGACATCTGAATGCTGCCCCAGAGAGAAGGCTTCGTCTTTTTTTTTTTTTTTAAGAAGGTATAATTCAATTTCCAAATGCCACTGGCCTGACTTCCAAACAGCCATCGGGGGGCAGAGAGATGTTTCTAGACCCTCCATAAACAGAGTGACTTTTCCGTCAGCAGGGAGACATCGAAAGGATGAAAGTGGGACCCTTTAACTTTTTTTTTATCATCACCCGAGGACTTTTTTTTCTTATAGAGAGATTGGCATTGATGTGAGAAAGAAATATCAATCATTTGCCTCCTCTATACACCCTGACTGGGGAATCGAACCTGCAGCCTAGGTATGTGCCCTGACTGGGAACTGAACCTACAACCTTTTGCTGTGTGGGATGACACTGCTACCCACTGGGCCACCTGGCCAGGGCACAAGACACTTGTAGTGGTTTGATTCCTGGCTCCGTCCGAAAGCGTCCTGAACTATTAAAGCCAAAACCTTAGCCCGGCGCCTCCTTTTGCAACATTAACGCTCCAGTGCCCTCCCCAGTTCCAGCGCGAGCCTTTGACCCCCGGGTGGGGGTTCCAGATTTAGCAAATCCAAATACAGGACAGCCAGGTAAGTGCATTTCAGATGAGTAACAAGTCATGGTACTAGGGTAAGTATATCCCAACTTCAATTTGTGTTCAGTGTTTATCAGATATTCCAATTTAATGAGGCTCCTAGCATTTACCCGGCAGCCCTACCCACCAGCCCTTCAACCGCCTGTGAAGGCACTTGCCCCCAGCCTCACAGAGGCACACACCTGCCCAAGTGGGCACGTGACTGCCCCGGGAAGAAGGTAACGAGCGAGTGGTTGCATCCTTGGGCCTTCCATCCCAAAGGACCAGTTTTGCCCCCACCCACGGGTCTCACTTGCTGGAGTCCCCCCTGATAGGGAGGTCCGGGGAGGGACACAGGCAGAGAGTCAGGGCGTGGCCTGGGTTGGGAGCCCGTCTTGGAAGCTCAGGGGCCTCCCTGGGCTGGCAGGTCCAGGCTGTTTCTCTGCCTCCACCTGTCTCCTCTAGGGGGCAGCAGTGAGGCTGCCCCTGTGCCTGCTGAACCAGCGACTAGAACAGCGGGAGAGTTCTACCTCCCCTCACCTCAGGGCCTCTCCCACCTTGACGTCCTCGCCATTTGGCAGGGAGAACCAGGGACCTGTGGGCGCTCCTCGGCTTCCTCCCTCCACCTCTTGTCTTCTGCCTTCACAGCTGCCCCTCTGCTCCTGCTGGAGCCCCCATCCCACCTCACAGGGGTCGGAAGCTCTGCACAAGGCCCTTCTGCCCGCTGAGTCTTGTCTCTTTCATCTGCAAAACGGGAGACATGATAGGCTCTGCACAGCCTGGCTTGTTTTATTCCTTGACTCGTTTTATTTAAGTGTAGCTGCTGTACAACGTTACATGAGTTTCAGGCGTACCAAATAGTGGTTTGACGTTTTTATACCTTGCCGTGGGGACACCCCCACTGATGCTAGTCATCATCTGTCACCGTGGAAACTTGTCACGGCGACACACGGGTACAGGAAAGCCTTGCGGGGGCGGTGGGGGGCGTCAGTCAATGTGTTTCTCTTTCTCAGCCCCTTCTTTCCTTCCTTCCTCCCTTCTTTCTTTCCCTCCTCCCCTCCCTGATTCCCTCCGTCTCATTAGGCATGCATCTAGGTCTGGGACATGGAGGGTCTCCCTCGGTGGAATTGCAGGCTGACCCCAGGGCACTCACACAGATGCTTCTAGCACCCTCTGTGCTTACTAGTAACAGTCAGATATCGCTAAACCTCTGGCCTCATAATAATAGCCTTTACATAATACTGTCTGAGTGCAGGGCACGGGTCAGAGCGCTTATCTGTGACTCAGGTACATGAGGCCCAGAGAGGTTAATTGACTTGCCTGAGGTCACACAGCTAGAAAGCAGCAGAGCCCAAATGAGAACACAGGTGGTCATTCCATAGCTCTGCTCTGACCACAGGGCACTGCTGCCTCTGGTGTCCCTGCCTGAGCTGTCCGGGTCCCCTTGGACCGTGTCCTGCCTTCCTGCCCTTTCCAGGCCTCAAGCATCACTTCCCATCCAGCTGCCTAGTGACCCGGCCCTCTGCTGGGGCCAGAGAGGCTCGGCTTCTTGGCTGTGAGAGAGAAGGCTCCCCAGGGGGGAGGGCTGAATTAGGTTTTCTTCTTAACGACGCTGACCCCCTGTGACCCGTGAAGGCGATGTGCTCAGGCGGGAGGGAGCGAGGGATGCTTTATTGGGCTGTTTCTAATGAAAGGTCAGTGTTACAGGAGGCCGGGAGAAAGGGCTCAAGGAGAAAGCCAGAGAGTAAGGGAGCTGGGCCCCCACACCGGTGAAGAGACCCCGACAGAAAATCACAGGGGCTGCAGAGGTGGTCCTCACTCACCGGATCGGCAACCTTTTACGAACGACAGTATCTATCGAAGGGCAGAAGTCTCGCGGGAGCTCCGATGGGCGGGAGGAATCGGGCGAGACCCGGGCAGCCCTGGGGCTTCCACTGGGCCTGGTTCTTGGAGGAAAAGAGTGGGGAGTGGGGTGCTTGTTGGGGCCCCCATCATGCAGCCCAGTCTCTGCAGGAAGGATCTGGGCTGCGCTGGGGGCTTGGGAGCGTTTAGACTGTAAATAATGAGGAGTGTATGAAAAGCCTCAGGTGGGAGCCCTAAATCCGCCACGTCAATCCAAGCACAGTGCCAGGAATCATTTGGGTTTTAGGAACGTCTACTCGCACCTGGCTGGGCACGGCGCCCTGCTTCCCCTGCTCACCTGTCCCCACAGCCAGCCCGCCAGCACCTGCCAAACCAGGGACACACGACTCAGCACCATCCCTGTCCCGTTGGGGTGACCTCACTCACCGTCATCAAGGAGGTGCATTTCAAGTCTCATCTATGGGGAAGCGAACAGAGGTGGAGGGGGACAAGGGACCTCTCCAAAGTGACCAAAGTGACAGGCAGCAAGTGCCGGGCTGGATTCCACGCTCAGCCCAGAGCCCACACCCCTAACCACTGCCCCACCCTGTCTCAGAGACCCCAGGGAGGCAGCCCTGCAGGAAGTTACTCGAAGATCGCAGAAAATCGTCACCCTCGTGGAAAGGGATGCGGAGGCTCCGGGCGCCTTGTGGCGGGCCGTTCAGCACAAACCCAGACCCAGGGCTTGCTGCCCTGGACCCTCTGTCTGCTCCTGGCTGCAGGATCTTTAAGGTCGGCTCTTCTGTTTGTGACTCTTTTAGGAAAATCGTCCCTTAGTATCGAGGGGATCGTAACCCGGAAAGAGGAATATTTATGTTTATAGCTGGCTCTCACATTTATAAAAGAAAACAATCTAAGGCTCTGATGGATTTTTTTTTAACTGATTGGATGCCCTTCATGGCCCTGCCTACCCACGCCGACTAGCCCGTCCCTCCTCCAAGGTACTGGGAGAGGCTGCTAGAGGAAAATGGAGACCCAAGTTCTGTCTTGTTTAAACAGGGGGAGAGCAAGACCCCCGGGTCTGAGGCTTCATATTACCGGCGAGGACAGGGGGCCCAGGGAGCCCTGTGAGGTGAAGGGTTGAGGCCGAGACCCAGCCTGGGTGTTGGCCTCCGCACTGGGCGGGAGAGACTCGTGACTGGACTTCACTGTGGAGCAATTCTGCCTCGGGGCAGAGAGGGAGAGGGCTAGGGCGTGGACGGAGGCTTTGGGGTCAGGAAGGCTTCCCAGAGGAGGCGCCCCGAGGCGTGGGCCTGCCACGTGAATCTGAGCACAGGGGAGAGGAGTGGAGAAAGGCGAGCCAGGGAGGAAGTGGCGAAAGTCAAGCTGCCCAGGCCGGAATGGCCGGTGCTTCTGGGAACAGCGTGTGTGCGTGCCTGCGTGCGTGCGGCCCCACGGTGGGGCAGGACGAGCAAGAAAGACAGCCCCGGCTTGTTAAGGGCTGGGAGGGCTGTGCCCCCAAGCTCGGTCTCCACCCTGTTGGCTGCAAGGACTCGGGATGGTGGGTGCGGGGCGGTGGCCAGACAGGCCACATGGAGAGCTACTAGGGACCTCGGCTGGGATGGCAGCTGTAGGGATGGGGAGGGCGTGGTGGGTCAGTGAGGCAGCTGGCATAGGTCGCTCTGGGTTTGAGACACCAGAGAGAGCCGAGATGCTGAGTAAAGAGCCGAGGATGTGGAGCCAGGTGTGGCCTCCCTAAGACGGAGAAAGGCAGCAGGGACAGGTGGGGAAGCCTGTGCAAGTCCCGGATTGTTCCTTCACTTCCCATCTCAGCTCCTCTGTGGCCTGTGTCACCAGCTCCCCGCACTGTAAAGACTGGCTGTGGTCCCCAGGGCAGTGTGGTGGAGAGAAGGGAGAGGGGGCCCTCAAAGGAGCAGACACTGAAGTGGGACCAGCAGGAAACCGGGATGGGTTGTGGGCGTGTGTCCTGGAGTACACGAGAGGACCTGCTTCAAGGACAGGAGAGGCTCCTTAGAGGAGGATTGGCCCCCAGATTTAGCACCTGGGGGGAGGGGGGATGCTGCTGGTCACAGGGCTGAGAGCCGTGAGGGCAGTCCGGGGTGATCTGATTGAAGCAGGGTTGAGGGGGAGCAGGAGGGAAACCGAGCCAGTGAGTGGCGACAGGTGTTGGGAGGGGCTTTGTCTGGCCCCAAAGGGAAGAAGGGAAAGGGGAGGGTGGCTGGAGGGCTCTTTTAAGCTGGTGGGAATGAGGGTGTTATGATAAGTGCACAGTGAGGGCAGGGACTCGCTTGAGTGACTGAGGTGGCGTGGGGACCACAGGGCTTCGAAGGAGGTCCCCGATAGGATGGGCCCACCCACCCAGGGGGCCAGGGCGGGGCTCTCAGAGGGACGGTGGGGTGGGGAGGGGTGGGGGAGGGGCGGGAGTGGAGAAATAAGGGGGAAACCGGGCCAGAGGCTGGGCTTCCACCGGGCCACAGAAGGGAATGAGGACCAGTGTCAAGGGGAATCCAGGGTGGTTTTGCTCCTTAAAAGCCGGGTGCCCAGTTGCTGGGGAGTTGGGTCCAGAGTGACCGCCAGGTGAACAGCAACGAGATGTGATCTCTTCCAGGACCTTGGCAGTGAAGGTGGAGCCAAGGGGTGAGGCGGGCACGCTCTGGTAGAAGTTCTGCTGAGGGGAGGGATCTGGGGAGCGGGAGGGACTATCGGGTGGGGTTGCGGGAAATCCCAGAGCAAAGTCCCGCCGAGGGAGGGACTCTCTGGCTACCGGAAGGGCTGCTTCGGAGAGGGGAGAGGGACGGGGAAACCCCCTTTCCCCAGGGGCAGGGGGACAGAGGAGTGAGGTGGTCGTGCCTTCCGGCCTCCGTTTTCCTGGGAGAAGAGAGAAATTACAGGGGCGTGGCTGCGGGGACTTCCCAACCAGAGCCCCAGCAGCCAGCTCCTCCCCCGGCCCGGCCACGCCAAGCCGCGGAGATGCGCTTCCCCCATCACCCATCGCTGCACTCCGTCTCCAAAGCAGTTCTGAGACCCGACTGTCTCCCAGCTCCTCTGTCCTCCAGCTTGTGACCGCCAAGCTCCCCGATCCCCGCCGGCTGCCTCCCTCCATTTGCGGCGACCAGGAGGGGGCCCGGCTCCTAATTTCCTCTCCCCGGGGAAGCTGGCTTTGGCAATGAATCTGAAACTCACCCTGGGCAGTGATGTCTTCACATAGGAGTCAGACCCAGGTCCTCCTGCCCAGGCCTTGGAGTGGAAGGGCAGGGGTGGGGGAGACACAGCTGCTTAAGGCTGTGTTATTTCATTTATTTAAGATCTGTGTTACTTAATTTCTAGAATGTATTCCTTCTGAATATTTGTGCTTTTCTCCTCCTCCCCCTCCTCCTCCTCCCCTCATCTGGCCCTTTCTTCCTACCCTCCTTCCTTTCAATAAATATTCATTTGCAGCCTGCTGTGCGCCTAACAGACTCTACGTGAAAGTGATACAATAGAAAGGGAGAGGAGATGCTCTGGGCCGGTGTGGCTCAGTGGGTTGGGTGTCCTACTGCAAACCGAAAGGTCGCCGGTTCGATTCCTGGTCAGGGCACATGCCTGGGTTACAGGGCCCAGGCCTCACTGGAGCATGTTTCTCTCCCTCTCCTCCTCTCTCTCTAAAATAAATAAAACCCCCTTTTAAAAAAGGGGTGGGGGTGGTAGACCTGCTGAGGACCTTCCCAGAGCTGCTCCTTGCTAACAGAACTCTGATTCTGCTCCATCTGGGGCAGTAATGTGCTCCAGGATGTTTCCCCAGGAGAAAACCCAGGACTGATAGAAACCTACCCGGGTGACCCCAGTGGTCAGTGATGACTTAGCGGAGGGGCAGGGGCAGGCCTGGGACCCAGTTCTAGCCAGTGGGGCCGGAGAGGAGATGGGCTGGGGGTTCTGGGCCTCCCTCCCCTGAGGAGACCGGAATCAGTCATTCCTGGCCTCCCTCCCTGGGAGGCCTTCCTGCTGGCTAGGAGAGGCTCCAATCTGTAGCAGCTCTCTGCGCTCGTGAGGAAGCAGAGAGGCAGAGAGTGGGCGGGCGTGGAGTGGGCTTTTGAGCCGCTCCGTGCCCTCCCCCGCCCCAGATGGTCAGACTTCCCCGCCGCGGAGGGGAGTCGGGCCCTGTGTGGATCTGAGTCCACACTGAGGAGACAGGACATGTGGGCATTCGCACGGGGCGGCAGGCAGGGCCCAGAGCAGCATGCGGAGGACCCCTGGCCCACCAACGCTGGAGGGGGCAGCTGTGGGTGGGCTTGTGGGGGGGGAGGAAGGGAGAGAGGTGGGGACCCCTGGTTTGTAGAAGCCCCTGGCTCAGGTAAAGATTTCCCTGGAACCGGGTGGAAGGCCTTCCCTCATCTCAGGTCCCTGGGCTATGGGCGGCCTCTGCCTCAGCACCTCCAGTCCCCCAAGTGGGGGACCCTATGGTGGCAGGGGCCGTCTCCTCTAAGGAATGTCCCCCCTGTGAGTCCCACCGGACACTGGGCCTCTGAACACCACGTGGCCAAAGCATCCCGGTGTGTGCTTCCAACGGTCAGGTGGCGTTTGAAAATTCACGCTGACCAGGCCACGGAAGAACCTTTCTTTGCCTTGCTGAGATTCACGCAGATTTTCATTAAAAACATCGGACTCTCTGTACCTTTGCCGCAGGGTGGTAATAGACGCTACAAGAAAAAAGGCCACTACGTTTGAGGGAGTTTAGCGGGTATCTTCGCTGCCATATGTCTTGAAGGCATTAATACCACACGGCACAGCAGATCTGGGATGCCCTTCGCTGGAAGATGCATCAGTACTTTCTGTGTTACTGAGAAAGGAGAAACGTCCAAGCTGGGAAGCTCAGAGGGGACCCCTCCATGAAGCCGCACCAATGACGGGCTACGCCATCGGTGCAGGAGGGTGTAAGAGACGAACCCGCCACGCAGAGACGGACCTGCAGGGAACCCTCTGGTCTCTACCCTGGCCCCAGTGGAAGGAGGGACGAGTGTCCTGCGCTGATTTTTTGCACCATAAATGGGGGCTCAGTCTGGGGCCACACGACCCAGGTGGCCCCGAGGGATCTCAGGAGCTGGCAGCCCAGATCTCACACTGTCTCTGGAACTCAGTCTCTGTCTAGACCCCTGGTGACTGCAAAATGAGGCGGCTCTGAGACGTTCCCCAATTTCAGGCATGTTAACGTGTGAAAAAATGTGCAAGGCGGCGTGGCTGGAGGACTGAAGGTTTGCATGTCCCATCCTTAGGGGGGCAGCCTTGCTCACTCCATCCCACAGCAGGGCCCCCTGGGGTCCAGGGGCAGCTTCGGTCACTGTTGTCACCATTGTTGAGCACTCGCTCAGTGCCAGGCTCTGGGCAAGGGGCTTCTCCCGCATCGGGTCCTGCCGGCCTCACCGCGCCCCTGCTCCATCACCGCCATCGCCAGCGAGGACACTGGGGCAACTTGCCTGAGGGGGCACTCGGGCAGGGGTGAGGCTGGGCTGTCACTCGGGCTCTTCTCCCATATCCTGAAGGTGGTGCCCATCAGACATCCGGGGAGGGACGCACCCGGCCCCCCCGAACGCAGGGCATTTCCCCAAACTCGGTTTTTCAGTAACGCACCCACACGGAAGCCGTTTCCGGATCAGATTCTGTGTCCACACACCCCAAGGGGCTGGGTGAGGTCCCCTGCTGTCCAGCGGGCCTGGCAGTCCTGGGCAAACCTGTGCCCCCACTGCACAATGCTGTCCTCGCTGCGAAGGGATCCACTCTGGGCATGAGGACACGAGATTCAATAGCATCTTTCCAGCTCGTGATTCGGGAAGATGCTAGTAGAGATGGCGCGTCTCTGTATTCGTGTTTTCTGCAACTTCTGCCATGTGAGCAAGCTCCTAACACCTTCCTGGTCCTCCGACCTAGGGGTGCAGCCCACCCCACCCCTCAAGGGTCATGCGGAGAGCTAGGGCACCTGTGAGTAGCCAGCCCCTCCCTGCAGGAAAGGAGCCAGGTTTTATTACAGATCCTATCGCTACGCAAAGGGCTGGCACTTCCGTGATTGAGCTACTCCTGTCCAACCGTGTAAATCAATGGCAACCCCCTGGGAGACGATTTGATGTAGGATGTTCATTTTGGGAAGCCGGTCTTTCTACAACATTAAAGCCAAGCTATTGCCTGGGTACCTCCGTGATAAATGGAAAGTTTAGCCCAAAAGGACCAGATCTGTTAATAAAATAAATTCAGATCCCTCCCAATAAAAATGTGGATGCATTTTAGTCTTCTCTCAGGTCAGTGGGCCGAATCCCTTTATCTACTAAATTACACTAGAAAAACTCTTATCTGCCTGTCAAATTCACTGCTGTTGGGGAGGGGGTACCCTCTTGGGAGGCAGAAGCTGCTCCATAATAACTGGGGTGATATGCAGGGCAGTGTTACCTTGAAGATGGCCACATACTTGAAGGAGAGACAGGCCCGAGAGAGACGGTCCAGCCAACAGGCCAGAAAGGGGACAGGTGTTGCCCACATGTGTTGCTGGTGACAGAGTGAGACCTCTACTCCAGCGTCCCCCTCCTCCAGAGACACTCAGCCCAGTGCCCCTCCTCTAGGGCATCGGGGTTTCTGTTAGGACCTCCTCTCTCTCAGGTGGGCAGGCAGGTGGGTGTCCAGGCTGTCGGCAGGAGGGACCCACAGGGCCTGCAGCCTGCAGTGTGGGATGGCCCTGGAGTGTCTGCCCGGGGAGCTGACCCCACTGGGCCAGGCGAGGGGAGAGGCAGAAGTCCAATCCAGTACGGAAAGGGCACAACATTTGGGAAATCCATCCCCAGGTTCCAAGAGAGGCCCTGGGCAGGAGCCCGGGTGAAGGAGGATTTGGCTTGTCCCCGGGGCCTCTGCCACGCCTCCACCATGCCTCCCTCTCCCACCTGCACCGGGGTGAGTCACGCCTGCAGAGGGAATGAATCATGTGGGTTACGAAACCACAGGCCTCCTGAGTGGGAGGCTGGAGGGGACCTGGGAAAGCCACCTGCACGGGCCCTGCTCTCTCCCAGGCCTGTCCCACCCCTCATTGCCCGCCACCCTCTAGCAGCTCGTGAGTTCTATACAGCACCCCAAACACTCTGGAAACGGAGCCCCACATGAGCCCCCTCCTTCCACCCTCAAGGCCTTCTCTGCCTATTTGCATTGCCCCTTCCCTAGGAATCGGGGTAAAGGCCGACTTTCCGCTTTCCACAGGGAGGCAGGCCGACGGGACCAGGATTTGGGAGGAACAGAGCCAAAAATCCCGACATCCTGAAGCCAGCCTCGCCTCTCGCAGAGTGCTTGTTCGCGTGGGAACATTGCTGTCATTCTTCGGGACGCAGCGCGTCATTATCTGCAGGCAGCCTCGCGGGAGCCGCTCACCCTGCCTTCCCACCGACTGACCCGGCGCAGTGCGCGTTTTCCAGAGTCTCTGCACCTCTAGAGAACACCCACCATGGGTCAGGCCCTGGGCTCCTACACTCAAACATTTATCGACAGTTTATGACATGCCAAGCCCTCATGTCACCTTCCAAACAGCCCTACGGGGCAGATACTGTTGTCACATACGTCTGCGGGTGGAGCGCTGCGCTCTCCAAGATCCCAGATTCCCAGGAGGAGGAGACGCGGCTTGGGATTCACCTGCACCGCCGGCCTCCTGGGGTGGGCTGGCGCTTCCCTCCGGACCGCTAGGTGTCTCCTGGACCCTCTCTGAACCCAGCTGACGTGTCTGACGTCTTTGCTCCACTCAGCGTGCTCCTTCCCTATCAGGTCTCCTTTGGGGGAGAGGGGGCAGCGTCATGACCCCGTCCCTCCTTGTGGCTTCTGTCCTCTAGAACCTAGGCCCTCCGCAAATCCACTGAATCGCGCTGAGATGAGCAAAGCCACCAGTGAAGGAGGTCAAACCCAACCAGGTGGACCAGGCCTCCAGAATGCCGCCCAACAGGTGGGAGGGCGCGGCCTGTCCCCATCACGCTGGCGACGCACTCACCTGGGATGCCCCCAGGGCCCTCCCTCCAGGCTCCGGAGATCAGGCGGGGCCAAGGCCCGCCGCTCGGGGCACCCTGTGTCTGTGCCTGTGTCCCGAGAGCCCCAAAAGTCTGCCAGAAGTTCCCGGTGGGGGGCGTTTCGGGTCCCCGGGCTCGTGCGGCGGGCGGCAGGAGCGCGGGCCCAGGGGCGCCACCGGGCCGCGCGGGCGGGAGCGCGCCGCGGCCGCCTCCTCCTCCCTCGCTCCCGCCCGCTGCGGCGGCGCTTCCCCGGCGCGGAGCGGCTTTAAAAGGCGGCACCCCACCCCCCGGCGCACTCGCCGCTCGGGCGCCGCGCGAGCCTGCCGCTGCCATGCCTCCGCGCGCGCCGCCTGCGCCCCGGCCCCGGCCCCGGCCGCCGCCCCGGGCCACTGCCGCCGCCGAGGACGCTGGGGGCCCCCGCGGGCCCCGGCTCCGGCCGCTGGCGCCGCGCCCCTGCCGCTGGCTGCTGCTGCTGCTCGCAATGCCCGCCGCCTGCCCCGCGCGGTCGCCGCGCGCCGTCTACACCAACCACTGGGCAGTGCAAGTGCTGGGCGGCTCGGCCGAGGCGGACCGCGTGGCCGCGGCGCACGGCTACCTCAACTTGGGCCAGGTGAGTGCGACCGGCCCCGCGCGCCCAAAACTTTCACGGCCTCCTGGGCAGGGGTCCCGGACGCTCGGCCCGCGCGGTGGGGGTGGCCGAGGCACGGTGTGGGGAGTCACCCGGGAGCGCGGCACGCGGGACGCTGGGCGGGGACGACCAGGTGGCCCGTGCGGATGCCCACACAGACCGGGCGAGCCGAGGGCAGCTCCCCGGGCGGGGTGACCCGGCGCGGACACCTGCCCAGCCGGCCCGAAGTGGGAGCCGTGTAGGGCGCCGCGCTGTGTCTGCGGGCGCTGTCCTTCGTGACCCGCATCCCCTTCCCCACAAGCTCTCCTGGGCCTGCGACTCTTTGCCCTCGACGGGTGGCGAGGGGCACTGGGCCCTGAGAGCGCGTGCCGGGGGTGGGGGGCGCCGGCGGCTTGTTGGGTGACAGACTCAGGCGCGTGGCCTGGCCTCCCTGGGACCCCTGCCCCCTCAGTGCCCCTCGGGTCCTGGGGGGAGGACCTCCTGGTGCCTGTGCTGGAGAATCGCTATCAGGGACAGCTTGAGACCCAGCAGCTGGGACGCGGGGTGGGGGGGGTGGGGGGCGGGGAGCGCTGCAGGCGGGGGTCTTGTGTTTACAACTCCTCCCGGCATGGCCTGGGGCAGGAGCAGCTTGCTTTGTTTCTGGGCTTCTGCTGCGGTTCAGACGCAGCTCTGCGCATACCATCTGGGTGACCTTAGGCAAGTCATTTCCCTATCTCCTCCGGTGGGGTCCGGACAGTGTGTAACCATGCAACAAGTTGTTGGCTGATGCTGCGTTGACTAGTAGCAAAGCCTCAGGCTGGGCCTGCCCGGGTCAGTGAGCCGGAGGCTCCCTCGGTCTCAGCTGATGCTGTCCCTTAGCAAGACAGGACAAGACCTGGGCATGAAGGCCGAGGAACCCCGGAGAACCACCAAAGCCAGGTCCCTCTTCCGTGCCTCAACCCTCAATGGGGGGACGGGGCAGGGGCCGATCCTGACTTCTGTCCCGTGCAGAGTGAAGTCCCACCGGGGGACCTGTGGGTGCAGCTAACAAATCTCCTACAAACTGCACATGTTCGGTGGATCAAGGAAAGTGACAGGGACACGCCAGCTCATAACTCAACCCCCAGTGCTTTGCGTTCCATTTGGTTCCATCGTGTGGGTGACAGAAGCCAGCAAGGTGTAGTGTAGCGAGGCGCCAAGCTGCGTGTCGTCTCTCCCGCATCCCCCACCCCACGGCTCTCTGCAGCGCTGCTCACGTCAGAGGGGCGGCCTTCTGGAAAAGTGGCTTCTGTCATCGGGACCGCTCTTTACACCGAGGGTCGGAGGGTGTCTGAGTGTATTTTCGTCTGTCTTGGCCAGTCAGGTCTCTTCGAACACGCTGTGATCGAAGAGTTTGCCTCTGGGTAGCACGGGCCCGTGTCTGTCTGTAGTTCCTGAATCTCCCTGGCGGATGGCCCAGACTGGAGGTGGCGATCCTCAGGGCTCCCTCTGGTTCGTGGCTCCCTGTGCTTGCCTGGGGGGGTCCCCTGGCTGCTGCCACACTTGGCTGCTCTCTCTGCCCAAGTGGCCCTGCGATTTGTCTTCAGCTCAAAGTGGCTCTTAAATCGCACGGTAAATTACAAAGTGCCCGGGTTTCTGGCAACTGTGATCACACGTGCAGAGGGGAGCTGAAGTTGAGCTGGGAGCTCCCAGACAGAGGCCCACGCCCTCCGCCCCACAATGTGCGTGCACACACACACACACATACACACACACACACACACACACACACCATCTTTTCCGCAGAATGAATCAAAAATGCTGGCTCTTCGGAACAAGCCCTGTCAGACTCCCGGAGTCTGCTGCCGCTCATTTTGCCTGTGGGAGAGATGGTTCCTCCCGGCGTGCACCTGGGACATTGTAGGGGGTCTCTCAGGCCCCCCACCCCCAGCTCTGTACAGCGGACTCCACCCAGCCCGGTCACTCGGGTTGGTAGACACGGTGCTGGAGGTGGCACTGTGGAGACTTTCACAGACTGAGGGGTTAGCTGGTTGGGGACACGCTCTGTCTCCGTGGCACGTGCGTGTGCATGCGGGTGCCTGCGAGTGATTGCTCAAGGAGGGCCCATTCCTCCTAATTCCCGAACCAGCTTTTCTCCCCCCTCCCCCGCAGTGCGCTTCTAATGTGGAAAAGGCCCGGAGCGTTGCAGCCTCTACCTACTCAGTAAGAACTCCTTAAAAACCTTCTTTGCCTTTCCAGCCAGGAGAATTTGTGACTCATAAATAAGAGGGAGATATTCTTAGCTTTGATTTATGGGTGAGTAGACCGAGGCGAGGCCAGGGATGGCCGCTCTTTGTCAGAGGTAGCACACAGTAAGAGCGTGTGTTACCTCTGACCATTATGTCCCGGCGCTTCGTCTCCGGCCGCCTCCTCCGGTCTGAGGTCTCCTTTGTGTGACTTTCCCTAAACCCTTAATGGGCAATTAGTGTTACTGGTACCTGCCTTGACTCACAGTCCTGCTTTTGTCGTGGGTGCAAGCACGCCTGTGAGTTCTGGCCTGGCTGTTTTCCTTCCTTTCTTCGTTCATCCGATAACCTGGTCCGGTCGATGTCACGTGGGTGCAAAGGGAATTGAGACCCGGTGGCTATTCCCCTTGCTGGAATCATGGACCCCTTTGGAAGTCTGATAAAAAAAGCTCTGGGTCTTCTCCATTGAAAAATATGCATCTTCAGGAATGAGACAAACTAGCCTCTTCTTGCTCTTCTATTTGTCCTTGTCCTAGAGGTCTCCCTCACAATGCACCATGGCTTTAAAAAAAAGGGTAAAACTTTGGAAGAGTTTGATGTCACTGTTGACAGATGACATAAAACTAACTGCATGAATAGTCAAATACAAGTTAAGTGTTAGGTCTAACAGAGTCCAGCAGGTTGCTTGATCAACAATGACTTTACAGCTCTGGCTGGTGTGGCTCAGTGGATTGAGTGCCAGCCTGCAAACCAAAGGGTCGCCGGTTCGATTCACAGTCAGGACACATGCCTGGGTTGCAGGCCAGATTCCCCAGTAGGGGGCGTTCGAGAGGCAACCAATTGGTGTGTATCTTGCACATTGATGTTTGTCTCCCTCTGTTTCTCCTTCTCGTACTCGTACTCCCTCTCTAAAATAAATAAATAGACAAACAAACAAATAAATAAAATCTTTTTTAAAAAGCTATAACTTTACAACAGCAACATCTGAGAAGATAAAAGACAATATAATTCACTGAGGCATAAAAGCTATTAGATACTGAGGAGTGAATCTTTTAAAAAGTGAGACTTTGGCCCCGGCTGGTGGGGCTCAGTGGATTGAGCACCGGCCTTCGAACCAAAGGGTCGCAGGTTCAATTCCCAGTCAGGGCACCACCCTGGGTTGTGGGTCAGGTCCCCAGTTGGGGGCGCACGAGAGGCAACCACACACTGATGTTTCTCTCCCTTTCTCCCTCCCTTCCCCTCTCTCTAAAAATAAATAAATAAAATCTTTCTTAAAAAGTGAGATTTTGAGGGAGAAAATTCAAAACCATTGGAAGAAGGATTGATAACAGAAGGCCCGAATATTGGAGGACTAGATTATGTTCACGGATGGGAGTACCGATTATCACAGGTGCCCCCAAGTTAACCTGTACATTCAGTACAATCTAGCTGAGGCAGCGACAGGATTTTATATGGGCTGGGAAGCCACACAGGTGAATTCTGAACTTCAAATGGGAGAGAAGGCCCCAGAATACCTGTGACGAGTATGAGGAGGAGGAACGAGAAGGGAAGGGGGTGCGCTCTGTCCACCAGGGGAGCTTACCATTATGCTGTGGTCATCACAACCGGTTGACCTTGGCCCCGCGATGGTCCCGTCCGTCCCGGAATTGACCCGAACCCAGGCAAACAGAGCAACTGTGGGTGTGAGCCGGAGAGTTCCAAACAGGTGCGGAAGGCCGGGCAAGTCAATAAGTGAAACTAAAAGAACTGACTCTTCACAAGGGAAAAAACAATCAGATCTTCACTCACACGCACGACAGTAAATTCCAGATAGTTTGTAACACTTTCAGAAATGACTTAGAGCGGAGGAAAGCCTTTATGACACGGGGAAAGGAAAGGATTCCTTAAAGCGCAAAAAGAATAAATAAAAGGCAAAGATCAATACAGTAGAAGGCCTGTACAGCAAAGATAAAACAAGGTTAAAAAGCAAGGCTAGACTAGGAAAAGTGTAACACGCCACCAACAGGTGAGCGCATGGATTATTTTAAAAGCTATGCATCAAAAAATGTATCAATGATCAAGATCATTGTACCAATAAGAAAAAGATAAATCCCAGGTAGAAAAGTGGGAAGTACATAAATAGGCACTTGGGTGAAGAAGAAATCCAAGTGGCTGGTGAACGTGAGAAAGGGCATCCAACCTCCCTCAGCGTTATTGGGGTGATCCCGTTTTTTCATTTCATTTTTTAAAAGGTTTTATTTATTTATTTTTAGAGAGGGGAAGGGAGGGAGAGAAAGAGAGAGAGAAACACCAATGTGTGTTTGCCTCTCGTGCGCCCCCTACTGGGGACCTGGCCTGCAACTCAGGCTTGCGCCCTGACTGGGAATCGAACCTGCGACCCTTTGGTTCACAGGCCAGTGCTCAATCCGCTGAGCCACACCAACCAGGGCGAAGTTTAGGGCAATAATCATAATGCTATTTCACACCTATCAGATTGGCCACCATGGAGCAGCGCTAGTGTCGAGTGTTGGCAGAGATGCAGGGCGGTGAGAAGGTTCCAGTGCCACTGGAAAAAAGACCTGGCATGAGCTCCAGTTGTAGCAGCGAGTTCACACCTAGGAGAGAAGTTCTTGCATGTGTGCCTAAAGAGACTTGTCTAGGAATGTCCACAGGCATTTTTTAGATGCAGGGAGACCCAATCTGAATACCCATCAGTAGAAAGATGGAAAATAAATCACGCCATGGAATAGCACACCGTCATTAGAAAGGAATTAAGCAGATAGGGATCTGCGCAGATAATTCTCAAAAGTAGGCGGAGCGAAAAAAGGCAAGGTGCAGATGAACTATGCGATAGCGTACATTCGAGCTTTTGAAATCACACGATGCAAGTCTGTATTATTTATGAGTGCCTGCACGTATAGGAAGAATTCGCACCGAATTCTGGTTAGTGGTGGCCTGTGCAGAGGGAGGGAGCGGACAGAAACTAGGAAGAGGAATGTCAAAATTTATCTGCAGTGTTCTGACTCATAATATACTTATGTGTGTGTGTGTACCTATAATATACATAAACTATATGCAAAATAGCGTTTAAACATTTAAACACTTTGGGTGCACTTTTCTTTCTTGGCATCAGAATATATTACATATGGTTCTGACTGGTAGGGCTCAGTTGGTCGGAGCGTTGTCCCACAAAGCAAAAGGTCGCAGGTTCGATTCCGGGTCATAGGACCTGCCTAGGTTACGGGTTCGGTCCCTGGTTCGGAGCTCATACGGAAGGCAACTGATGAATGATTCTCTCTCCCGTTGATGTTTCTCTCTCTCTCTCTCTCTCTTCCGTCGTCTCTGAAGCATGCTCTTGGGTGAGGACTAAAAGAAAAGAATGCATTTCCTATGGTGGTATATACAGGTATATACATGCATGCCTATGTGACACACATATACCCCTGCGCACACAGATACACATGAAATGTTAGAGGGGAGAAAGGAAAATGAGCAAGCCCCTCACCTACACAGTCCGCCCTGTTCCTGCACCGTCGGAAGTGTATCCACGGCCGCACAGGGTCAGACTCCCCAGCGGGAGACCTCCTGGGCTGGGCTGGGCCGGGCCGCTTGCTCAGGAAGGAGCTGCAGATGGAGGGGCTCCGTGGCCAGAGCCCCAGCTCCCAGCCGCCAGCCTCTCCCTGGGCCGGGCCGTGGTCCTCACTCTCGCCGACACACGCCGTTCCCTGCGACACTGACGGCGCCCAGAACATACAGGTTGTCCCTGTGAAAGCGTGCCAACCAGACGGTCTCACAAACCAACTCGCAACAGCTCCGGCGGCTGCCGCTCTTTGGAAGTGATGTCTATCTTTTTTTTTTAGAGAGAGGGGAAAAGAGGGAGAAAGAGAGGGAGAGAAACATCAGTGCGTGGCTGCCTTGCACGCACCCCCTACTGGGGACCTGGCCCACAACCCAGGCTGGTGCCCTGACTGGGAATCGAACTGGCGACCCTTTGGTTCGCAGGCCAGTGCTCAATCCGCTGAGCCCCACCAGCCGGAGTGATGTTTATCTGAGGGTGGCAGGTAGGCACCACGCTTTCCCTTGCCGTTTTTGCTTTGCCTGAGGTATTGAGCTCATTTGTTGGTTGTGAGTCTCAGCATAAAAAGGGAGGCTGACGGCCAGGGGCCTAAAAGAGGTAAGAGCCTTACATGATTTTCAACTTGCCCGAAATAGTTCTCCTTAAAATAGCTGCCGAGCGGGACGTACGCGGCCCAGCATTTCAGGTGGGCCTGCCTGATTCCCTCGTCAGCGTGAACAAAATTGTCGAGCTGCAGAGCTCGCCTCTACAAGCTGACGCTCAGCCAGGTGTTAAAATAAGGACCGGAACTTTTTCCAAGCCGAGCGCCCGCAGTTTGGGAGGGCCAAGTTGGGAGGGCCAAGGGGAAGCCCGGAATAGCACTCACCTGTGACCCAGTTCTCTGGGGCTGATCCCTGGTCACAGGCTGTCGTGCTTTTGTGCTGCGTGCCAGAAGCCATGGCTGGCCTGCAAGGAGAGGGGTGGCGGGCGTGTGCGGGGCGGGGGCTGTGCAGATAGGAGTGGAATTGCGATGCTGTAGCATGCAGTATCACCCTTTTATTTTTTATTCTCCCCCAGGGATATCTTTATTGATTTTAGAAAGAGAGGAGCAGGGGGGAGAGAGAGAGAGAGAGACAGAGAGAGATTGAGAAGCATTGATGTGAGAGAGAAGCATCGATCCGTTGCCTCCTGTACGCACCCTGACCTGGGATCCAACCTGCAATGCAGGCATGTGCCCCGACCGGGGATCGAACCCTCAGCCTTTTGGTGTACGAGACGACGCTCCAAAGAACTCAGCCAGCCAGCCAGGGCACCCTCTCATTGGACATCTTTAATCAGAGGGTCAGATTTAAATGGACAGGAATTTTTTTTTTTGGCGTGGACTGCCCTTGTACGTCACTGGAGGTTGTGGTAGACAGAGGGACCGAAGCTAGGGGAGCCGGGAAGGTGCCCGAGGGCAGTCTTAGAGTCGGGCCAGTGGGGACAGCTCCACTGACTGGTCCACGAGAAAGGACGGAACTTCTCCAGGCAGGAACCAAGGGCACTGAGACACAGAGCTGTTGACCCTGAAGACCCCGCCGAGGCCTCCTGCCTGGCCTTGGACTCGGGGCGGCAAGAGAGCCACGGGGGACTCTTCACCCACTGGGGGTCACCCCAGGCCTCTGCTCAGACCTTGCCTCCGGAAGGTCGTTTCTCTGCTCGTCCATAGCCCAGGCAGGCGGCGGGCGCGCCTCTGCCTGCTTCTCTCAGCCGCCTGCACGTGGGGGGTTTCTGGCTGGTACTTGGCCTTGGCACTGACGACAGTCCCTGCGTGTGCTTGCACCCGGCGGGCGCTTCCCACATTGGTGGTCTCGCTAATGGAGCCTCGTGCCGGTCCTGCAAGCAGGGGTCACCGGGCTTGTTGAACCACGAGGAGGCTCCGAGTCCAGTTCAGTGTGGCTCGCTGCAGGTCTCGAACCGTGACTGACAGGCCAGGGCCGAGCCCACACCCTGCCCGCTGGCCTTCCACCTGCATCCCCTTTGGCAGGTGAAGCTCGTCTCTGCTTCTCAGCCACGGCGGGCCATCAGGCCGTTCGGCTCCCTGCTGCCTCTTCAACGGTTTGTCGGAATAGTCAGCCCTGGCTGCTCATCAGCATGAGACCCACTCGCTCACTCACATCTCTCCATGTCAGAGGGGGGAGGGGGAAAACACTGGGACCCTTCCGGTCGTCCCAGAATGCCGCGCTCAGCAGCTCAAGCTCCGCATTTTAGCAACTGTACTGATCACCCTTTGCTGCAAACCTCTTCCTCTGCGTGGCCCCCAGAAGTCCCCGTCATGTCCCCGGTGCCTGAGCTCCAGGTCTGGAAGTCCCCGCCCCCTGCCTGCCCATCCGTTCGGTCACCAAGCCCATCCTGTGGCCTCCTGGGTGGCTCTCAGGTCCCCGGCTGCCACCAGCTGGGGCCTCCCCCACTTGTCCCCTTTCTGCCTGGGATGGCTTTCCCCGTCCACCTGGCGAGCCCCTCACCCTGCCCGGCCATCTGCAGCCCTGGCCCTCCCTCTCCAGCCCCACGGACGCCGTGGCCCGTCTGTTTCCACCGCGGCACTCCGGGCCTCCTGGGCGAGTCAGTCCACGGTCGGTCCTCCGGCTGCTGTCTGTGGTCAGTTTTCATGTTGCCGTTTCTCTGGAGGCCGAGAAGTCACGCCCAGGGCAGCCTGGGGCCGGTGGACCCAGGCTCATTGATTCAGCTAGGGGCCTGAGAGATAAGTCGGGTGGGACAGGACACCTGCCTGCAACAGCCTCCTAGTGCAGGCAGGGGAGGGAGGGAAACAAGTCTCCGTGAGCGAGCGAGGTCAGCCAGGTCCGAGTGCCTTGCTTTTTGGAGGCACACTCGGCGGGCCCGGCCCCTCCTGGGCTTGTGCCTGTGTGCGGGGAGGACCCTCCCTGGGACACTGGAGTTTGCTTCCAGACCAGGTCAGCTGCACACAGGACATGGCGCAGCAGCTCCTCTCGTCCCACCACACCCCCGGTCTTTCCCGATGTCCTTGTGACTCTGCTCTCGGAGGGTTTGGAAGATCTGGCGCCAGGCGCAAGCCCTCTGTCCAGTGCTGGGAAGAACCGGGGGTGAACAGCTGTCAGATGTCAGGAGGGCTCCATGGGATGGGATTGGCAGCTCGGGTTCCCATGGTAACCAGCCCATCAATGCCCTCGGTGTCAAGACAGCGGCACCACTCGAGGAAGAAACAGTCGCATTGTCTCCCCGTTGGCCGCTCGGGTGCCAACCAGCTGAGCTCCGCATTGCCCGACAGACAGCCCCGCCCCGCCTGCCATGTGGCGGGCGCCCTGCTGCTTCGAGACCAGAAAGGGGCTGTCACCTTCAGCTTCCTGACCCTCCCAGCGGCCTCGTGAATTCCTGCCACTGGCTGACATCAGTCACTCATGGAGGAGTCCTTGTTGTGTGGGCCCCTCTTTTCAATGGGAAGCGACGGCCCAGCTGGGCCAGGCTCCCAAAGCTCTGAGTGATGAGCCAGACGGCATTCGCCACGGGGCTGGTGAGGCCCGTGTCCAATGTCGCAGTCGGGTTTTTGAAAGAGAACTTGATTTCCAGACTTTCTTCCTTTTGTTTCGAAAACTTCATGCCGACGACTCTCAGAGATGATCGCTTGAGTTCATTCAACCAGAACCTCCTTCATGCCCATAAAAGGCCTCAGTCCACCCCGGGGGTCTTTGTCGGACACCCCCAGGCAGGCATCCAGGGAAGCAGAAGGCGGCTGAGGAGGTGGGCAGAGCTGCCCTGTCCTCAGATAAGTGACTTGGAGGAGGCAAAGCCGTCCCTCTGCGGGCCTTGCTGATCCCTCGTCCTCCATGCCAGAGCCGGGGCCTCACCCTGGATTTTCTTCCTCCTCTCCTGTCCTGTTCACTCTGCCTCCTGGTCTGTCCCCTGCAGCCCAGCCTGCTCCTCACACATCCCCACTGCCCCTGGCACTACCCGCTGCCGCCCTCCCTCCCTCCCTCCCAGGCCGATTCCCACATTGCCAGGCGAACCCTAAACCTCGAGCTTCCCCTCTCTGCTTTAAGACGGGCAGAGGCTCCTGCACAGCAAAGCCCGGGGAGCCAGCGGCTCCCCCCGACCCCCACCCCATGCACGAGCCCTCGCTGTTGCACCATGCTCCAGCCACTGAAGCCCTCTGCCACTCTGGGAACTTCCCAGGTGCTGCTTCTTTCTCTGGCTCCTGCTCTTGGTTACTGTTGCTTTAACCTGGGTGCCCATCCCCCGTGGGGTCCCCCCCTCCTGCCAGGAACCAGCTCTTCTTCAAGATGGGCGAAGGTGCCGCTGTTTCCTGCTCTGTCTGCTGCCCAGCAGGGCCCAGCACGGCGCCCCCAAGCTCCAGAGCCACAGCACGGGAGGGCGTCTGTCTCCCCACCAGGCCACAGTGTCGTGTGGTCAAACTTTGGGTTGATTTTTGTTTCCTTGGACCCTGGTCCCCAGCGTGGCTTCTGGTCACCTGGTGCAGCTCCCTGCTCCCTGACGCACCTTGTTTCATTCAGGGCGGGGGGTCATCGCGTTCCAGTGCTTCCACCTCCACTACCACTTGCTGCCTCCTTCATTGCCCTTCCAGTTCACTGGGGCCGGCCGTGGTAATCACCCCATTCCACAGATGAGCAAACCGAGGCACCGACAAGCTCACCAACTTTGTACAGTGTAGCACAAGTCAGAGCAAGACTTTTCACCCGGACGCGGACGACTCTGATTCAGGCCTGACTCACAGACGGTACCCGTGTCTCTGCCCCAGGCCACGTTAGAAAGGCCGCAGAGGGGAGGTGGCCGCTGAGCTGGCTGTGGACCTTGAGAGGGGCTTTCTACCTGGGAAGGCAGAGGGGCTCGGAGTGGACCGAGGGGAGGTAGGGACGGACAGGATGGCCCGAGAGGGCAGCTATTCTGTAGGATGCTCCCTTTGTAGCTGGCCTCTGGCCTGGGGTTTCACTCCAAAGGCTTATCCATGCAAGAGTGAAGGCAGCCACCAGCATTCTTATTTATTTTATTTTACTGGTTGATTCTTAAAGCGTGGGAGAGAAAATAACACCCATTTGTTGCTGTGCTTACTGATACATTCATTGGTTGATTCTCATATGTGCCCTAACGGGGGATTGAACCTGCAGCCTTGGCTTATCAGGAGGACACTCTAACCCACTGAGCTACCTGACCAGGGTGCCAGCAGCATTCTTGACTTTGGAGTCTATGAGTCCCAAGGGCAGGCAGCTTTCCCTGGGTGTCCCACCCCCACCCAATCTCCCAGAGCCTGTGCGTTCCCTGTCCCCAAAGGAGAACGAAACACCATCCAACCAAACACCTAAGGAAGCTGGACACTAAAGAGGAGAGAAGGGGCTGAATGAGGACGCAAGGCAGCCTAAGGGTGGCGCTGCCTAGTTATAAAATTGTGTCAGTACCTACTTTTTCTTGGCATAATACAATCGGAATGCCAAGAGTGGTAACAATCATTTACACTCTTATCATCCAAAGCTAATCATTGCTAATTCTTTTTTAAAAATTTTTAAAAACATTTTATTTATTTATTTTTAGAGAGAGGGGAAGGGAGGGAGAAAGAGAGGGAGAGAAACATCAATGTGTGGTTGCCCCTCATGCGCCCCCTACTGGGGACCTGGCCCACAACCCAGGCATGTGCCCTGACAGGGAATCGAACCCATGACCCTTTGGTTCACAGGCCGGCACTCAGTCCACTGAGTCACACCAACCAGGGCTTTACTTGATTCTTTTAAAGTAGTTTTAAGCTGTTTTATGGATGTGACCTATTTCGTTACACCGTTACCTATTAACAGTCATTGCATTTGCCTCCAGCGTTTTTTGTATGATAAACAACGTTGCGGCGATCATCCTTATTCAGGGCTCTCTGTGCATGTGTATGAGAATTTCTGCAGGCTACATAATAGCAAAAACAAGGAAGTTATTATCGTCAATACCACAGACACCTATGTGGCCCTTTGTAAGTGCCAGGAACTTTTCTGCGTGCTCTCCTGGTATTCACTCAGCGGATCGTCTTAGGAAGCCTTCAGGGTAGGTGCTCGTATGGTCCCCACTTTGAAGATACAGAAGTGCAGGCTCAGAGAGGTTACGTCGCTGTTGGTTGCACAGCATCTGTCAGTGCTGAGATTTGAACCAAGACGATTGGGCGCCAGGGCTTGGGAGCTGCGGAGGCCAAGTGTACGTGCGTGTCCTGTTGTGTGAGGTGTTGGCAGGTGCTTTGCAGGTCAGAGTCCCATTGGAGACCACCCCCGGAAGTGGCTGGGGAGTATCAGTTGTGTGGTATTTGCCCGTTTTTACAGGCAGAAATGAGATGGCACACTATTTTGACTCTTTTTTTTTTAAGATTTTATTTATTTATTTATTTAGAGATGGGAAGGGAGGGAGAAGGAGAGAGAGAGAAACATCAATGTGTGGTTGCCTCTCATGGGGTCCCCACCGAGACCTGGCCCACAACCCAGGCGTGTGCCCTGACTGGGAATCGAACCTGCGATGCTTTGGTTCGCAGCCCGCACTCAATCCACTGAGCTACGCCAGCCAGGGCCTCATTGCGGTTTTTGATACCATGAGAGTGAAATGTCTCCTCATGAAGTAGTTAGTCATTTTAATTCTCTGAATTGCTTCTTTGTATTCTTTGCCCATTTTTCTTTTTTAAAAAAGATTTTATTTATTTATTCTTAGAGAGAGGGGAAGGGAGGGAGAAAGGGAGAGAAACATCGATCAGCCGCCTCTCAGATGCTCCAATAAGGACCGGACCTGCAACCCAGGCATGTACCCTGACCGGGAATCGAACCAGCAACCTTTTGGTTTGTGGGGCGGCGCCCAACAATCGAAGTTACACTTGCCATGGCTGCCCGTTTTTCTTGCTCTTAAAAAAATTATATTTTATTGACTACGCTGTTACAGTTGTCCTGATTTTCCCCCTTAGCCTCCCTCCACCCAGCAGCCCGCAGTCCCTCAGGCAATCTCCCCACCATTGTTCTCATTGTTCTCATGACCGTGGGTCATGCAAGTAAGTTCTTTGGCTGCTCCATTTCCTATGCAGTACTTTACATCCCCCCAGCTATTCCGTAACTACCTATTTGTGCTTCTTAATCCCCTCACCTCTCACCCATTCTCCCACACCCACCCTCCCGTCTCTTTCTCTTTCACCTTTGGCACTTTAATTATGATGTGTCTTGGAGTGAGCCTCTTTGCATCCAACTTGTTTGGGACTCTCTGTGCTTCCTGGACTTGCATGTCTATTTACATCACCAAATTAGGGAAGTTTTCTTACATTATTTTTTCAAATAGATTTCCAATTTCTTGCTCTTACTGGCACCCCTGTGATGGGAATGTTGGGCCTGTTCAAGTTGTCCCAGAGGCTGCTTATACTATCCTCATTTTTGGGGGATTCTCTTTTCTTCTTGTTCTGATTGGTCATGTTTTGCTTCTTTATGTTCCAAAACATTGATTTGATTCTTGGCTTCATCCACTCTACTGTTGTTTCCCTGTAAATTGTTCTTTGTTTCAATTAGTGTATCCTTCATTTCTGATTGGTTCTTTTTTATGCTGTTGAGGTCCTCACTAAGTTCCTTGAGCATCCTTATAACCAGCGTTTCGAACTCTGCATCTAATAGATTCCTTATCTCAATTCCATTTAGCTCCTTTTCTGGAGTTTTGATCTGTTCTTCATTTGGGCCACATTTCTTTGTCTCCTTGTTTTGGCAGCCTCCCTGTGTTTGTTTCTATGTATTAGGTAGAGCTGCTTTGACTCTGTGTCTTGGTAGTGTGGCCCAATGCAGTAGGTGTCCTGGAGGGTCCAGTGGCACAGCCTCCCCTATCACCCAAGCTGGGTACTTGAGGTGCACCCTTCATGTGAGCTGAGTACACCTTCCTCTTGTAGTTGAGCCTTTGTTGCTGTTGGCAGGTCAATGGGAGGGATTTACTAGGCCAGTCAGCTGCAAGGACTGGCTGTGACCACTGACCACCAACCTCTGCCCTCTGTGGAGGATCAGCTGTGCAGGGGCAGGGTGGTGGTGCTCCGACATGGTCTGTAGCTGTCCACTGGGTGCTTTGGCCCTGGGATTTCCCAGGTGGTGCAGGCCAAGGTCAGCCCCCACCTGAGTTTTGCCCACGGCCACCCTGTCTGAGCTATAAAGCAATCTGAGATGGCTGCTACTTGTGCTGGGCTTGGAGATTCCCAGGCAAAGCCAAGCTGTGAATCTAGGTTGCTAGTTCCTGGCCTGGGGCTTGCTGAGGCCAGTTGCTATTTGTTTGAGATGATTTAGGAAGCTGTGAGGCAGGAGCCAAGACCAGCCATTCATATGGAAAAGTATCTTGGGTGGGCCTATAAGTTGGGTGGAACTGAGTCTCAGGGTCTCCAAGATGGGTCAAACAGTGTTAACCAGGTTGATGGAGTCTCAGATATGGCACCAGCTTGCCGGCTCTGTGAGGGGAGGGTTTAGAAAAGGGACAATGGCCTCTGCTCGCATTGATGCCAGACACTTCAGTTTCTCCTCGTATAGCACTGGTGCCTTTCCAGGTGCTGCCTGGTGCTGAAGCTCAGAGGGAGTGAGTCTGAGTAGGTGAGTCCATGTGTGGGTTCTTTAAGAGGAACTGCTTGGGGCTCCAGCAGTTTCTTCCACCAACAACATCCCAGCTGGTTTTTGCAGCCAGAAGTTGTGGGGACTTACCTTCCTGGCACTGGAACTCTGGGCTGGGGCCTGGTGTGGGACTGGGACTCCTCGCTCCCAAGGTATCCCCCACAAATTTTTATCCATCACACGTGTATGCAGGACCAGCCCATTCCGCGTCTGTGCTCCTCCTGCCAGTCTGGATGGATGTGGTTTCTTTAATTCCATAGTTGTCAGACTTCCATTCAACTTGGTTGCTGTTGGTTCTGAGCGATGGTGGTTCTATATTTTAGTAGTAATTTAGTTGTAGTTGTGCAAAGAGGCAGGCCATGTCTGCCTGGGCCGCCATCTTGACCAGAAGTCCCATTTTTCAATTGGGTTATCTTTTATCGCAATCATTTGTAGGTGCCGTCTCTGTGCTGAGCATAGTAATCTTTCCTTGTAAGTGTATTGCATACATCTCTCCTGTCACTTTTCTCTGGACACTGTCCAGAGGGCTTGTGTGCCTGCTTGTTTTCTGAAGTAAAAGCTGCAGTTCCGTGTGTGTGCAAGGCTGCAGGAGGCTGGTCCTTGGTGTGATTCAGAGATGAAGAAGGCAGGAAACCTCCAACCGACAAGAACGTAAGTAACTATGGCAAGAGATAGAGATGGACTCCAAATGCTTTAGGAGGATGGAGGAGATTGGGGCTGATGTCTCCTGTGGAGTTCAAGGAAGGCTTTGTGGCCAGTGGCATCGGAGCCAGACCTTGAAGGGGCCACAGGACTTTTCATAGACGGAGGAACAAGAAGCGGGTGTAGTGTGTCGGTGGGTATGAGAGTGAGTGCATCCGTCCATTTTCGTCCCTTCGGGAAACAGCAGACCTTGATGGTTCAGGTAGGCAGACACCCACGAAAGGGCTACGTATGGAGCTGTGAGTGGGGATAAAGGACCCCCAAAAGGGTGTTGAGGCATTGGGGGACCCACAGTGGTGGGAGCTGCTATCCACCTTGGGCTGAAGGGAAAAAGTGGGGTTAGCAGAGCCCATGGGAGCTGGGATGATGGAGGATGTAGCCTCTCTCTTTGGTGTTTCCCACTGACTGAACCCTCTGGAAGTGTCACCCGGGAAGGGCTGTCTGGAGGGGCACAGGGCAGGGCAGAGAAAGGAGAATAGCCAGCACAGAAAAGATAAGGAGAGACAGAAAAGTTCTGGGCGTGTTAAGAGGTCAGCCCTGGCCGGTGTGGCTCACTTACTTAGAACATTGTCACATGCTCCGAAAGGTCGCAGGTTCGATTCCCGGTCAAGGCACGTGCCTGGGTGGTGGCTTCGATCCCTGGTAGGCAACCAATCAGTGTTTCTCTCTCGCATCGATATTTCTTCCACCCCTCTCTTGCTCTATCTCAAATCAATTTTTTTTTTTAAAAAAAGAGCTCAGCCAACCCCCTGTTGTCAATTAGAGGGTAAAGAAATGTCTTCGCCACTTCCTTCTTCAGCCAGCATTTATTGGTGCTGGTGCAAAGCCTGACGCTATGCAGGGAATGAATTGCAAAGACAGATCAGGCTGGCTGCGAACCCAGTGACGTCTGCCCCCACGCCAGTTTTAGCGTCCCAAGCGTCCTCTTGGCGGGTCACAGCAGAGGCATGCGGTTTCGTCTCTGTCAGACCCCGCGTGTCTGGGTCTGTGCCTCCTTGTCCCACTCAGTTTATTTAGGCGCGTCTCTCTGGGGACAGATTTTTAACACGGAAAACAAGCCCATTTCTGGCTGCCATTGCACTCGGTCAGACACACGTCTTCTGCTGTCTTCTTCCACTTAAACAAAAACCCCTGTTTATGTTCCTCGTGATCAAGCCTAATTTCTGTAAAAAAGAAACCATATGTCTATCCCCCTATCAAAGTAATGGTTCGTGACTGAGCTTGTTACCAGTCTTCTTATGCACTTCTCTTAATTTCTCATTTTCTGGATATGACACGATTAGCCACGAACCAGAAGCGAGATCTGCTTCAGTGGCTTAAACAAGTTTCTGTAGCACAACTGAGCCAGTTCAAGACCCACGTGGCCCTTCATTTCAGCACGAGGTGCAAACACCCGTTCATGGGATTGGCTGCCTTGCATTCCTGTAGAGTTTTGTGTCCTTCTATAAAATAAACTCGTTCGTTCGTCCTCCTTTCCTTTCCTTTCCTTTCTTTCTTTCCTTTCTTTTCGTTCTAAGGAACATGTTTTTCTACCTTTCTGTGCTATCTGACCGCACTAGGGACATTGTGAAACCAAACTGATTGCTTCTCACACTAAATAGTCTTTAGATCCAAGTGAAACGCTTTAGACCACCTTCATGGGGAACAAGTTGTGGGGACGGAGCACAGGACTAACCACCCCCATAATGATAAGCTGTGTCTTAGCAGCATTCGTATTCCAACTAAGCCCATTTTCTTTCTTTCTTTTTTAATCCTCACTCAAGGATATGATTATTGATTTTAGAGTGAGGAAGGGAGAGATAGAGAAACATTGATCAGTTGCCTCCCGTACGTGCCCCGACCTGGGATCGGACTTGCAGCCCAGGTATGTGCCCTGACCAGGGATCGAACACACGACGCTTCTGCTGTACAGGGTGACGCTCCAACTAACTGAGCCACCCGGCCAGGGCAGTTAAGTGCATTTTCAAAACCAGGAGAATCTTTCCGTTTGCTATCTTGATTCTCACTGACAGAGAGCCCTGGCCGGGGTTCTGATTGCTCCAGTCAGAAGTTCAGTGAACTACAGAGAAACGTGTCTGCAAGCCCGTTTGTTTGCCTTACTCAAAGTTGGTCCTACTTTCCAGCAATTGGTTCCTGTCCCGAGCTGGTCACGTACCGTGCTTTGTACTTGGGCTGTGCTGCTGGCCCTGTCTCCTCCCTGGGTCTCTTTGGCACACTGACCTCCTCGGGGATGTCTTTCAATGACACTGAGAGATCTTTGTCCCCCAAGGCCGAGGGATTTTGTGTATCTGCTGCCGATCTTTTCCCCTTGGTACCTCTGTTTGATCTAAACCACCTGGCCAGGCTGCGCACGTTAGAAAGCAAGTCTCAAGGCAGACCTGTGTTTCTGCACGTAGCCTGGGCACGCGGTGATGCACAGAGACTGTTAGGGACAATGCTGCAGCTGGGAGGGAGGGACAATTGACAGGCCTTTCTTTGTCCTGAGGTCTTTTCTGGGAGGTTCCTTAGCTTTGAGTGCAGTTTGACTTCTGCATCAGCCTTTCACGGCAAAAGACGACGCATTGGCTGCTGGGACCAGGCCTCCTGGTGGCTTCCCTGGGGGGCCCGTGGTGCTTTGATGAGAGAGTCAAACCCACGAGTGCTTCCATCGATCAGAACACGTCACCTGTCCCCTGCTGGTTTCTCAGCAGTCTGGGGTTCACCTCCGTTTGGCCTTTCCTCCCCCAGAAGATTATGGAGGGTTTTTTTGGGGTTGTTCAGCTGGTCGATTACAACTTTTGAAGTTTCTTAGGTTCACCGATGGGCAAATGAATGAACGGATGTGACGTATTCGCTCAGTGAACACGTCATTTATTGGGCACCAGCACGCACAACGGTGTGGCTGAATCTCACAGACATTAGTCATACGGGGTGAAAGGAGGCTTATAGAAGAAGAGAGCTATCCATTTATAGAAAGTTCTAGAACAGGCAAAACCAGCCTGTGGTAGAATAAAAAAAGCTAATCTGTGGGGTGGGGGTGATGGGGATGGCACCTGGGGAAAGTGTCCGGGGTGATGCCTGCGTTCCGAAACCCGATGGGGGTGTGGTTACACCGGCGTACACATTCATCCAGACTCAGCAGGCGGTGGAGCCCTGACTGGTGGGCTCAGCGGGCTGGGTGTCGTCCCGCAGAACCAAAGGTTGCCAGTTCGATCCCCGGTCAGGGTGCGTGCGGCGGGCAGCCCATCGATGTTTCTGTCTCACATCAATGATTCTCTCCCTCTCTTTCTCCCTCCCCACCCCCACCTAAAAATAAATAAATAAAGTCTTCTTAAAGAAGACTGTACAGGTATATAAGGAACATTTTCTCATTTTATCCTATGTGGATTTTCCTTCAAAAGGGGAAGCCTGTAAGCAAATATGGAACTCTCCCTTTATATGACGAAGGGTACGTTGAAGCATTTAGAGGGAAGCGTGCTGAGACTGCAGTTGACTTTGGAATGTTCCAGAAATAAGAAGGATTGATGGAAGGACAGAGGGAGGCAAATGTGCGAGGTCGTGGATGGCAGAGGTGAGGGGCTAGGCGTGAGGGTGTCCGTCGTCCGTGGCTTTCAGCTTCGCTGTATGTTTGAAGATTTTTTTAGAATGAAATGTTGGAGAAAAAGCTTCTTAGGGTTGGGGTGGGGCTAGGAGAGACCCCCGCTGTCCCTGGAGACATAATCGTACGTGTGTGTCTGGAGATGGGGATTAGAAGCCCGGGCGTTTAATGGGGCCGGTGATGTCATCAGGGAAGCCCCCGTGGAACCAGGGCTCGGGGGCATGTGCTTTTATGAGGTGTGTTCTGGGGTCGCTGGGCACCTGAAAGGATTAGCGTGGCTCCCTGAGATTTGGCCCCGGGGAGAAACCTCCCAGTAAACGGGAGTGAGCGGCGTCCGAGGCGTCAGGACGGTCCTGCCCAGGACGCGCAAGCTCAGCACTGGCACCCCTGCCAGGGGGTAGCAGTCTGGCTGGCCTGCCTGCTAATGACCTGCTGGGTCACGCTGTGCTGCAGACTCCCAGTCCCAGATTTAAGTTCTTGACTTTTGACAGAATGTTCAGCCTCCCTGGCTTTGTGGAACGGGAGCGTGGGACCCGCAACCGGCCTGTCCCGGGTCCTAACGGATGGGCATCCCGGCCCAGAGGCAGCGAAGCCACAGCATCAGCCTCCGTGCGGGAGAACCTCGTCTCCCGGTAAATTTAGGGCACGTGCGAGAAGGGTAGGGGGTAGGGAGAGGGGAGAAGAATGGAAGCATTATTCTACGAAGCCGCTTTTCTTTATAGATTCTCCTAATTCTATTAAAATGAATGCCGGAGGGATCTCAGACTTGGAACACGTAGCGCAGAACAGAAATGAAAGGACGCCGAGCTAAAACGGGGAACAATGGTGCAATGAGCAGGGGTCGATACCCAGGGGAGGGTGTGACGTTTTTCTGGAAGTCATCGCGGGGCACACTGGCACGGGGGAGTCTGAAAATGCGGACTTGGTGTAGGAGAGAAGCATACAATATTTCGTAACGAAAAGGAGAGAGACTTGAGCTGAGTCAAGGGGGAAGCGAAGCCAGAGATTACGCTAATTGCATTATAGAGACAAATAAATAAAATGTCATCGGTCGGAAAAGGAAATAAAACTAATTAAATGCTTAATGGGCTTTAAGAGGAGTTGGCCAAATAAAATGTGTTAAATATGATAAAATATGTAAATTGGCATAATTTGCCTGCCCTGTTCTGGCGGTTGGTACAGTGCCTCACTTCCTGAAGCTAAAACTAGGGGTTTCTTTTCTGTTTTAGTATTTTTTTTTATTGATTATGCTATTACAGTGTTCCCAGTTCTTCCCTGTTTATCCCCCCTCCGCCCTGCCCCCCAACTCTCCAGCTACCCCCTCTTAGTTCATGTCCATGGGTTGTACATATAAGTTCTTTGAGTCCTCTGTTTCCTATACCATTTTTATCTCTCCCCGTCTATTTAATGCCTACGAGTGATGCTTCTTCTAAACTAGGGCTTTCTGATTCCTGAGATAACACAGTGATGGGACAAGATACAAAGTACATAACCACGTTAATTAGAAAAGCTGGATCCGAATGGATGCTTGTAAATGATGATTTCTTAAAGAATTTAAAAACACACTCACAGGGAAAACCACAGGACGACCTTGGAAGATGAGAAGTCTAATGAATTAAGGCATTTACTGCCAATAACGTAATCTCTCTGCGCCTCAGCTCTTTCTACTGAAACATCAAAGTTACCAGCACTTCCGACCGTCAAACACATGGAATAATACCAGGCCTAAAGATACTCCATACATATTAGTGCTAACAATATTATTATCATGCTGATTATTAGTGCCAAAAGGGGGGGAAATAACATGTCTTCTCGATGTCAAGCATTGCTGTCGGACTCAGAAAGCACTATTTTTTTTCAAAGCACTATTTTTAAAGTAGGCATTCCAAGCTAGTAAAAGGAGTCATGGAGGAGATTTGAGACCCCTGCTTTCTTTCCACCGTTTGTCTTTTTGGGGAAAAGATTAGCCGATGTAAAAAGTTTAGGATGGGAGAGGCAGAAGCTGAGCTGGGCGAGAAGGAGGCCATGCATGAGCCCTGGTTTACGAAGCCGGGACGTCAGCTGCCAAGCGTGTTCACCGGTGGGTCTGTCTGGTCACTTCTCCCAGCAGCCCTCGGGACCTGCTCTCCTTAGCTAGACTCATGCCTACCACCACCGATGCAAAAGAGGACTCTCTTGCTTGGAATTAATTCGTTAACCATCCTCCCTTAAGGATAAAAGAAAACAAAACTCTGCATTCAATAAAACTTTGCATTTTGGTTAGCCTACACGGGCCTCTGGGAGCCAAGAGAGATGCTTATTTATAATATTCTGTCGCCAGAATTCAGCCCAGAGGGGCCTGGGGCAGCTGCTTACAATGTACTTTTGCTTGTTAATTATAATGGACAACATGTCCGCCCTCATTCCCCAAAGAGAACCGTGTGCCTGGATGCTGGGTTTTCCATTGCTCCCCTCACCCCTAAACTTTTGTTAGTCTGGGCACCACACAGAACGCTGACTCTCTTAATTAAATGAGCAAGACTCGGAATGGGTGGGGCTCTCCGGGAATGGGGAGGCAGGAGGTGGGTGGTTTTCTTCTTTTACACTCTTCCCATAATAACCAACATTCCCCATGGCGCACGACCCATGTTCTCACTTTATGGGGCCATTTCGATCGGGTGACTCTTACGGGCATAGCCAGTGTGGCAAAACGCAGACTTCAGAATCCCAAGAGCCGGGTTCTAATCCCAATGCCTTTGCGTCCCAATTAGTCAACAGCTGGCATGCCCCTTAGCGTCTCTGGGTGTTGCTTGGCACATTCGTCTGGGAAGTAGGGGTGCAGTAACCACTGCCCAGAAAGCCTGCCCATCTGGCTGTTGTGTTCCAGTGTAGACTTAAACTTCTCAGTAACTGAAAGGGCTGGTCATTACCTGTGCAGACGTGAAGGGTCTCTGGGTGGCAGACACTCCGTACTGGCCCTCCGTGTGGACACCTGACAGTGGTCCATGCCCTGACCGCTGGCCCAGGGCCCAGGAGGGCGGGCAGTTGTACCCACTTACTGCAACCTCCTGCAGCCCACTTCCCTCCGCTCTGCCCAGGCTGGTTCTGAACTGGATTCCGGAGAAGCCATGGAATGCTGGGCGTTTGTCTGCAAATGAATCGACTAGTCGGTACAGCCTCCCTGCTGGTGTGAGAGCTGACCTTTGAAAGGATCAAGTTGCTGCAATTCCATTTTAACCAGTCCTCTGAAAGGTCCCCCTCTGAGAGTGGATGGTTTCTGTTTGGCTGGGGAATTTCAGAGCTTTGTCAGAGAGCATCCAGAAATGCATTCTGTTGCAAAACCAGGAGATGGTGGCTTGAACAAAGTGGGGCTCGTCTTTCTTGCATAGATGGGCCTTCTGGGGTTGATGCTGTGCCTGGGGTATCTCTTCTGTGCACTCTGTCATGCTCAGAAGGGAGGTCTGCGCTCTCCTGGCTGTTGTCTATGGCAGCATGGTGCCCAGTGTACCTTCAGGCCTCATGTCCAAGTTCCAGGCAGGGAGACAGAGCTAGGGAGCAGAAGGTAGGAGAGTGGAGGTCTTTCCCTTTGCATTTGGGAAGGGCACCTTCCCCAGGGTATTATGCTGACTTCCCATGGGACAGAACTATGGCTGTGGCTATGCTAGCTGCAAGGGAGTCAGAGAAATCAGGATTTTTAGATTCTGTAACCTCCACAGCAGAGGCGGGCAGAGGGGAAAGGGTTGGAAGTAGAGGTCAGATCGACCAACCACACATCACAATGACTGCAGTCTGCTCCCACTGTCTGACGGGTTGATCAGGAAGGAAAGACAGAAGACAAAGTCCTGTGTAATTAGAAGATAGAAACCGTCTGTTAAAGCGGCTCAGATTCAGCCACAAGTCACGGTCAGTCAGGTTCTGACCCAGCTGCTGCGGGGAATGCAAAGGGCTTACAGACAGGCCAGCTAGTCTCGGGACTTGCTCTCCAGCAAGGGAGACGCCCACACCAGTAACCACTTACCAGCAGAATGTGGCGGATTGTCTGGGAGGGTGACAGTGACCTTAGAGGGCTGGGCGGTGGGGGCCACTTTCGCTTTCCAAAGGGCTCCAGTGAGGATGGTGGCAATAAAGGTGAAGAGGAGGAAATGATAGGACTGTAATCAGGATAAGCATGGTGAGGATGAAGATGATGATGATGACAAAGAGGAGGATGGTGAGGCTGAAGACAATTATGATGTTGATACAGATGAAGATGATGAGGATGATAAGAAAGATGAGGATGGTGAAGGTGACGATGATGATGATGACAGTGACAGTGACAAACCCGGTGAGCTCCCACTGGGCCACAGCCTGCGCTGAGTGCCTGATCTCACTCACTCCTTCCAGCCACCCTGTGAAGCAGAGACATCTGCCTGCCCCCATGTGACAGAGGAGGAACGTGAGGCCCAGAGAGGTGAAGTGACTTATTCCAGATTAGAAATGGCAAAGCCAGAGCGGGCTCCACGCTCGCGTCTCCTCTGTTTTCTTCAAAACATGTTACTTTATACATGCAAAGTGTCACTCGTAACATACATGCTATCGATAGTTATAAAAAAGCATACTAATAGAACTTGGGGCACCACCACCCAGTCCAGAAACTAGACATGTATCAATATTACCTTCTACTTTGCCACTGTGAAAAGATAAACTGAAGCTTATTGAAAATCTTAAGAATTTGAGCAAAAATCGACTGGAATGGGGCAGCGCCAGGCAGGGAGTGGTTAGGAGAGCTCCCAGGCGGAGCGGTCTTTTATAGGGGAGACCAGAAGCAGAGCGCAGAAGTGACCTGATTGGCTGAGGCTTCAGCAGTTGCCTTATTTGGGAACACTGAGTTGGCTCTTTGTGATTGGTCATGCTCAGGTTTTGATTTCCTCACCTTAAGACATTTATAGGCTTAGGTGTGGGTTGCTTGTGTAGTAGGCTGCTAAGCACGGGCGCCTCAGTCGCTTAATTACTTTTACACCACCCTGCCGCCACCTCTCCAGCCCCACAAAGGAACCACTGTGCACACGGTGTGTGTAGCCCAGGTGTAGCTATGTGCAGACAGTACCTGGCTCGCTTTTGTCTTTGAGCTCTAGAGAAATGATACACTGTGCCTTTGTGTTCTGGGACTTGCTTTTTTTTCTTCTTTCAATTAACCGCATGTTTCTACAGCTCAGCCACATTGTATGGCTCAGCCACACCCGCTGTGGTTCGTTTATTTCCACTGCTACATAGTATTCATTGGCCAAGACATCCCAACGTATTTATTTATCCGTCCCTTCCCTGGCAGTGATCGCTTGTGATTTACACTGATGACATGGCTGCTAAGAACAGCCTGGCGTGTGACTGCCTGGGGCACATGCACTGAAAGTCCCCTTGGGAGGTGGGATGACTGGGTGTGGTGTCCATGTCCTGGGCAGCAGCCTTTGTCAGTGACAAGTGTGGGGAGCAGTACTTTTCAGTTTGCGAATTGTTTTTTAACTTGCTCAGTTGTCTGATTCAACTGGGAGTGAACGTTTACATCATTATACGCATCCATCTCTTCTCTTTTCCAATAACCATTTTATAAAGATACAGTTCACAGAGCAGATGATGTATGTATTTGAAGGCTACAATTCAGTGTTTTGTAACACATTCATAGAGTTGTATAACCGTAACTGTAATCAATTTTAGAGCATCTCATCACCCCAGACAGAAACCCCATACCCATTCACAGTCACCCCCATTCTGCCCAAGACCACGACTAATCTACTTCCTGTCTCTACAGACTGTCTCTTGGTGACCATTCCTGTAATAGTCACACACGGCACGTGGTCTTTTTGTGACTGGCTCCTTTCACTTAGCGTGCTTTCACGGTTTCTCCTTTTTGTAACTCGTATCAGGAATTCGCTCTACGTTTCCAAATACTACTCCACTGTGTGAGTATATGAGTGTGTGGACATTGTGTCTATCTGTGAATCAGTGGACCTCGAAGTCGTGTCCACGTTTTCAGCCACTATGAAGAAGGCTGGTGCGAACATTCGGGCACCAGTTTTTGTGCGGGCGTGTGTCTCCGCCCCTGGGGCATTCGCTCTGGGATTGGAATTGCTGGCTCCCTTGAGAGGCAACTCTGCGTTCATCCTATGGAGAAAGCCCCAGCCGGGTGTCCGGAGGGGCTCCGTCCTGTTATAGTTGCACCGGCCGTGTGCAAGGGCCCCGGCCTCTCCACATCCTCCTCACTTGTCATTATCCACCTTTTTGATGGCACCCCCCTCAGCGATCATTCTGTGTGTGTGGGAGGGACGAGCCAGGCTGGGGGGTGCCGGGGCCCCTCCAAACTCTTGGGTCTGCAGATGCCAAGAGCCAGGTGGCAATGGTTTCTTTGGGTTGGGGGCAGGAGAGTCTGTCAAACAAGCTGAGTTGTAGTTTTTTTGGGTTTTTTTTTGGTCTTCCATTCCAAAGCCTTTCATCCTTGGCTGAGAAAAGCCACACGCACAACTACACTATTTGCCGACGCGGTGCACAGAACGCCAGCCGCAGAACTGTGGGTCGCAAACAGCCAGGAGCATAGAAGAATTCTGCAGGCAAGATTACCTGGGCGTGTAGGGGGAATCAAATGACAGGGAAGGCAATTTGGTTTATCTCCCAAATGAGGCGGATGTGGGGGAATTAGGTAGAAGCTGGTAGAGATACAGCTAAAGCTGCCAGCCTGGGGGCCTGGATTCAGGGCAGAAAGAGGTCGGAGGTGAGGCGTGCTGTGATCAGCCCCATCTCCGAGAATCCGAGTGCCCATGTGACCGAGTTCGAGTCTGTGGGTGTCCCTGGGGAGAAATAGGGTGGAAGTCTCTGAAAGGAGCTCATCTCCTGAGAACTCGGCAGCCTTGGCCAAAACAGACTCTGGGATGCTGGGGTCAGTTCCCCAAAAAGGAGAGGCTGAGGGGGTACGCGGTAGGACATTCAGAGTAGGGCATGATCCCCCCAGAGGTGGGAGGTGGTCCAAGACCGGAGAACACCGCCTGGAGCCTTACTCGCAGCTGTGCCCGGCCCCCCAGGGCAGCCAGCTCACAGGGTGGCCCAGGCAGCGAGGACAGCCCCAGGAAGTACCTTTATTGTGCCTTAGCTTGTTTTCAGAAGCCCGGGATGCTTATCAGCATTTCACCCTTAGGGGACTTTGGCTAGGAATTCGAATTCTTAGCTCCTCTTGAAAAACCAGAAAAACTGGCACCTTCCCTACAGGCAGGACAAAGGGGAAAGAGGCCACAGAGCCGCTGGCGTCCTGCTGGGTTTGTGACAGACAGGCGGTCCCTTTGCCACAGCCTGCCCCCACCCGCCCAGCAGCATCTGGGAGAAACAGGTGGAGGTGGGGTGGCGTGTCGTTGCCACTGATTGTTGGGAGGGGACACGCAGCAGCCCAGTCACTCATAGCGCTAGTGAGCCCCAGGAGAATGGGTGTGTCACCATTGCGCTGCAGGTCACCTCAAGAATTGCTGACCCACTCCCTCTCTCGAGGGGACACGCTGTTTCGTAACTGTGAGTGAGAGGGCTGGAAGCCCCCACTCTCAGCTCCGCTCAGCGGTGAGCGTCGATTCGGGTCTCTCAGAACCAAAGCGCGTCTCTCTCCCTCGGGGGCGGACTTGTCTCTCCTGACTTGCGAATGTGAACCATGCCATCAGGCGTGAATTCGTTTTTACAGAATCAGAAGTCGAGAGCTTCGAAAAATGTTTCATCCTGGGATCAATCGACTCCTGCAGCCTTGTTTTAGGAGTGGATAGAAAGGGATAAGAAGTCAGCTAGTCTCAGGGCCCTGGAAACACAAGGAGGGTGGTCAGGGAGGACAGAACCCGTGTGCCTGGTGGGGGCAGGAAGGGCTCCCCACCCGGAGGCCTACGTGCTCCCGAGGGTCCGCAGCAGAGGACGGCTCCTGCTCCCACACACCCCGCCCTGGGGACAGGCCTGGCCGGCAAGGTGACACTGTTCACTCTGACGTTTTCGACTCCATCTAGGTGGAATAATTTTCCCCACAGAGACCACCGATAAAGAAGTACACTTTTTAAAAGTTGAAAGCAAAGGACAAAGGAGACTTGTTCTCTGATGTTGCGCTGGGCCTTATTGCAATTCTTTTTCTTAATTTAATATGTTATTTATTTATTTCTAGACAGAGGGGAAGGGAAGGAGAAAGAGGGAGAGAAACATCAATGTGTGGTTGCCTCTTGCACGCCCCCTACTGGGGACCTGACCCAAGACCCAGGCATGTACCCTGACTGGGAATTGAACCGGCACCCCCTTGGTTCACAGGCCTGCACTCAATCCACTGAGCCACACCAGCCAGGGCACGATTCTTTGTTTCACCCAAAAGCAAGATGCATATCAATTCTTGAAGAAATAATTTTTTTTTCAAAAAACCTACCTGGAAAAAAACAAAACACTACCCTGGGCCAGACCCCATGCTGGCGCTTGCCCACGTGTCTTGCATCATTTATCCTCCCAGCCACCACTGGGCGGGGGGTGCTTTCATCCCCATTGAGTGGGAAGGAAAACAGAAGCCTAGAGATTTTAAAGAAGTGGCCTTTTCAAGTAAACAGGGGAGCTGGAATTTTGATCTGGCAGTCTGGCGCCGAGGCCCAAGACCGTCCTTGGAGTGTCCGCGGGGTGTCCCCCCGGGGGCCATGCCAGGCGATGACTTTGTCGCCGCCTCCCCCTCCTCCTGTGCCCTTCCTCTCTGTGACGGGCCCATCTCCCCTTGGAAGCCTGGCAGAGAAGGTGTTCTGTCCAGACTGGAACACCAGCCCCTTGGAGCGTGGGTCTCTGTCATGTTTGGAGGCATTCGTGTACACTGTTGCTTCTAGTTTGCCATCCGCGCACCAGCTGGGCAGAAGGGCCTCCTTCGGGGCTCCCTGACCCTGCTCTGTGCATCTCACGCCTAACAGTCTCCCCACCACCCCCGGAGGCAGGTCCCGGGCCTGCGTGAGCCTGGCTGGATTCCCTCTGCCTGGCTCAGAAAGCTGCTCAGATTCCCGCTGAGAGAATGAAGGACGGAATAGACAGCCACGGAGCAGCCCGTGTGGGCGCCGCTAGCAATAAACACACCGGAAAGTGGCTGCAGGAGAACCGGGCCCCGTGGGTGGGCGTTCCTGTGGCCCCTCGTCCACGGGACCCGGGCATACGAGTGTAGGCATACGCGGGGAGAGGGCAGAGAATAAGACGGTGTTTTCTCCTGCTTCTCTCGAGCAATTACTCCTCGCCGACAAATGACTGCCTCTGAAGTTTTGCTTTGAATGTGAAGTTTCTGTTGAAATGTTTTACGGCCAAACATTCCATACATCCTGATGTTAGCACGAAAGGGTTAGGGAAAAACAGATGAAGCTTCTCCCTCGAGGCAGTAGGCAGGCCGGGGAGGGGGCCGAGACAGGCGGCTCCCCCCGGGCCCCCCTGGCTCCTTCACACAGCCAGCAGCAGCCTGCACGGAAAGTCTCAGATGCCGCCGGCGCAGGGCGAACACGAAAACCGTTGCACAAACCCTTGTTTTTCCCTGTACAGGCCAACATGTGCTTTGCAGCCGGGAAAGGGTGTCCCTCGAGTTGCACTGGGGTGAAATCATAGCAGCTGCCTCATCAGCGGCTTCTTCATTTTTCATTACGAGCTTGGGGTTGAGTCACAGAAGCCAGATGCCAGCGTGTGTTCCCCTTTCCGTCCGTGTGTCATCGGCGTTATTCCATGTGGGCACCAACGCAGGGGGACTGATGGTTTCCATAGCTTCAGAAAGTGCACGCTGCCTGTCCCCGTTGGGGGGAGCCCCCGGGAGGTCAGCTGAGGCGGCTGGTGGGGGTGGGAGGTGCGGGCAGCCCCGTGCAAGGCTGTCTGTCACTGGGGATGGGCGTCGGGGTGAAAGGAAGCTGGGATGGGGGCGTCGGGTGGACTCGGGCCGTTTCCGAGGGGACGGTCCTGTCCTCCCTGGTGTTCTTTTTCCCTGTAAGAGAAACCACATCGCAGAGAGGGGCACAGGAGAGGGCCAAGCCGCCTGGAGCCAGGAGCAGTTGGTAATCACAGCTGGGCAGCGTGGCTCGCTCGGGTTCCCGTCTCTGTCTCCTCCTCGGGGCTCTGGCCGCCCAAAGCCACCATCTTCGCTGGAGCTGAGGCCCCCACACCCTGGCTGACACGGGGGAGGGGAGTCAGTTTGGGGAAAGGTGGCGAGAGAGAACGCAGAGGAGACAGACTTTGTATTTCTTGTGGTAAAATATACCGAACCACATGGACCGTCCTAACCGTGTTTTCAGTATACAGTCTGGTGACAGTAAACACCTTCCCGCCATTGGGGAACAGCCACCGTCCACCTACTCAGTGTCTTTGTCTTTCCACACCAAAACTCCGCACCTCCCCTGCCCCCACCAGCCCACCTCTGTCTCGGAGCACGTGGCCACCACAGTGACCCCACGTCAGGGCAGCCACGCAGTGCTTGTCCTGTGCTGATTGGCTCTTCCCCGCAGCACCAGCTCCTCGAGGTTCACCCGTTTGCAGCATGCGTCGGAATTCCCTTCCCCTTCAAGGCTGAACAACAGTTTATGGTGTGAATGGGCCTCATTCGCTTCCCCATTCATCCGTCCACGGACGGTTTGGCCCTTGCGAAGAATGGTGCCCTGAGCCCTGGGTGTGCAGAGATCGGGGCGCGTCCCTGCTCTTGCTTCTTTTGGGTATAAGAAGCTATTTATTTTTTGAAAGTGAAAATTTTGAAGATTAATTTCTAAAGCACATTTTAATTTCCCTTAGGAGAGTGGCTTTGAAGTCAGAGCCTTTTAGATATTAAAGTTTGCACTTTAAACGTTTTGTTCTCCGGAACGATAATCCCTTTCATGTTCTTCAAACCTTGCAGCCTCCTGACCTTCCGCAGTCAGGCAGCTCCGAACTGCAGCCCAGCTCTGGCCTGCCTTCCTTCCTTCCTCTTTAAAAGATTTTACTTATTTTTAGAGACAGGGGAACGGAGGGAGAAAGAGAGGGAGAGTAACATCCCTCTTGCACACCCCTTACTAGGGACCTGGCCTGTAACCCAGGCATGTGCCGTGACTGGGAATCAAACCGGTGACCCTTTGGTTCACAGGCCGGTGCTCAATCCACTGAGCCACACCAGCCAGGGCCCTGGCCCCTCTCTCTGGGGAGCCCTGGAAGGGGCCAGCAGGAACAAAGTGCCCCCCCACCCCCGCCTGGTTCCTTGGGTGCTCAGTTCTTGAATCCATGGTGTAACCGCCCTGCCCCGGTGTGCTGCGCCCGGCCATTGGTGCCCAAGGTCACGGTCATGCTTCACTCCATGAACAAACTGACGTGCTCATTGCTAAGAGCAGATCTCTTAGGCATACCCTAAAGCTCTCTGCCCATTTCCAGATGAGGCTTTCTGAGGAGAAGGCTAGTCCCCCACAGGCATGTTTTGGGCAGGCCGCACAGTGGGGCTAACGTGTTAAGAGTAGTCGCCATTATTGAAAGCCTGGGACCGCTCACGCAGAATTGGCGTGTGGGCTTCTCTAGAAGAGTTCTGGACACCTGGCAGGACTCCCCATCACGGGGTGCCTGCCGGGGCCCTGTCGGGGGCCCTGTCGGCATGCGGGGGTATCCTTTGCAACTAGGGATCAAACATATCCCAGAGCAGTTAGTGGGCAGCCAGTCACGTGGGGTGAATCCATCCTCATTATCCAATCAGCTGCTTGTTGGGTAGGGTGTCGTCCAGGGGTGGGGCGCAGCCTGGGGGCGGGGGCGGGCCTCAAGCGGCCTCTGACCCCAGAGGTCATCTGCCCTCCAAATGCACCCCTTGGGCTTTCTGTCTCTTTTTCAAAGACCTCACGGGTCCTGCTTATGTGACAGGAAGGAATGGCACTGTGACTCTCAGAACCCACGTGCAACTCCAATATTTTCGATGCAGAGTTATTGGAAGATGTTCTCAGAGAGGTGGAGGGGGTTTTGTGTTCTGTTCTAGACCATACGTGTTTAAGCTTTATTTGGGAAATGGTAGTGCCAAGGATTCTGGTTACTTTCTTGTATGATAATCAAAACATTTTTTTTCTTAGAAATGTTTGAGCCCTGGCCAGTGTGGCTCACTTGGTTGGAGCATTGTCCTGTAAACCAAAAGGTTATAGGTTTGATTCCTGGTTAGGGCACACGTCTGGGTTGTGGGTTCGGTCCCCAGTCGGGGTGCGCACGAGAAGCAACTAATCAATGTTTCTCTTTCATGTTGATGTTTCTCTCTCTCTCTCTCTCTCTCCCTCCCTCCTTTCCCCTCTCTCTACAATCAATAAGCATGTCTCCAGGTAAGGATAAAAGAATAAAACCAAATAAGTTAATTCCTAAAATCCACTATGAACAAAGTATCAGAAATTTAACTAAAGTCAGGTTCCAACAGGGCTTCGGAAGGCACTGTCCTCCAGTACCCCCCCACCGCGCCAGTCTGGAGCAGGTCCCCACTGTCCTGCTGAGTTTTGTGACCTCGGCACCTGACAGTATCGGCCAGTCATTTTGTGACATGTCCCTCCATTTGGGCGTGTCCGGTGACATGTCCCTCCATTTGGGCGTGTCCGGTGACATGTCCCTCCATTTGGGTGTGTCCGGTGACATGTCCCTCCATTTGGGCATGTCCACTGTTTGCAGGGACGCGGTCCAGTTTCTGCACAGATGTGGCAGGACTCTCTCGGGAGTGACGCGGAGCTGCGACTGCATCGGACCGTGTGGCCCACACTTCGTGCCCCTGTGGCTGGTGACATTCTCGTGGGTCACTTGACTAAGGGTTTTCTCAGCCTGGATTCACACTGTAAAGCTGCTTTTTTGCCCCTTTATATTTAGTAAATATTCTGGGGAGAGGTACTTTGAAACAATGTCAAAGTAGCTTATTCTTGTGAAACTTGGAATTGATTATTGATTATATGGACGCTTGGTTTCCTACTTCATTTGTGGATTAAAGCTCCTCGAGCAGTTGTTTATTTCGATGCACAACTTGTCCCCAGTTTGGCCTGTGGGTGGGTGCCCTTCAGGCTGCCTCCTGTGGCCTGTGTTTTGAGCTTTTCCTGCTCTCTGCCCAAATCTGGAATTGAGGTCTCTCTGGCACGTGTCTGCCCTAACCCAGAGGTCAGCCATTTCTCCCAGGAGCCCTGGGTCCTTTCAGCGGGCCGATGGTACTTAGGAGCCACACCCTGGGCTCTGGGGGGGCTCGCTGCTGTTGGGGTGTTCCGGCCCGCAGGCCTGTCCAGTGGGGGGCGGCGGGGCTGTCTGTGTACACACACGTTTATTTCTCTACCTACATTGGAAACTAAATTCACGAGGAAGCCTAATTCCAGCCCAAGGCCACAGAGTTCTTCCTAACGTCCCCCTTCCATGTGCCACTTTCTTGTCTGACAGTGAGAAATCGGACTCCCATTGCCTTAATGTATCAGATGATGTCACCCCGTTTGGTCAGTGCCCCCCGTGGGTGGCCAGTCTGCCGTGTGTCCTGTCCGCGCCTCCCCGTGTGGACACGCTCCTGGCCCTGCCTGGGCACCGACACCCAGAGGGGGCCGCCCTCACGCAGGACCCCATCCCAGCAGAGACACCCTCAGCTGCTCTGGGGCACCCCAGGCCTCCCGTTCACTCCCCTCCCACACTCCCGAAGCCAGGCTCTGCCCCACGTGGTGGCTTTTGTACTGATTTCTTTTTTCCACCAGGAGTCTTTACTTTCAATCACAATGAAACAAAAGTGAATATGAAAGGGATTGGGTTTAGAAATCTGGTAAAGTGACTGAATCCAGACCGCCGTAAAGGAACCTTTAACCAATAAACGGTTTAAAAGGAGGATCTTCCAAGTAAAGATTGTAGACTGTTTTTTATGGGACTCTTTGTGGACGTGAAAGGTACAGTCTGAGGCTGGGCAGATAAATGAAATGTCCCCATCTGAAGCCAGACCATTTGGCTTCAGGGAAGAGAAAATGAAGTTTACTAAGTAAAAAATTAAAGTTTTTTTTTTCAGGAATCTGTAGGAATTGGAGCAACTTAATTGCATGCTTTGGGTGAATACGTGTTGAGGAAAGAAAATTTAGGAGACTAGGAAATTGTGCAATAATCTTAACTCGGGTCAGAATTATAATTATTGCAATAACAGAATGTTGTTATGTGTATATGTGACCAAAATGGGAAGCAGGGTTTTTAAATTTTTTTTTAATGCTTTAAAAAATAACAACAAACTGTCCATTCTCTCTCGCTGGACTTTCTTAATTATAAATACCAAGTAAGCCAGGGCTGGCTAAATATAGGTTCAGTGGCCATCCACCATATATTTATAACTTCTTCAGGCGGAAGTCACCGGAGCAAGGCAGAATTAATTCGGTGTGTAGGTTTTTTATAGGCTCTAATTAGTTGTGTTTTTCTTAAGCAGACCCACTGGGATCAATAACGTTCTATAACTGAACTCTGACGCCCCTGACGTTCGCTCAGAGCCTCGTCCCGAAAAGCCGCGGCCCTGAGACCGAAAGCTGTGGAGGCCTCCGGCAGGACCTGTTTCGGCGGAGGGCGGGCTCGGTGCGGGGGTGATAAAGCGGATGGGTTTTCTGCAGTCAGGAGCCGCATCTGCGGCCCGTGCGTTTCTGAGACCTTGAGTTGTGACCCGTGGAGCCGCCTGTCAGCTGTTCCCCGGAGGCAGGTTTCGCTGTGCTCCCCCGGAGGTAGGGGTGGTCCGCGTTTCCGCGGACGTCCAAAGTGTGCACCGAGCCCCGTGCCCCGCCCCCCCAACCCAGCTTGCTGACGCCGGGGCTTACAGACCCACACTTGACTCTGAGGTCGAGACCCTTGGAGGGTGGAGTGAGCCGATGGGGGACCTTTGGAACGATCGTGTGTCATTTGGGGTGGGCTCGGCCTGCTCACCAGTGACTTTGCTACAGATCAAACGTGATAAATTAGTTGGGGCTTTCCTCCTCTGTTCCCTGGGATCTGCAGAAAAAAATGCCATGTCATCTCTTTTTTTCCCTCAGGAAGGCGGGGTGTGACCCCTCCAACCTCACACCTGACCTGCATAAGCAGAGGGGTGATTTGAAGCTGACTGCATTCGTATTTACTGGAAAAAGAAACCCAACACGACCAGGCAGATTCTTCCCATAAACACCCCGGCCCAGGCTTCTCCCTGCCACACTTTGCTTCGACCCCTTCCGGGTTGGGCGTTGCAGTTTTTTATACTCGACCCCACCTGCAACCCCGGAGAGGCTTCCTCACCAAGGCCTATTGGTTGGCATGAATGAAGGGTTCTGGGCCCTTTGGATGGAGTGTAGAAGCCTGAGCTGTCATAGCCACGTGTGGGCAGAACTGAGCTTGGGAAGTCCAGGAGGGCTTCTTGGAGGCAGTGAGAGCCAAGGCGATGGTTTAAAATGAAGTGGGAGATTATCTTGTTGGTGGGCGGTGGCTGACACTCGCAGGCTCAGGGGTGTGGATCCCTCACACATGGCAGCGTCCCTGGAGGACAGAGACAATGCAGACGGGGCTGGATCTGGCTATGGAGACCTCCGGGTGTACTGTTGAAGCGCACAGCTGGGCTGGGCAGGGCAGTGCAGTGGTGCAGGAGAGACTAGGAGGCCAGCCAGGGTCCTGCTGTGATCTAAGCAGGGCGGTGGGGCTCCCTGCACTGAGCAGGGGCGATGGGGTGCAGCCAGCTTTGAGGGCCATGCAAGAGGTCACTTCCAGAGGGTTTGGTGGCGCTGGACGCACACAGAGGAAGTGGTGCTGTTCAAGATGAGAGACTCCTCGGGAGGAAGGACAGACTGGGGAGCAGGTAAGGGTAGCAAAGTGACATCGACCCAAGGGTGGTGAGGTCATGTGGGGACATGCACACGGGGTGCTGTTGGCCCCCCCAGGTCATCTCCAGGAATAAGGAGGCAAAGGCAGGGTATGGCCCGGCCCCGAAGGCCTCAGCCGTGTGTGTGGGACCCATTCCTGGAGGAGCTGGTGCTGCTCGGAGCCTGAAAGGCAAGTGGAGACCCGCCGGGCAGGAGAGGGAGGGGCAGTCTCCTGGCAAGGGCCTGCCCCCTGGGGGTCTGAGCTGATCTCTGGGAACTGCTCAGCGTCTCTGGGGCAGAGGTTTCCAGAAGCCACACGCCCAACAGCAGCTCAGATCTCTGGAGCCAGCAGGAGGAGGAGGCGGCCAGGGCCCTCAGACTGTGGGGGGAGGGCGGGGACAGCCCTGCCCCCCAGGGTTTGCCGAAGCCGTCAGGTGGTTCTGACCAGGGCGGCAAGCCTCGGATCCAGAGGTTCCAACCCAGGAGGCTCCCCCGGATGTGAGAGAAAGCCGGAGACTTGCCTGGGTGCATGGCAGAGCCGATTAACTGTGACTCTCACACACACACACACACACACACACACACACACACAGCTGTATCCAGACGCACATCCATGTACTCGCATCTGAACACAGACATACAGACGTGCGTTAGTGCACTCACACACACATGTAAATACACACACCTATCCATCCATGCCTGCACTCACAGACACAGTGGAGTAGGTAAGTGCCGGGACGCGGTAAATGTCGCTCACGGTTTCTGCTCTGGACCGAAGGCGAGCGCGCCTGTGGGGACCCGTGGCTGTGTGGGCAGCACCTGCTGCTGAGCGCGGGGAACCGGATGGGTGGGAGCCCCCACGCAACAAGCGCCGTCAGAGAGGCAGGTGTGATGGTTACGAATGTGAGCGCTGGCCCGGACCGCCTGGCCCAGGGGGTTGGGTGGAATCCCGCAGAGCGAAAGGCCGCCGGTTCGATTCCCAGTCGGGGCACATGTCTGGGTGGCGGGTTCGGTCCCTGGTCAGCCCCTGGCGTGTGTGGGAAGCAACCAGTCTGTTCCGCTCTGACATTGATGTTTCTCTCCCTCCCTTCCCCTTCTCTAAAAATAAATACATAAATAAATGGAGTAATCTCCGACTTCAAATCCAGGCTGTGCCACTGATGATAAAGGCGATCTTGAACAAGTGACTTAACCACCCGTGCCTCAGTTTCCCCATCTTGCGAGATGAGGCTAATCCTAACATCAGCCTCGTGAGGCCGTGGTGAGATGGGAACTCTCAGCCTGCTGCCCGGGACGGGGTGTGCAGCTCCTCTTCTTGGGAACCAGGAGCGCCCTGTGGAAGTCGGGGACCTCAGTGGCCGGAGGACGGGGGATGGGAGGAGGGCTCTGTCCCGATTATGCCCTTTCATACCGTTTATACAGGGTGGGGCAAAAGTAGGTTTACAGCTGTTGGTATGGAAACCAATGCAATAATTGATGAACAGTAACACGAGAGTCAGCTCCGCTTCCCTTACAACTACAAACCTACTTTCGCCCCGCCCTGTATGTTGCTCTGTGTGGATTTGTTACCTGCATATTTAGAGAGTCCCTCATAACTCTCATCACTGTGGGTTCTTGGATGTCTTTCCTTCCAACATGTGGGCCGAGAACACTTATCGAGGCTTCTCATGATGTTTTAATGGCATTACCAGTTTCAACCTATCAGCGTGGAGTAAAGAGACAGGAGCTTCACACCCTGGCCGACCGTTCCCTTTCTCGGATGGTGTACTGAGAGACGGGCCCTAACTCTGAAAATGCCATGGGTGAGAAAGAGGAAAAAGCGCTTGTGACATTTTGCGTGGTGACTTAATAAAGCCACCTCTCAGACCAGAGATCGAAATCAGAGATCAGATTCACTGATGAATCGCAGCATGAGGTTCTGGAAGGTTGTAGAGCTGGGCAGGACTGGGGATGAGCAGGGAAGAGTGTCCTACCTTGTTAAGGACAGGAAGGTCGAGGAGGTGGCCAGGTCCCTCAGCCTGCAGGGTCCTGTTGAAGTCACTGCGCAAAGGCAGGCTGCTTGGACACTGGCATGAGAGGGGCGAGCAGAGCCCGTGGGTGATGACCACAGCGATGCACTGAGGGCTGGCGTGAATGCTGCCCGGGCTGTGGCCAGCGGGCAGCAGCCCCGGATGGCCAGGACCGGGAGAGACTTGAACGTCAATGCAGATGTCAAATCAGGACACGAATATCTCCTCACTTAGAAGGGTACCTTGAAGTTAAAAAGTCCCGAGTCTGCCCCCACTTTCCTATCCAGTCTTATGATCCATCCCAGCTCTTGTCAGTTTGACCCGGAAGTGTACCAAAAACACGGCCGATTTTGTGCATCCGCATGTCATTCGGTGTCAGGGGCTGCCTGTGGGCAGAATGAGGAGGCTGCTGGTTTGGAATCGGGAGCTCTGACTATAACATTGGGCATAACCTCCTCCCTGGGCCTCAGTCTTCCCATCTGTAAAATGGGGCCGTCTCTGTGGCTCTCTCCCAACCTCCAATCTGTGACTCAGGGCCAGAGGGCAGTCATGAGTGACCCCACCCAAGAGTGGGGGTCCCCTAACCTGCCATCTTGCCCTGCTACCTCAGGAAGGCACCCGGAGATCTTGAGGCTGGTGGGCCCTCTCTGGACATACCTGCTTTATCTTCTTGTGGAAAGATGTGCAAATGGCCGCTCAGATCATCCCCATCCCCCCCGGTCTCCGCCTGGCCTGGTCAGCTCTACTGGTGTCTGGCCATAGCAGACAGAAGGGCTGTGAGTGAGGTGAAGTCAGCAAAGCCCGTGATGAGTTAGGTAGACTTGGGTTCCCCTTGCCTCCACTGGGCACGTCGAGATTGGACGGGTGAAACGTTCTCACCCAGGAGGGCACGTCCCGTGGGGATGAAGGGGCTGGGCAGGGTTCGAGGCCACCCCATCCAACTCAAAACCCACGCTCGTGATCGCTCCATGGACCTGCCTGCAAGACAACTCACCCCGAATTCACCCATTGGTCAGAAGACGGAAAAAAACATTAGGAGCGTTGAGGCCAAAAAGGCCCACTTGAAAGTGTATGTCACCTTCGACCCCTCTTCATTTGCAAAGCCCTGCGTGCCGGGGCGGTGACCCACTAGCCACTTTCGGCCACCTGGGAAAGGGCCAGAAAGGGCTCGAGGGCCATGCGACCTGAGGGCAGGTCACCGCGACCCGGAGGGGCCGCCCATCCCGGAGGCCCCGTGACTTCTGCGTGCGTCATCCAGCCCCACGCTGCCCCACGTCCAGAGAAAGGCCGGACACCCGGGGGGTTTGAACGTTCTCATCTGACCTCCGCACGGTTCCCGAGCAGATGGTTCTGCCTGTTTTCTTTGGCTTCCGTCTCGCCCTGGCGCGAGAGCGTTCATTCTTAGATATTCCAGTTTACCCGTGGGGCGGGGAGGACGGGCTTGTTTACAAGCGAATATTTTGGTGTAGACCTGACATGACTCTGACTGAGCTACTTGAAGGATGCTTGACCCGAAATGAACACTCCTTCCTGCCTAAAAAATTTGGCCACGCTGGGCCAGACTGGAAGCTTTGGTCGAGCGTGTGATTCATTGGCATACCTCATGTTGTTTATCCAAAAAGGAGTATGTAAATCCACCTGCGAGTTTATAAACACGGGGCAGAGGCCAGAGATAGGGTGGGGGGAGCGTGCTGGAGGGGGCACTTCCTCTGGCAGCAGAACGGCCCTCTCAGAGAAGGTTCCAGAAGGTGGCTGTGGGATGGAGGGCTTTTGCAGCTGTCTGTGGGACTGTATTAACAAATGACATCCTGCTTCTTGTTTTGCAGATCGGAAGCCTGGAAAATTACTATCACTTTTATCATAGCAAGACCTTTAAGAGGTCGACCTTGAGCAGCAGAGGCCCTCACACCTTCCTCAGAATGGACCCCCAGGTACAGTCTGCTCCCGGGGCAGGACACGTCCCGAGGGTGTCGTAGACTTTTCCCTGTGGGTCTGTGGCTCTGAAAAAGGCTGGATGCGGATTTTCACGCCATTCTAGGCAGCTGTTGGTTTTCCGTATCCTCTCTGGACAAAACGAGACCGCTGTGTAACTGCGTATCGGACCACCTGGGTGTTCCAATGTGTGAGTCCCTCGTGGGACTGGAGAATTTAAATTCTCTATTGTAGGTTGAAGCAACAATGGAGTGAATATAGATTTGTTGATATTTTAAATGTCTAAAAATCAACAACACACACATGAGTCATGAGAGATAAGTATGTGACTCTTCACCCATCAAGGCAAGAAGATTAGGCAATTCAAGGAAGTGTTTTAGTAACTAGTTAGAGGTTGGACAGATGGATATTTTTGTGGTTGTGAGGATGAGTAATTAAAAATTTAAAGGAATTTCAAAATTTGGGCAGTAAACTTTTTCATTTCCTTAAAGGGTTCATGTGGTGCCCTGACCCGAGTGGCTCAGTGGGTTGGGCATCGTCCTGCAAACCAGAAGGTTGCAGGTTCGATTCCCAGTCAGGGCACATGCCTGGGTTGCGGGTTCGGTCCCCAGTTGGGCGCGTACGAGAGGCAACCATCGATGTTTCTCTCTCACGTCGATGATTCTCTCCCTGTCTGTTCCCTCCTGTCCCTATTTCAGCTGCTCCCAGACAACACATATAAATCAAGTGTCCGTGGAGGAATGGGTTGTTGGTGCTGACCCGAGCCACCCCCGACAACCAGGGCTCCTGTTGTATCCACGGAGCTGGGGGTGGGTGGGAGAGACAGTTTGTCCCTGGACACGGTTCTGGAATCACCCTTCTCCTGCGTGTCACCCTGCGTGGTTCTGCTTTGAACACAGGAAGCAGTGGTCCCCGGGGAGCATGTTCAGTAAGGTCTTGTATGTTCCTGAGTTCATTTGGTAGGTGGTGGGTGGGTGGAGGGGTGGGGGCGAACACAGATAGGAGACAGATCTCAAACACGAAGCTGATCCCTTTATTCCTTTGGAGCAGGGGAAGGAATTTAACATGGATTGAGGGGTCACGGCGTGGTTGGGTGCTTGAACACACCTCGTCTGCCCCAATCACAAGGGCTCTGGTTATCCCCACGTGTGTTCATCGTGGCACTCAAGGGAGTGTTTTCCAAAGGGACTGGAGTCTCTTTTTGCTGTCGGGAGCAAAGCCAGGTTGTCACTGGTCATGCCCACAGGACGGGGTCCCGGGAGAAGGGCGAGCAGACCTGATGCCTGGATCCCTGTTGCCGAGAGGAAGGGGGACGCCGGGCAGAGGGCAAGGGCTGAGTCCCACAGAATTTGGGTTCTGAGAGGCTGCGAGGCGGGGCTGAAGCTTGCAGTGGGCCACCGTCTGTCAAAGTGTGGAGAAACTTCCAGAAGGGAGTCGGTGGTGTCCCCTGCACCCTTTCGCTTTAAGCAAGAATGGTCTGTCTGGTGAAGATGACACTCGTGTCCTTCATCTGAAGTCTGCGGAGTTATTACATTGTCACCACACAGAGAGTTACAACAAGGGGCCAGCCGTTTGCGTGGGGAGTCCCCGTCCCCCAGCACAGGCATGAGAAAGGGACAGTGGCTTCCCTGGGGGGAAATCGCCCCTTGGCCTGGGGGTTCTGAGAATTAAGTTCTTCCTCAACTGTTAGAACCAAGGCAGTCGAAATGGAGGTTTAATGTGCATTTTACAGACATACTCTTTGTTTTAGTGACTCAGCTTTAGAAATTTGAAAAGGATTCAAATCCAACGTTCTTTCCTCCCTTCCAAAAATAGTGATTATTGCCCTGGTCAGGTGGGTCAGGGGGTTGGGCGTCATCCCGCAAACCGAAAGGTCACGGGTTCTATTCCCGGTCAGGGCACAGACCTAGCTTGCTGGCCAGTTCCCCGGTTGGGGGTGTGTGAGAGGCAACCAATCCATGTTCCTCTCACACATGGATGTTTCTCTCCCTCTCCTTCTCTCTCCCTTCCCCTGTCTCTAAAAAAAAAATGTACTTGTGCACCTGCTGGGGGTGTGGCCCTGTGCCCAGGGGCGGGATGCAGAGATGCCCACCAGCGGGAGCAGGACCTGGAGCATGTAAGGGGGATGAGAGGCAGGCGGGGCAAGAAGTGTTCCAGGTGGGAAGGGAGGGCTCCAGGCCTGCATCTGAGCTGCCCGGTTCACTCATTTTGAGTGCGTTTAAAGCGCCTATTCCCATTTGAGTCTGCGGGCAAAACGTTCCCCGTACTCCCTGCCTCCTCAAACAATGGAGATGAAAGCAGGGACAGACTTCCTAGGCAAAGGCGACAGCAGTTATGTTTTCTCTAATAAAAGTCCCCCTTTCGACAGGGCTTCCTAATAAGCTCTTGGCAGGGTCCCTATCAAAGCATCCTGCCAATAAAGAAGAAGGGAAAAGAGAACAGTTTGTTCATTCCCAGCTGCCCACGACTTCCCCGAGACTGGCCCGGGTGTCTCTCGGTTCTAATTAAACCGAGTAGCCCCAGGGACAGTGCTATAGACAACCGAATACCTCTGCTTAAATCTGCCTGGTGTTAACGCAGACCAGGTCAGTTCTCGGCCAGTCTGACTGATAGTTCCTCCGCCTCCTTGTTCTGATGAAATATTGGGCAAAATTAGCTCTTTTGTAGAAGTACTTACTGTTATATTCTCTCTCTTTCTCTCTGTCTGCCTTTTGGTTGTTAAATATATTTAGCCCTGGTTGGGTAGCTCAGTTGGTTGGAGCATTGCCTCATACACCTAAAGGTTGAGGGTTCGATCCCCGGTCAGGACACATACGTAGGTTATGGGTTCAATCCCTGGTCAGGGCACGTTCAGGAGGCAACTGATCAATGTTTCTCTCTCACATCTATGTCTCTCTCTCTCTCTAAAATGAGTAAACATATCCTCGGGTGAAGATTCAAAAAATGTGTTTATTAATTGTTTTAAACCGTGTTACCTTTCCTTAGTCCAGCACGTTTTCCTACGTTAGCCAAGCCTTTTTGCGACAAGTTAGCATTGGGACTGCTGTGTCGTGAATAGGATTATGAAAAAGAAAAGATGATTTAATATCACGGAGAGCCTTCGGAACGCCAAGCCGCCCTATAAGTTTGGAATGACCCAACTGGAAATGAATGTGATAGGGCTCGGGATAAAGTTCAGACGAAGGCAGATAGTATTTCATTTTAATTAGCTCCAGTCCGCCCGGTCTGAAAGGGCCCTGATAAGTGATGGAATTTACAGCCCACCCCCAGCGCCCATAAACGCTGATAGAGTGTCCATTTGTGCAAACAAAACGCAAGAGGAGAAGGAATACTTCAGATGGCGAGTCCCACAAACATTTATGAAGCACTTTCTGTACTGATCGGCACCGGAATTGTGCACTGGTTTTCCTTACATTCTTAATTACCTTTGCATGTTTTTTTTTTTCCCCGTTTATTTGTTTTTACCCTTTGGCTCCAAGTGCTTTTTGTTCACCGGCCCTTGCCTTTGGAGAACAGCCCGGCTGTTCTGCATGCATCGTATCGGTCTCTGGGTTTTTCCAAGGGCTGTCATTTAAGCAAACTGAAAGCATTTGTTTTTAACGTGCTCTGTGGCCAAAAGTCGGGAGAAGGGTGGATGTGACAGGCACCCCGGCCAATAGCTTGCCAGGGCTCACAGATTTTTTTTAAATGACTCGTTCTGATTACCGTCCAAGCTGGCTTACAGTTCGACGTTGCTCCCTGCATCTTCCAACCCTTACATTTTCGGATGATGACTCCGGTCCAGCCCTTCCCCGCCCTTCCCTTCTCGGCCAGATCGATGACAGAAATAGAAAGATAAAGATGTTATTAGGCGGGCCCTCGGTGGCTCCTGCGGGGCCTCGGCAGCCTTCGGTCTGAGGTCTCGTTTTCGCGCCTTGGTCCTCAGAGGCCGGAGAATGATCTGCAACCCCGGGGCCGCGGGGTTCTGTTTTGGAGGATGGGACTTCGCCCCCAGAGTGCAATCAAAGCTCAGGTTTCTGTCCAGCGGTGATGCAATGTTGAGGCTGATGTTTCCACTGACCACAGATGGGGTTTGATTGGACACTTTTGTGTGCTAGAGCCCTTGGGAATGCAAACAGACAAGACGTTCCTGGCAAGCACAGGCCCAGAGACTGTAAGTGACCAGGCTGATCTTGGGGTAGATGAACTGTGTGCCCCGTTCGGGGGGGCAGATGAGAGCTGCGGCCCAGAGACCAGTGGGTTTGCCCACGTGGGGACGGGAGAGACTCCCAGCTGGCTCTTCACGCTTTCGGCACCACCCAAGGGGGCTAGTGGAACCATGGCTGTTAGGAAGGGGTAAAAAGTTTGAGTGCAGACTGTGCTTTAAAAGCCGATGCGTTACTGTTTCCTCAGCATGATGGGCACTTCCGCTGCCACACCATCGCAAAGTCATCGTGTCCTAGGTGCGAGGCGCCATCTGTGACCCCGCCTCTGCACCTGTGACTGGAGCAGCAGCCCCTCCCCCCCCACTTGTCCCACCACCGGTCAGCTTCCCCTGACCCAAGCTCCCGCCCTCCTCACCGGCTTGCTGTGGGCATCCTTGCCCCCCAGATCCACTCTCCACCCTCCTCAGGGTCACTGTGCAATACGAGTGTGATGGTGTCACTGTCCCTTGGGGTGTCCTGCCCTGCCTCCCAGTCCGTCCTTGGTCCGGCTCCCCTCAGGTGTCTCCTCCTCAGGTGATGTTTTCTCCTTCCCCTTCCCCATCGTCTCCATTCCCCACCCGCTCCCGGCTGGGCTCATCCAGCCCAGCCACCGGGCACCTGGCTCCGAGCCCTCGGCTTGGCACACTCTTTCCAGCAGTCGTACGTTTCTGCTCTGGATGTGTGAGATTATTAGCATCTGTCCTCCCCTGGACTCCAGGAGTGGCAGGGTCCTGTCTGCGCCCTGCTCGCCGCCCCTGTCCCAGCACAACGCTTCAAGTGTGGGAGTGACAAGGGCAGGGAGCATCCAGGACAGGGTGCCTCGTTCAGCACACATTCTGAGCTGACCACAACCTCGGGAGACACCGTCTCAAAGGGTGTCGTGGTCACATAAGCCATTTAAAACCTCGGCCCTGGTTAAAGCTGTGATTTAAACCTATATCCGTCTCCTAGGCTGCCATAGCAAATGACCACAGGCTGGGTGGCTTCAAACAGCAGAGATGCATTGTCTGACCATTCTGGAGTCCGGACGTCTGAACTCAAGGATCACAGGACACCGGCCCCTCTGAGGCCTCTGGGGAGGGTCCTTCCCTGCCTCCCGTGGCTTGCGGTGGTCCTGGGCATTCCTTGGCTTGTGGCTGCATCCCTCCAATCCGTCTCCCTGTCCACAGGGAGAGAGCTTCTCCTTCAGCGTCTCCAATCTCCATCTGTCTTTCTTTTGTGAGGACACTGTCGTTAGACTTAAGCCACACTCAGATGGTCCAGCATGATCTCATCTCAAGATGCTTAACTGAGCCCCAGCTGGTGTGGCTCAGTGGGTGGGGTGTCGTCCTTTAAAGTGAAAGGTCGCTGGTTTGATTCCTGGTCAGGGCACATGCCTGGGTTGTGGGCTCGGTCCCCAGTTAGGGCACATGCAAAAGGCAATCAATCAATATTTCTCTCTCATTCTCCCTCCCTTCCCTGTTCTCTAAGAACAAACAAATAAAATCTCTTTTAAAATTGCCAAGTCTTTAAAAAAACCATCTTTAGTTGCTTGTCATGGGGCTCAGGCCCCCGCCAGAGGGGGAGCCCCAAACTGTGCTGGGGACCCCACACCATCACCCCCCTCAGAACAGTGTGTTCACGTTGAGTTTCACCCTAGAGCCCAGCTATGAGGGGCACCGGGAGGCCCATACTCCTTCATCCCCCTCGGGGATAAGTTTGTGACTTCGGCCAACATGCTTCCCCCGGGGCCATGTCTGGGGCTGTCCTCCCTCAGGACAGTGTGGGGAAGGCGAGGCTGAGACGCTGAGAGCCCGAGCTGCTGCTTGCCCCTCGGGCCCTGGCTGTGCCTGTATTTTCTGTCAGTGTTGCCTCAGGCACCGCCCCCTCGCCCCGCATTGGCTGGGATGGCTGTGGGGCGTGGTCTGGGGTCGCCAGCCTTCTGGAGGCCTCCAGGTCACTCTGACCCTCACTGCCCCCGCCAGCTCTGGAGGCTCCCATCCCCGCTCCCTCCATGACCTGCCCCAGGACATGGGAATTATTCACCCACCCCTCACCTTTTCAAAGTGGAAAAATACTCTCCCAGCTTGAAATACTCTTTTGCACACACCCACAATTAATACAGCCGTGTACCAGGCACCGATGTGAGCGTGTAATATATGCCGGTCTCTGTGCCAGTGCCCCCTTATGACAATGCACGGTGACCCATTGTACAGGTGAACAAACCGAGGCCAACCAGGGAGATGAGCTGCTTGAGTCACAGCTGATCGGTGTGCAGCTGGGTGCCGAATCCAAGCAGCTCGACCCCTGGGTTCCTGCCCTTAAATATCCCTTATTCTGCCCCTCAACCTTTTTTCCGTGGTTGTGAAGGCAGATCACTCTGATTTACAGAAATGGATAAACCCCTGCAAGTAATTTTTACATTTTAAATTCGCAATAATGTCACCAGTAAGGAATTGCCGCTATTAGTAGTTTGCTGTTTCCCTTTCTAGAATGTTCTCTATGTATGTTTTGGTATCCTGTTTCCAGTGGCTGCTAAAAATCCCTATAGGTGGATTATCAAAATTTACTTATTTCTGTCCTCACTGGAAGACACATTGCTTCTGACCTCTGATATCCATTTGACCAGTTTCTCTCCCCTCTCATTATTCCTTTTAACTCTAGTGACCAGGATCAGCAGGCAGTGGACCGTGTCACGAGGTCTTTTTTCTTTTTTTTAGTGGCAGCATTTCACAGCCCAGAGTGGCACTGTTGTCCCCGCCATGTACACAGAGGAGTTCTCATCTTTCCACTGTGGTGGCTTTGAAGTGAAAATGTCCCCTGGGAACTTCCCCTCACAGACGTCTAATAGGACTCGGACATTCATGAGAAGTCCGAGAAGTCTCATCCTAAAATCAGGAGAGAGGTTTTAGAATAGGTGTGCGGGGGACGCTGCGGGACTGGGCGGGGAAAGGTGAAGGGATTAAGAAAACAAAGGAAGAAACTCATTGACACAGAGGACCGCCTTGTTGAAGATGGTGCTTACCAGGGAGGGTAAAGGGGGGACCACGGTGACGGGGTGGGGAACCCACAATACAACACACAGATGACGTGTTACAGAGTGGTACACCGAAACCGATGCAATTCTATAGTTCCGTGTCACGCCCGATACGTTCAATAAAAAATAAAATAAACCGTAACCGCATTTCTGCCCAACAGGTGAAATGGCTCCAACAGCAGGAAGTTAAACGCAGGGTGAAGAGACAGGCGCAAAGTGACCCCCACACCCTGAATTTCATCGACCCCCTTTGGTCCAACATGTGGTACATGGTGAGTAGGGCGTGGCCTGTCGGCCCGGGCCCTTGGCTGCGGGGCGTGTTTCTGGGGCAGGTTAATCCCGCCCCCTCCACGCAGACTCCACACAGACTCACGCACTGCACCTTGGGTGCAAACCGCCGCTTTCACTCTGGGCGGCTCCAGCTTTCTTGTGAATTTTTAAAAAGTGTGTGAAAATCCCTGGGGGGGCCCTATCGAGCCCGGAAGCACTTTGATGAAGGCCGTGGGGCTCATTCAATGGTGACGATGAGACCCCGGAACCGAGGCCCCTGAAGAGAGATGATGTCCGAGGAAAACGATAGGTTGGCGGGTGCAGAGCAAGCATGAGGAGAGGAGCCCCCCACCCCACACACCCAAGGCTTGCGCTGTCCTGGAAGGAGGGGAGAAGGGGCGGCGCTAGGGCTCGAGGCAGCGCTCCCTGCCCACCCGCTCGCGAGCGTCAGAGCGCCCCCGCTTGGCCGCGCCCGGGGTCTGCTCTGGGTCAAGAGCGTCCCGGTGTCTCTGTGCCTCCAGCACTGCGGGCACAAGACCAGTCGCTGCCGGTCGGATATGAACGTGCAGGCGGCGTGGAATCGAGGCTACACGGGGAAGAACGTGGTGGTCACCATCCTGGATGACGGCATAGAGAAGAATCACCCCGACCTGGCCGGCAACTACGTAAGTCCCCGGTTGGAAGGGACCTGCTCGTCGTTAAGTAAACACAGCTCAGGTTGGAACAGCGAGGGTCCCCTTATACACGGGTTTTATTTTTTCAGGAAATACTGTCCTTGTGTTTTCTTTATGATTTTCCAAGGATCTTTCTTTTCTCTAGCTTACTTTATTGTAAGAATACAGTATATACCGTATTTTTCTGACTGTAAGACACACTTTTTTTCCCCTTTCTTCCCCTCCCTTCCCAAATTTGGGAGGAATAATGGTTGTTAATGCTGCTATTGAGTTCTGTTTATATTTACATTGGTGAACTATTATGTTATTTATGCTATTAAATATTTTGCCCCATTTTTTGCTTCAAAATTTGTTTTGCTATTTGCCTCCTCTAAAACCTAGGTGCGTCTTATGGTCCAAAAAATATGGTAATGCACTTACACACAAAATGCGTGTTAATCGGCTATTTATGGAATCGGGAAGGCTTCGGGTCATCAGGAGGCTGTTAGTAGTTACATTCTGGGGGAGTCAGAAGTTATACACGGAGGGGAGGGAGGACGGGTTGAGCAAAAAACGAACAGAAAAAAAGAGGAGGACCTCATGGACACGGGCAACAGTGTGGTGATTTTGGGGGGCACAGAGAGTGGAGGGAGGTAGAGTAGGGCTTTGGGGGATACATGGTGATAGATGGAGGCTAAACAAATACATAAATGAAATAAAGCAAATTTAAAAAGTGAAATTATATGCAGATTTTCGACCGCGTGATGACCAGTGACTCTAGCCCCACATTGTATAATGATCAACTGCACAGTGAATTTTCCGCCTTATTAAATTGGGCAGTACGGAAAATCAGACGGGGGTGGGGGGGGAGGCGGAGCTTGTGAGACAAACTGTCACTTGTCGCCCTGCAGGAGGGGGTGTTTTGCAGGGGGGTGTGGGCACGTGTTTGAGGAATCATGCATACTTGTAGGACTGGATTGTAAAAAGCTCAGAAGCACATCCGACCAGGGTTAAGACACGGGCTGTGGACCCTGAACCAGCTGGGCGCCTGTGCGGGCTCTGAGGCTTAGCAGCCCGGGGACCTGGGGCAGGTTGCCTCGCTTCTCTGTGTCTCAGTGCCACCGTCTGTCACATGAGGTTACTCATGGGGCTGCTGTCTCGTGGGGTCATTGCAAGGGTTAAATGGGTTCTTACGCGTTAAAAAGACAGCCCGGCACATAATGAAGTGGTAGGTGCCTTCCACAGTCTTGGGAAGCAGGGTGCTAACACGGCTCGTTCGATCGTGTCTCATCCCCCTGATAGGCAGAGAGGCAGCCCTTCAAAATGCCAATTTCGAAGGCTCTGCCCACAACACCAGAGAGCTCCGATCAGACGTTTTCAGCGGAAGATTTAAAGTTACAGGAATTCTCTGCTGACAAGTGTATACACCAAAACACACACATTAGGGATACATGACCCAGGAAGCTCTGACACGTGCTAGGGTGCGGATGCGCCTGGGAGACACTGTGTTAAGTGCAACAAGCCAGTCACAAAGGACAACTCTGATCCCGCTTATCTGAGGCTCCAGAGTCATTGAGGTCATAGAGACAGGACCGAGAACGGTGGTCAGCAGGGGCTGGGGGAGGGGAGGACCGGGAGTTAGTGCTTCACGGGTGCGGAATGTCAGCTCCACACGGTGCCCTGCGGATGGACGGTGGGGGTGGCCGCACAGCGGTGCAAAGGCCCTGAGGTCCCAGGACTGTGCACTTGGCCGCGGTTAGGATAGCCAGTTTCGCTCTGTGTGCATTTTACCACGACGAAGACATAACGTAAGATACAATGTACAGATGACGTGTCACGGGCTTGTACACCTGAAACCTATATAGTTTTATTAACCAGTGTCAGCCCCATGCGTTCCACAAACAAGCAAAAAGGAAAAAAGAAGAAAACATATACATATAGGAGGTTATGGGAGCCGTGACGGAGGAGCAAGTGGGTGTGTTTCTCTGTTTTCTGGTAGCGGTGTGGCAACAATTTAGAACTGTTCTGTGGTACCTGTGCCTCTTCGCTCACCAAGTTTCATCCCTTAGGACCCCTACGCAAGTTACGACGTCAACGGGAACGATCACGACCCGTCTCCACGATACGACGCCAGCAACGAAAACAAGTATGTCCCAGGGTCCCCCTTTGTCCTGGCTTCTCCGTGCCAACGGCCTGCAGAGCCCCCGTGGACAGGGCCCGGCCCGTGTCTGGGGCTTACCCAGGGGCCAGGCCGGCACAGCCTCCAGGTTCAAGGCAGCCTCTGGGACCTTAGCCTCTTCCTCAGGAGTGTCACTTCTGCTGCTCAGCTGCACCTGGATGCTGGGTCCCCATTGCCTCTGTTTCCCACCTCGTCAGAGTATTTTAAGAGAAAAACCCTTGCATCTAACGTTGTCCATGAGCTGCTGAGGCAAACATCCGTTTGGCCAGTTGGGGCACACGGGTCACGTGACCTGATGAGGGCAGCAGAAGGGGCCTGAGTGATGTCGGAGAAATCGGGGTTCGAATCCCAGACCTGCGATCCCTGGCTGAGTGGCTCGGTGTGAGCAGGGCTCCCGTATGGAGTCTCTGGGTGCCAGAGACTCTCCCGTGGACAGGATGCTCCTGACTTCCCAAGGTTGGGGGTGGGAACGGTGAGGTGACAGGTGAAAACAGGGGAAGACCTGCAGACGGTCAGTACCCAAGGGTTGTCATCATCACTTTGCAGATGCAGACAGCACCGTCAAGAGAGATTAGGTGACCTGCACACTGCCCCCGGCAGCCCTGGGGGTGGGATCCAGTTTTTCGAACCTGGTTCTGGGGCTGGATTTGCTGTGTCCTTGTCCTCTCTCTGTTAGCACAACCCATGCCCTGAGCACTTAGCATTCTTCCAAAAACATTTAGAGGCCAAGAATAAAAAGCCCTTTCTTTCATCCCCACTGTTGACACGATGCTGGCCAAGGTGCATCCGATCAACGCACTTTTCGGGGATTCAATTCTGAGGGTCAGAATCCGGCACCCACAGGGCGCTTGCGCAGGGAGGCTTGGCCAGCCAATGTGGTCAACGCCGCAGGCTGCAGAGCTCCAGGACCCGCAGAGGCCTGGCCCGGGGCTGCCGTGCCGGCCTCACGTCCCAAGGTGCCCTTCCCGCTCAGCAGGGAGCGTGCCTCGGGTGCAGGGCGCCGGGTGTTCCAGCCGCACGGCCACAGACCAGGGACAAATGATCCAGAAGCCACGCGGTGACCCTTGAAGGGCAGGATTAATCCTGGGTGAGACGCTGAGCTCCGTTCCTGCCTCGGTGACCAGCCCTGGCGGTGCCTGCGAGGCCCCCGGAGGAGGACGGAGGACGGATGAGTCCCTGCCAGGGGCTAACACGCAGGCCAGGGCTATTTTTAAAGGTGGTTTTAGATTTACATCAATGAGGGAGATCCCCTGGGGCTGCTTCTCAAAGAGGCGCTGTGTAAACCTGCCGGTGTGTTGGCCTCCGCCGGAGGGATTGACCCGCCGCAGCTCGCTGGAAAATGGGGTCGTTCCCGAGGAAAGCAATTTGTTTTTCTGGTCATTTCTTCAGAGCCCCTCTGCTGCTGTTGGGCGTTCGATTTAAGAGCGTTTTTCTTCAGCTGCTGCTTAATGGCGTGCAGAGGACGGGAGGGCCGTCCGAGGGGGGCAGGGGCGTGGAAGGTGCACCCAGCACGACACAGGAGAACTCCTTTTGTTCTTCCTTCCCTCCTGTCCGCCCGGCAGGTGTTGGTGCTGCACCTGTCCGTGCCAAGCAAGGTGTTGTCAGTCGGAGGGATGCAGAGTTTGGGCGGAGGGGGGCACCAGCCTTGGGAGTAGGAGCCCCCAGTCCGACGTGGGGTGTATAGGAACAGATGACCTGAGGAAGTGCTCACCATTTTCCTTTTTTTTTTAAAGATTTTATTTATTTAGTTTCAGAAAGAGGGGAAGGGAGGGAGAAAGGGAGAGAAACAACCATTGGTTGCCTCCTGCATGTGCCGCCACCAGGGACCAAACCTGCACCCCAGGCATGTGCTTTGACCAGGAACCGAACCGGTGACCTTTCCCTGTACGGGATGACTCTCAACCCACTGAGCCATTTTCGAGGTGGCAGGAAGGCCTAGCCAGCTTGCAGGTGTGGAAGGGTCAGGGCTGCCCAGGACTGTCAAAGCCTGGCATGATGCTCCCTCCCGGGGTCGTGTGGACAGGAGGGGCAGGAAACAGGCTTCTGTGTCATTCCTGGGCGTAGGGATAACAGAGGCATCGCGCACGCGGGAGACCCGGACAGCGCGCTGATTCACCAGAACGGCTGAGCGGCGCCCTCACGTCCTTTTCCCCTCGGTTTCAGGCACGGCACTCGTTGTGCAGGGGAAGTCGCTGCCTCGGCCAACAACACGTGCTGCATCGTGGGCATAGCGTACAACGCAAAGATCGGAGGTAAGGTCCGAGGCGGGGTGCGCAGCCTGGAAGCTCCCGGGCCTGTGGGGGGTGGGGGGTGGGGGGCGGGGGGCGGAGCGTCCCTTTCAGCACGTTCCAGCCGCTGCACCCTCGTGGGCCCTGGCCATCCGTGTCAGACCCCGGGGCGAGAAGCCTCCGACCCCCTGAGCCACACAGCCAGGTGCCCCCCACCCGCTGCACAGCAACGGGGCCTGGAGGCAGAGGGCTTGCTCACGGTTTTGCCCAAGAAGCCAGCACTGGTCGCATGAGAAATGCACCCTCTCTTACACTTGTGGTCCTACTAGTCTGGCCACCGAGTCCCCTCTGTCCCCCAGACCACTTCTAAAAGGCCTCGTGGACTCCCTCCTTTTCACTGTCCTGCCGTGGATCTGCCACTCTCCCCGCAGAGTTTACAGACTGAGGCCTTTCCTAGGTCCCAGCTCCCGCTCAGGCCTGCTGGCCCCCTTGTCCTTCCCCTGCCCCTCAGCGGTAGTCACAGGAATATTGTCACCGTGTCCACCACACACGCCAGGGCTTGCCCTGTTCTCATGACCCCCAGAGCCTCTCCCCATCTCTCCGTTTGACTCAGTGCACCCATGGCTGCCAACCAGCCAGCTGTGCCCCCACCCTGGCTCTGCCCCATGAAGCACTGCCCCAATCTAGTTGCGCCTGCCCCCACCCCCTCCCCCGTGTCTCAGTCCCCATCCCCCCATTCGCCCCAGGGTTCAGCCCTTCCAGGCCCCTGACCCCAGCAGTCTGGCTCTGTTGTTCAGCTTCTCTGTGTGTGAGTCACACTTCCCTTGCCCGGATGGGGCTTCACAGCAGAGCCCCCCACGTCTCCCTGTCCCTCGCCCGAGCCTGGCAGTGTGACAACTCGCGCTGACAGACTGTCACCGAGTGCCCTGCTGAGCCAGTTAGGTGCACTTGGCTGATCTGGGGACTGAGCAGGTGCGCGCTGGGGTGTGAACGGTCCTCAGCGGGCCCACCTGACCTCCGGCTCCCCTAGGACCGTCTCTCAGCTGGAAATTGCTTGTGTGCACTCCGGTGGCCATGCCAGGGGGCCACCTGCCCAGGACATGGCCTTCGCTGCTGCTCTGCCCTTGTGGGCTGGCGGTAGCCCCTCGGCTGTACTAGGAGCAGTGCAAGGTGGGGAGGTGGGACCAGGGGCTCCCCAGGGCCAGCCACTCCTTGGAGAACTTGAGTTCTGAAAAGCAAATCCCCAGCTTGGACTTAACTAGAACCCTGCCTATCCCTTCCCTTGGAAATCTCTGAAGTGGCTGGGACTTGTCATTCTGTGGCAGCGTGAACCGCCTGCGGTGTGTCTGCCCTGCAGAGCAAATGAGGAGAGCCTATCACCTGGCCTCGCTCTCTCATCCAAGTTCTTTTCCATGGAGATGTGTACGTTCCCCTGGGGCTTCCTGGGAATGAAGACGCCCGAGAAGTCTTGTGAGCTGTAGGGCCAGACTGGCCTGGGGACCCGCCTCATTCCCACCACCGGCTGTGTGTCCTGGGGCAACCAACATGACCTCTCTGAGCCTAGGTTCCTTCCCCCATCAGGGAAAGGTGGCAACGATGCCGCTGCCTCCCCAGATCTGTTGTGACACGAAGTCGTTTGTCGTTTGTGAAAGCGTGAACTCCGGGCTAAGTCTGCAGGGGCCTCTGAGCCACCCTGTGCTGCTGCTGAAACTCTCAGAGCCAAACTACAAATGACGTTGCTCTGAGTGAGAAGTAGACTCCCACTTTGGGGTTGTCTGAGCCTCGCTCCCCAAAGTCCCTGGCCAGGCAGCGGTGACATCACCTGGGAGCTGTTAGAAAGGCAGGGTCCCCAGGCCCACTGAGTCAGAATCTGCTTTATAACAAGATCCCCGGGGGCTGTGGCCACCGCTGGCAGTCTGACCGTGCTGGTGTAGAGGGAGTCTCGAAGCTGCAGAGCCGCCGGAGAAGGCACGTAGTGAACATGGCGTGTTCTCGCCGGATTTGCTCCACACTCACTACAGGACTGTCCACCCAAGTTTCCCAGGTCCCTGGAATAGGAATCTCTTTTAAAATTAATGCATTGCATGTATCTGAGCATGAACCGCATGCGCCATACCGTGCTGGCCACTGAGGGGGAGAATGAAGGGGCTCAGGCACCACCTCTGGGGGCTAAGCACGTCCTTGAAGGGTGCCGACATAAGACAGTAGAGGACCAAGTGCTGAAATGACAGAGGCAGACGGGGAGTGGAAGGCGGGACAGGCCCACGGTGAGGGCACGTGATTTTGGCACGGGAGGGTGCAGCTGGGAATGGAGGAGGGGCTGGACAAACAATAGCAGCCTGCCACGCAGGGACAGGGACCGTGGGTGGGGCTGGCCACAGAGAGGCAAGTGTGTAGGTTGAGCCTGGCTTGACCCAGGGAACCTGGGACAGCCACGTCCCCAAAGCTGCTGTGCCCAGCTTCTTCCCCTCCATAGAGTGAGTCAGCCCTCTGAGCCCCTCCCCGCCCGGGGCAGGGCGACCTTCAGTGTAACACAGCACACGGCGGAGAATTCCTGGAGCTGACCAGGAGCTAACCCGGGGTACATTTATTTTTAAGTAGTTGCTCAGGAGATTGAAGGGCATATCCTCACTTACCCAGTCTGCCTGGGTAATAGGTGCGTGTGTCATGTATGCACCTAAAGCAGAGTATTCGAGTCCACCCTGACGCTCATGCTTTGTGCTGTGGTGTTTGCAGCGTTACCTCGCATGTTGTAAACCCACAGTGCATCGCTGTTCTTGCTTTAAACAGTGGACTTTTTAAATGAAGAGAAATATTCTTGTCTGCACAGTTCCCATTCCCAGTGCTCTTGGGTACTTTCTAGCTTCAATTTCCATCTGCTTTCAATTTTTCTTCAGTCTGAAAACCTCTTTTAGTGTTTCTTGAAGTGCAGGTATGCTGGTAAGAAATGATCCCAGCTTTTATATCAATGTGCCTTTATTTTATCTTTATTTTGAGAGAAATTTCACTGGACATGGAATTCGAGTGTGGCACGTGTTTCTTTCAGCACCTTAAGAACATTTTCCATTGTCTCCTGGCATCCATTGTTTCGGTGATGAGTCAGATGTCCTTCTTACTTGTTCCCCTTTATGTCCTGGGACTGTCTCTCTGCCCACTCTTCTAACGTGTTTTTAAAATCTGTCCTTTGGTTGACTTTCTTCACCCTTATCCAGCTTCAGGTTTGCTGTGCCTCCTGCTGTGTTGTCCTTTTTTGTTTCTCTAAATCAAATTTGGAAACATTTCTGTCAATATCTCTTCAAATATTATTTTCTGTCTTTGGGCACCAATTATAGTTGTTAGCTATCGAGGCTATAATGTTTATTTTTTTTTAAATCCCTTTGTTTTCTCTGTGTGATTTGTATTGCACTTCAGGCTCACTGATCTTTTATTAGTTTGTTGTATCCAATCTGTTAAGTTTATCCATTGATTTTCTTAAACTTTCAGATACTGTGATTTTTTTTTGGTCCTATGATTTCCATTTGGTTCTTTTCTGCTGTTTCCAGATCTTTCCTGAGATTCCCTTTCTCTTCACTCCATATATCCGTCTTTCATTTTAGGCTCTGTAACATATGTATGAGTTAAGTGAAAATATTTTGCACTAGTTCCGATATCTATGTGATTTGTAAGTATGTTTCTAATTTTTATCTTTTTACAGTGGGTCACATATTCTTTTTTCTTTGCATATGTCTAGTAATTTTTGATTATACACTAGCCATTCTTATGCTACATTACAGAGACTCTGGATTCTGTTATCTGTGAGTACTGTCGAGTTTTGTTCTAGCAGTCGGTTCAGTTTTGAACTTTTGGGGGCTTGATTATTCATTTTTAATGATCTCTTTCTGGCTTGTCCTTTGCCTTAGGGAAAATCCTTTAGTGCAAGCATATAGCCTTTATTCTTAGGTCATCGCCCTACTGGCATTTCAATGGAAAGAATGAAATGTTCACCGAGATCTCTAACTCGGTGAGACTCAGACTCTGAATTGACTGAAATACCTGCCCAGCTCATTCAGCCTCCAGCGATTCTTTTCCTCCTGGACTTCTCAGAGTCTTGCCCAAACTTGTTCAGTTCACGGGTCAACCAAGTGTTTGGGGGAGCGTCTATGTTCCATTCTGTAGCTCTCTCCCTCCTGGGATTTCTCTCCCTTTCCAGCTGCTCTGCCAGTCCTAAAACCCACCCCGTGCCTCCCCAGGAGAATAAGGCTGCATGTTCCTACTTGAGTTCTGGCCTCTCAGTACCAAGCGAAACGGGGAGTTCCCTCGGAGGAAAACCATTGGTTCTCGGATCCTACCCAGTGTGGTTCCCTTCTTTCAAGAACTGAATCCCCTGCTTGCTTCTGCCTTCTTCCGGTTGCTTCCCAATGATCTTACAAAGGTGTGTTTTTTTAAAAAACTTTTTAAAATCAACATTTTTGTCCAGAGTTCATAATTACTATCTTTAGAAGAGTTAGCATGATAGAAGCCACTCTCCTGTTACTAGGGCTAAAACTCATGGCTTATATTCCTTTGCCAAATAGTTGGTGTATTTGTTATCTCTTCCTGCAGGACTGTTATTCCAAAATGCAGCTGCTGAAAACAAGAAGCATTTGTCACTTGGCCCTGACAGTGGCTCAGCTGAGGGGTTCTGGCTCAGGGTCACTGATGAGACAGCCATCAAGCTGTTGGGTGTGGCTGTCATTGACTCAGCTTGAGGGGGGCAGAGGATCAGCTTCCAAGATGGGTCAGCTGTTTGGATGTTGGTTGGAGGCCTCAGTGCCTTGCTGGCTGTTGGCCGGAGGCCTTGATTCCTCACCATGGGAACCAGTACATGGGGTGCTTAGGGGTCCCCATAACACGGTAGCTAAGTTCCCTCATTACAGGCAAATTCAAGAGCGAGAACAGGAGCACACAGCAATGTTTTTAAGGCCTGGTTTGCGAAGTCACAAACCATCACCTCAGGCAGACTCCCATTCTCTCAGAAACGGATTACTCAGTCTAACACACACTCAGGGGAGAGAGAAGTTAGGATGTGCCGTTTGAAAGGGAGCGTTTCAGAGAAGTTGTGGAAGTGGTTTAAAATCCACCACCGATGGGCTGCGGGAAATCCGACTGCCTGTTTATGCAATGGGAATAATCATTTTCTACTAACCTTTCTTTGTACAATTGCACATTTTGTATGTTCTATCACCTAAAATAATGAAATCAGACGAAAGACGTACTGGTTCTGCACCAGTTACCAAAGTAGAGGTTTAAGGGAACTCTAACATATATGCAATGTTTTTTATCGAAGTTCAGAAGAGTAGAAGGAAGAACGCAGAACCATCTAGGTCCTGGTGCAAACAGGACTGACCGGTTCTGACCGTCTGTTAGATAACAGAACTCATTCAAGGCCTCTGTGTCTTCACAAAACACTATGTCATAGTGGGGTCCAGCCTGTGGACCGCATGCGGCCCAGGATGGCTGTGAATGCGGACCAACACAAAATCGCGAATTGACTTAAAACAGGATGAGATTGTTTTGTGATTACGTGTCGCCGTGTATTGGATGTGGGGCCCAAGACAACTCTTCTTCTTCCAGTGTGGCCCAGGGACGCCACAAGGTTGGACGCCCCTGCACCCTGCCGTTATTCCCATTTTGCAGATGAGGGCCCGAGAGGTGAAGGAACTTGCCCAGTATCAAACCAGGCTGACTCCAGGCCCCGCTTCTTAACCTTTACTCCTGCAGAAATCTGTAAACCATATACACAGATGGCTGGCTGGCTGGCTGGATATTATTATTTTTTTAAATTATGATCTTTTTTGTCATGTCTTTTTTTAGAGATTTTTATTTATTTATCTTTAGAGGGGAAGGGAAGGAGAGAGGGAGAGAAATATCAATGTGTGGTTGCTTCCTGTGCATTCCCTGCTGGGAACTGGCCTGTAACCCAGGCATGTGCCCTGACTGGGAATCGAACCTCGATCTCTTGGTTCACAGGCCTGCACTTAATCCACTAAGCTATACCAGCCAGGGCGGATGGATATTATTTTATTAACATTTGATCATACTCAACTTGTTTTTTAGTAAAAACACATTGTTTAATTCCAGGAAAACTTAAGAGAAACTAACTCCAACTGAATAATTGCTGAACTTCAGACGTAATTTCATGTTTCATTTTATTTATGGGTTTAACGTTTCATTTCTGGCTCAATTTGCTTGATTTATGTGAGTCCAACAGAAGAAACACCCATTGAAAGGGACGCATTGTTGAATTTCACATAAATATTTCATTATAATGAGGTGGGTTTTTTTTTTCAAATATTCTTTTAAGATTATTTTTAAAATAAAAGTCCTGGGCTTATAGAAAACCTTGAGGAGGCCAGGGTGACTGTGTTGTTGGGTTTTGTTTTGAATACGTTCCCCACGTTAGGTAATTAGCACCTCGGTGTCCTCTCGCCTCTTCGTGCCCACACCCCAGTTCCAGCCTCTCCCTCAGTGTGCTCGTTGTCCCCTGGTTGGGGTTCAGGAGGGACCGTGGGCTGCAGCGACTCTCAGCATCACTCCCTCTTGGCTCTCCATCACCGCGGCACAGCCTTTTCATCCCTGGACCGTTTATTTCTTCTCGCCCCTTCACTCGCTGGATTACATCCCTCAGTAACTTTTTCAAGGAAGGCTGACGGATCGTATATTTCCTGAGCTCTTTCCGAAAGTCCAGAGTCTGCCTTTACACCTGAAGTGCACCTGTGTCGTATGTTACAGTCTTACAGAGCCCGGTCAGCCCTCTGCCCTCTGGGTTCAGTGCTGCTTGGAAAAGCCTGAGGCCAGCCCGATTTTGGTCCCGTATCGCTGACGTGACTTTTTGTCTTGAATAGCATCCTCCCTTTATTTTTCAAGTCCAGTAGCTTTGCCGGGCCATCTCTGGGGGAGGCTTCTTTTGGAGCTGCTGGGATTCAGTACACTTGAAATTATCTTTTTTTTTTTAATTTCAGGCAAATTTTCTTCTGTTGTGGTTTTGAATAGTTATGATTTCATATGTCCCATTCTATTCTTCATGGGTACCACTGAGAGATATTAGATTCCTATTTCATGATTTCTAGAGCCCTTTCTAATCCTCTTTAACTTTGGGGTTTGTTGGGATTTTTTTTTCCATTTTATTTTTCCTCAATTCTCAAGCCTGCCCTCCACGTCTCTGACAGCTTGTCCAATGTGGCTTTTATTCCTAAAATTGTTTGATTGGTTTTCCCCTTAGGAAGAACACACCTTGGGTCTCTCTCCATTGAACACTTGAACCTTTTCTGAGCTCTTGCTTCAGAGGGAAGCCTTATCTTCAGTAAACTTTGGGCTTTATGGAGAAACATTTGTTTATCCTTCTCACCATTTTCTGGCCCTTGGTATGCCCCTTTTCCCCCTTATTTCTTGAAGCATCGCTGGCTAGGGTATCACGGTAGTCACTCTCTGGTTACGATCAGTGACTGGCGCGAGAAGAGGCGGGAACTTGCTCTCTAAGGCAGTAAGATGCCGAGGTCCATGGGGCGGAGGAGCAGGCGAGTGAGCCGGGCCGCTGGCACCGTGAACTTGGTGCGTGGGCCTGGATTTTCCTTTTCTGCCAGTTCACTAGCTCTAAGAGATTTCCTCCCCCACCCCCCCCGCCCGGTGAATTAGCATGCATCCATGCATTGTCCGCCGACCACGTCGGACGGGGCGGAGATGCGGTCCCCCACTTGGTCTCCTCCAACAAACCCTGCCACAAAAAACCTGCCCGTTCTTAGAAAGACGGTGCGTCTGCATAATTCCTGGTGAGAACTCCCCGTTTCTAAAATAGTGGACACTAGGGCGGCTTTTCTTTTCCTTTTTTGTTTGTTCTTTGCTGTAAAAGCAATGGAGCGCGGCACAGAAATAAACTCTCCCAAACGCAGGCCCTTGGGGCGCACGACCGGCTTTGTGGGGAAATTATTACAGACACACGGGTGGCCCTCGTCCTTTTCAGAGGGGACAGCGGGCTACACCTATTGTTTTAATGCAAGTCCTGTTCATTTTAGGGAACTTTTATTTTTTTTTTGTAAGTTTTAGAGCTGTCCACAGTTGATTTGTGCCCCTTTACTAGATAGTTCAATAAAAATCTGTTTAAAATTGTTTACGGTGACAGCTGTGTGAATCTTTCTTTATGCCCCCTGGGTTTAGGGCCTTGCTTAGAAAAGCCCAAGATAATAAATCCATTCTCTCTTATTTCTTCCGAAAACTCGGTTTTAGAAGCACAGTCCATCTTAAAACTTTTATGGTTTTGTCTTTTGTGTTTAGCTATTTAATCCGCACGGAATTTATTGCTGTGAACGACGTGAAGGAGAAATCCAAGTTTATTTTCCCCCAGATGAGTAGTGGCTTCCACAGGCCACCTTATCACATACCAACCCCCCCGCGTATGCGGGGTCCCGCCTCACGTCTCATTAGCCGGCTGTTTCTCAGCGCTGAGCAATAACTCACTCTTAAACACGACGGCTTAGGAGGATTTTTTCTGTTTGGATAAAGTGATGGGACAAATTTCCTCTTCTGGTTCTTTTTCAAAAATGTCTTGGCTCTTGGTGCACACTGTCTCTTTCAGATGAACTTGAGAATCTGCTTGTCAAGTTCCGTACAAATTCCCTTTGGGATTTTGATGGGGATTGCATGGAAATTATAGACTAATTGGGGCGAATCGACACCTTTACAATACTGAGCGTTCTCACCCAGGAACATGGTATGTTTTTATTTCTTGAGGTCTTCCCTGACATCATTTTTAAAAGTTTTCTGCCCTGGCTGGTGTAGCTTAGTGGATTAAGTACGGGCCTGTGAACTAAGAGATCGAGGTTCGATTCCCAGTCAGGGCGCATGCCTGGGTTGCAGGCCAGTTCCCAGCAGGGAATGCACAGGAAGCAACCATACATTGATATTTCTCTCCCTCTCTCCTTTTCTTCCCCTCTAAAGATAAATAAATAAAATCTTAAAAAAAAAGAAAAAAGCAAGATTCCAAAAAAAAAAGAATTTCTTACTGTCTTCATACCGATCTTACACATTTCTTCTTAGGTTTATACCTAGCTTGATTTTTTTTAAACATTAGATTTCTAATTGACTGTTACTGACATGGGTGTGGGAAAACTATTGATTTTTGTGCATTGGTGTTTTTTGTTTTTGTTTTGTATCTAGCCACCTGAATGACCTCTATGGATGCTATTATTCTTTTATCTCCTGCCTTTTCTAGGCGGGTGTAAATAAAAGCTGTCGGTAAGTCTAATGGTGGGTTTATCTCTTTAATCTTAATAACTCTCTCTTCTTTTTCATGACCATTTCAGTGTCGAGGGATTCTTGATGAATAGGAAATAGTGGCGATTCACTGGTTTTGTTATTTTTTCTGACTTCTACAGTCACGTTTTCGTACTATTGGCTGATGGCTTCTGTGGGTTTCCTGTATTACCCTTTATTAAGTTAAGGGCATTTTTATATTCCTGGATCGCTGAGAAGTTTGATGTTGAATCATATGACATGCTTTTTAAAAACATCTATGGAGGGGAGGATATTCTTTTTCAATTTTACTATTTAATCTGTTCCATGTAGTAAATCCCAGTAATAGTTTCCTAGCATTTGAAATTGCGTTCTCCCATTCTTGGAACACATTCTGTTTGATTAAGAGTTTTTTTTCTCTTACTACCTTGCTGCATTCAGTTGTTAATAGTTGATATATGGTTTTGCATCTTTTTATAAGAAGCTAGATGTAACTACAGTTGCTGTGTTTGGTGCTGTCTGAGTTCCGTTTGGGTATCGGAATTATGCTGGTTTTTAGACTGAGGCAGGAAATTGTCTACTTTTTACTGCCCTCTGAAACCGTTCCTGTTTTTAAAACTATTGGCAGAGCTGATTAATCAAGCTGACCAGACATGGTGACCCTTTAAAAGGTTCGATCTTCTCAGGTTTTGTATTTCTCCTGGAGTGAATTTTGGTAGTTTCATTTTCCTATAAGATCATCCACGTGTCCAGATTTTCAAATACCTGACATAGGAATTTAACATCACATTCTACTAATTAAAAATACCTATTTTCCATATTTATACTTACAATTGTTTCTAATCTTTTTTTAAGATTTTATTTATTTATTTTTAGAGAGAGGGGAAAGGAAGCAGAAAGAGAGGGAGAGAAACATCAGTGTGTGGTTGCCTCTCACAAGCCCCCAACTGGGGACCACGCCCACAACCCAGGCTAGTGCCCTGACTGGGAATCGAACCAGCGACCCTTGTGGTTTGCAGCCTGCATTCAATCCACTGACCCACACCAGCCAGGGCTATTGTTCCTAATCTTATTTGTGGTATCTTTTCTTTTGACCTTGATCAGGCTAATGAAAAGTTGGCTATTTCCTACAAAATTGGTCTTTAGAAGAACTATATTTTTGTTGGTTTTGATTGTTCTTTTATTTTCTAATCCATGCATTTCTACTTTTTGTATTAATTCCTTCAGCTTTTAAATTTTGATTATTCTTCTTTTATAGCCCCTTGAATAGAATGCTAAGTTCTTTACTTTCAGCCTTTGAGGTTCTCTAAAAGGAAAACAAATGATTTATAAATTTTCCTCTCATCACTCATCTCTGGCTTAATTATAGTGTTCTTATTGTTACTCACTTCTGGATAATTATTTTCAGCCTTGATTTTTTCTCTTTATAAGGAACTTAAAATTTGTTCCAACTGGATAGATTTTTTTGTTTTTTGTCTTTTTGGCATTCCCATTGTTGCTCATTTTTAACTTATTGCATCAGGACCAGAGCCTGTGTTCTGTGTAATATCTGTCTTTTCAGATTCGGCGGGAATTTCTTTGTGGTCCAACTCATGTTCAATGTTGGTAATTACCCC
>CM052550.1:51029302-51063320 GCA_028533065.1 Trachops cirrhosus
GGGGGTGCAACCATGAATACTCCTGTCCTGGAAGAGTCTTGAGTGGTGGCGGGAAATGCTCTGTATAAAGTTCAGTGGGCGGCGGGGGTGGACGTGAACAGAATTATATGCTGCAGGCAAGAAAAATACTAGAAGAAAATAATCCAAATATCATCACTAGTGATTCCTCCATTGCCCAGACTTTCCGAAAAGAGCATAAATTAGTCTTATAACCAGAAAAAGTCCCCTTTTCCATTATGTCTGAAGGAGCTCTAAGATTTAAAGTTTGTTTTGGTGAAGGGGATGGCCACCAGCTGCACAGATCTGGGCCTGGTATGGGGGGTGTTCCAGGGGGCGGGGGAGACCCCGATGGGGTGACGGTGGGTGCCCGAGCAGCCGCCTAGAGTGTCCATCCAGGGTGGGGGACAGATCTTTTCTGAGACTTGGGTCTCAGTTTACGTATCTACAAGAATCCGAGCCAGAGGAGCTGGTGACTGTCCTTACCTCTGCTTCCCGGTGACCATCACAGAGTCCCCTCTCTGGGCCAGGCCCTGGGGCGGGCGTGGGGGCCACAGCTGCTGGATGCAAAGCTCGGTCAGTCGTAGAGGCAAACGCCAGGCACGGGGGCCAGGAGGAGAGTCCCCTGGCCGGGAGGCAGGCACTGGGAGAGGCTCATGGGACCCCACTCACCCCTTGCCTTTTGGGGTACTCCCAAGAAAGCCATACACCCCAACTCCTAAAGACCCCTGCAGGGAGCACAGGCAGAGATGACACGACCCCTCTTCAGTAGGTGTGGCCTCTGTCTTCTAGGTTAATAGCTCCCAATTATAGATCAGGGGTGGAATAATATTTTTAAAAAGAGAGAGAAGTAAACATAAAGTCTGAACAGCTAGGGCATCTGGAAATGGCTCTGAGTTCTGTTAACAGTAGTGTTCATTTTTAAACACCAGCGTGGCATCGAGGTGCGATGGAACTGTCCGAACCCTCTCTTTTCCGAGGAGCGTTGTTCTCTTCATTGCTGGTGTGCGTGGGCCGGGGAGAGAGGTGTCCAAGAGGCCGTCGGGCAAACCCCGAAGCAGTCCCCGGCCTGCCGTCTCTGCAAGCAGGAGCGCGCATCCACCCAGCCTTCTCTGCTTCCAGGCATCCGCATGCTGGACGGGGACGTGACCGACGTGGTGGAGGCCAAGTCGCTGGGCATCCGCCCCAACTACATTGCCATCTACAGCGCCAGCTGGGGGCCGGACGACGACGGCAGGACGGTGGACGGGCCGGGCCAGCTGGCGAAGCAGGCCTTCGAGCACGGCATTAAAAAGGTGTGAGTGACCCAGGGCTGCAGGGGAGCTCTTGGGGGCGGGGGAATAGTAGAAAAAAAAAAGTAACACTGGGAACATCAGAGTGACACAGGCCAGAGCCCCGAAATGGTACCGGGAAGTCCCGGCTGTGCCAGGACCAGGCTGAGGGAGAAGTCAGTCCCTCAGCGGCTCAGGGAAGTGGCTCAGAGCAGGAGCCGAGCACCTCAGCGGGTGCCAGCCGGGCACCCCCCAGCCCAGACCCTGTGCCTTGGAGCCTGGCTGCTCCTGCTGAGGGTGGTGAGCAGGTGGGTGGCCTGCTGTTCTCTCTGTGCAGGTGGCAGGAGGGGTGTCCTGGCCTCGGCTCAGCTGCCCAAAGAAATACCCAGCGTGGAGCTTTCTGCATCTGTCGTGGGGGGCGCTCCAAGCCAGCGCCCCCGGAGCAGGAAGTCTTGGTTTCACTTGCTCCCTGTCTGCCAGCAAGCAGCCCAACACAGTTAGAATTTGGGGGGCGGAACCTCAGCAGGGACGCACACAGCAGACCTCCGAGGGCTGCTTCTCCAGGGACAGGCCCAGGGGACCCAGCGGAGGCGGGCGGCCCTCCCAGGAGGCCCGCTGGCCCGGAGGCCCAGCCCCAGTCTCTCTGTGGTGTGATCCATTCCGGGTCCTTGTGAGTCAGAAAGGCTGGGCGAGCGGGAGGGGCTGGCTGCGACCCAGCTATAACAAGCAGGGTGGCGAGGCGGATCTCTGGGCGAGGACAGCTTCTTGGACCAGACAGACGGAGCTGTGGTCAGCATCTAGGTGGCCCTGGGTGGCTCAGCCAGCCCCAGCCCAGAGCATAAGGTGGGGCCCAGTGATGCTGGCGGGGGTTCGAGCAGGAAATCCAGGCATCCTTGGACAGCACGGAGACCTCTGCCTTTCTCCTGTTGGACATAGGGCAGAGGGGCCGGGGGTGGGGAGGAGAGGGTGCACTGATTTTATTAGGTATAGATTTTTAGACTTTTTAAAAAAATTATCTTATCGTGACCCACACAGCGTGATTGAAATGTGGTTAATGCAGAGTTAATGAATAAACCGAATAGTGTAAAAGCATTAGATCGAAGGCTGCCTTTCTCTTCCCTGCCTGTTTTCTAGTCCTGCCCTGCATGGGAGCAGTCTTTTAAGATTTTATTCATTTATTTATTTTTAGAGTGAAGGGAGGGAGGGAGAGAGAAACAGAGAGAAACATCGATTGGTTGCCTCTAGCACACCCCCTGCTGGGGACCTGGCCCACAACCCAGGCACGTGCCCTGACCCGGAATCGAACCTGCGACCTTTAGCTTTGCAGGACGACGCCCAACCCACTGAGCCACATCAGTCAGGACAGAGGAGCAATGTTTTAAAAATCTGTTCGTGATTTCCTTTTTCTAAATGATATGATTTGACTGCTTTCCTGGGTGTATTGCATTTGGTTATTTTGTATTAATTTCCTGGTACAAGGGTTGCACACTTAGCTTTTAGAATGTCCCCGACCCGGTGACGCCCCTCCCCCTTCCAGGGCTCACGCCTCACCACTGCGCCCTTCACCTCCCGGCCAGGTGCCGGCCCCGGGGACGCTGTAGGATTCGGGCATCGCCGAGTCGGCTGCTGCCCTCCAGGGGCTGCGAAATCCACACGCCGCGTCTTCCCTGTACTTGGCTCCTGCCACCCACTACATCACTTGGATCTCATGCTTGGTGACAGGCGAAACCTCCCGCAAATGGAGCTAATTGGAGCTGTGAATTAGAGATTCCGTTTCCCACATGGAAGTTGTTGCTTCCGATGGCCTTGATCGTGCTTGTCCGTCACTCCTACGAGGGATGTCCAAAGACTTGGATGCTCAGGACGGGGTGGGGGGGCCCTGTGTCCAGGAAAGGTGATGATTGTTTGCAGGCGGTGGTCGGCGTCCTCGGCCTCACCAGGTCTGTGTAGACGGGACTTCGGGAAGCCTAGGGTGCAGCGAGGGGCTCTTTGCGCTCAGAATTCTGAGCAACATCAGCTTCACGAAGCTGTCAGGGGACAGAGGAAGTCGCAGAGGGGACCCTGAGGCTCCCTGTCATTCTTGTCACTTTTTTTAATTACTGAGGTTCTTTTCTTTTTTTTCCCTTTTTTTCCTTCCCCTCCCCTCCCCTCTGCTCCCCTCCCCTCCCTTCCCTTTCTTTTCCTTTTCTCTTCTTCTCTCTCTTCTTTTCTGAGTTATCCTGAAGTAAAGTATGTCATATAGAGAGCCTTCCATCACAGCCGTCTGAAGTTGTTGCAGAAAATCCTCCTGGAAATTCAATGATCTCTATCCAAACCACTTCCCTCCATCTGTCTTTCCTCCTCAACGACCCATTTGTCACCTGTCGTGTTTTTCCAGAACACCTGATGTTGTCTCAGGGAGATGGTGACGTTTGGCGGCGGGAGAGACTGCATGGCCATAATTTGGCCGAAAGATCTGTTTCGTGTTGGTCTTTTGGAAGCTCTGAAACATTGACCCTTCCAGTATCATCCGGAAGGGAAGCTGGGCACCGCGGTGGCCTCTGGCGTTTTAGACCCTGGATGTTCAGAGTGGGCCCCGGAAGCAGCAGCCCCGGCATTGCCTGGGAGCTCGGGAAAAATGCAGAATTTCAGGCCCGCCAGGAGCGAGAGCCCCAGTGATTCCTATGCACGCTCCACAACGGGGGGCGCTGCCCTGGCCAGGTGGCTCAGTTGGTTGGAGCGTCGGCCCTACACCAAAAGGTTGTGGGTTCGATCCCCGGTCAGAGCACATACCTAGGTTGTGGGTTCGATCCCTGGTCAAGGCGCATACAGGAAGCAATCAATCGATGCTTCTCTCCCACATCAATGTTTCTCTCTCTCCCGTCCTCGCTCTCTAAAAGCCAATGAACGTATCCTCAGGTGAGGATTTAAAAAAGAAAAAAAAGAACAAGGGTGGTGTTTCAGTCCATTCTCTGTGCTGCTGGGCAGTCAGCTTGCACGCCCCATTCTGCAAGGTGACACCCTTCTATAAGTGGTTTGAAGTGGGGTGGGGACTCGGGGCTGACAGTGTCTTAGAGAGCATTGTCATGGAATAAAGACAGGCTCTGCTGGGTTAAATACCTTTCCGTTTGGATTTTAGTGACTTAGAATGAGCCTCTGATTACTCTTTTTATGCAGGTAATTAAATACCCAGACACACCCATTTCCTTAGCAACTGGGGCCCTTCTTCCTTTCTTCCAGAATGTTGATCTTTTGGCTTACTGTGACTAACCTTTCTGTCTGTCGCACCCTGGACTGGTAGTTCGGTCAGGTCCACGCTGGCGATGGGGACGGCAGGGTGCGTGCACAGCGGGGCTGGGCAGGCACGAGGGACCTTCCTGTGGGCTCCTCGGGGGCTGGGGGAAATGTCAGATTATGACAAACAGGCGCAGAAGGGTGGAAAACTGTGGCCACTTGTTCTGCAAAGTGCAGCCACGTGGAGCTTCCAGAGCGGGCGGGCCCTCTCGGCCCCGGGTGGCCTTGGACGCTGAGGGAGAGCGTGACGCGTCCCGTCAGCCGTAGGGCTTCCGGTGGACTCCGAAGGCATCGCAGAATGTTGTTGACAGTTTCCTTTAAATTGGCCAGTTGTCGGGCGTAAGTATCAATTTCCTGCTGCGTGTTTGGAAAGGAGGGTCGTTGGCAAGGGCGCCGGAGTTACCAGCCCTGTGGGGCTCGTTCCGTGCGCAGACGGGTGTTGGCCGCACGCTCCGGAGCTGGCTGCGCCCACCAGCCCGTCCAGCCACTTGAACCCAGTGGGCCTCGGGTGAGCTCATCTTCAGCTGCAGCCTGTGGCCGGGGTGACCCCTTCATTTGGGCACGAATCATTAATTCTGTGGGTGTGGGATGGAGCGGGAACCCACCTGGACCCACCACTGTCTTTCAAAGACTCGCTTTCACGGGGACGTTCTGAAAAGTGAGCTTTGCACACAAGGGAAGCCACCGGCCTTGGCTGGCATCGAGGGCCTGACCACTTCCGTGCTTGCTCAAGTGCCGCCGCGGGCACTCACCACCTGGCAGCCCAGGGATCAAGGCCCCGTCCCTGCTGTGAAATGTAGCTCGCTCTCCAAGAAGAGGGCTTCTCGCCCGGGCCAGTGTGGCTCCCTTGGAGCGTCATCTCGTAACCGAAAGGTTGCGGGTTCGATTCCCAGTCCGGGCACATGCCTGGGTTGTGGGTTCGGTCCTCCATCTGGGCACGGTCTGGGTGCATACAGGAGGCCACCAACTGATGCTTCTCTCTCACATCCATGTTTTCTCTCTCTCCATTCCTCTCTCTCTAAGAACAGTGAAAAAAAAAAAGTGCTTCTTCGGCTGGGTTTGCAGGAAATTTGCCCCCTTCCCACAGGACCAGGTCTTTCAATCTAGAAAAAGTAAAGTTATAGCCCTGGTTGGTGTGGCTCAGGGGATTGAGCACCCGCCTGAGAACCAAAGAGTCACCGGTTCGATCCCCAGTCAGGGCACATGCCTGGGTTACAGGCCAGGTCCCCAGTAGGGGGCGCTCAAGAGGCAACCACACATTGATGTTTCCCTCCCTCTCTTTCTCCCTCCCATCCCCTCTCTCTATAAAAATAAGTAAAATATTTTTTTAAAAAAAGAAAAAGTCACAGTATAAATTCAGCCATCGTCTTTCATCTCAGCATTACCTGTGGCACAGTTTGGTCTTTCTGACATTGGTCCTTATAAAGGAAGTCCTAGGCAGAGCTCTGGAACAGGACAGCGTGTATGAGAGCCCTTGGCTTTCCCCGGGAGAACACAGCGGTCCTTCTGGGTCTTGTCCTCGGGACAGCCCTGTGAGTCTGAAGTTCTAGGTTGCTTCTAGTTTCTAGGTGAAGCTTCCAGTTTCTCCACCTTCAGAAGGGCTCTGTGAAAATCCAACCGTGCGGCCTGCACATGGCCTGAACCCACCCTTCTTGGCCATTGGAAGGGACTGGGGGCCGCGGGCGAGTCCCACCCCGCCAGGTCGGGGCTGCGGACTGATGCTGGGCGGTGTTTGCTCCCGCACAGGGTCGTCAGGGCTTGGGTTCCATTTTCGTCTGGGCGTCCGGGAACGGCGGCAGGGAGGGCGACTACTGCTCCTGCGACGGCTACACCAACAGCATCTACACCATCTCCGTGAGCAGCACCACCGAGAGCGGCCAGAAGCCGTGGTACCTGGAGGAGTGCGCCTCCACCCTGGCCACCACCTACAGCAGCGGGGCCTTCTACGACCGGAAAATCGTGAGTGCCCCCGGCGCACCGGAGAGCGGGCCGCGGGCGCCCCGGGAGCTTTGGGGACGCGTTCCCTTCCCTCCTAACGGAATGATGAGCCAGGCCAGGGCCAGCGTGTCCCCGGTCCCCAGGGACCCCCTCACCCACCCGAGCACTAGTTCTGCCTCCAGGTAAAAACCCTAGTCCCGTGGCAACCCCCCTCAGACCCCGCCTTGCTGATTTTTGCACAGAATGCCAATTAAAACCCTGCCTGGCTCTAGAGGCCTAAAAATATCCTTTAAGAACGGGGTGCATTCTCGCCACGAGTCTGCTTTTAGCTGTCTCGTATTCTGCGGTCACAGCGCTGGGGATCCAGGCGACCGGCTCGGTTTCAACGTGCAGCATTGCGTCAGAGAGAGCTCTGGCTCCATCCTGAGAGAGCGTAGAAACCTAAGTGTTCCTCTGGGCATTCCTCCCCGACAAAAGGACTTTTTCTAGACACAGTGGAGCAGAGGTTTCTGCCCACTAAGCTCAGTCCGATGGACATAGGGTGTTTTGTCTCGGATAAAGCAACCGTTTTTGTTTAGTACACAGATGGACTTTGTGCTCCCCCCTTTCCGACTTCAGGAGGAGGACCAGAGACGGGCGTGACGTTGAACGTAACGCACGGTTCAAACGTACAGTCATTAAGTTGGGCTTCACACGCTGGAAACACAGGACCACAGAACCCGGGCAGTCGCGGCTTCGTTTTAAAGCTCACTGGCGTCTTCTCGCTTCTGCTGCTGCCTGGCTGCATCTTTAGAAATGCCCGCTGGGCTATTTTTTGCCTTCCCCGGCACAGGCTCCCTGTTGCCCGCCGCGCTCCACGCCGGCGGAAAGGTCAGCCCCGATCGCCCGTCCGCCAGCCTGGCAGAGGGCCCCTGGCCAGTGAGCGAAGGTACTAATTTAAGTTATTTTTCTTTTCCACTGGAACACGCGCCCCAGGGACGGGCGGCCGAGACGCTGAATGGTGTCCTGTTCATTTAGGAATCGCGCTCGCTGGAACACGGGCTGGCTGGAGTCTCGTAAAAACAGTTGCCTGTCCCGAAAGCCCTGGCTGGAGGGGAGCGAGGCGGGGACGGTCATGGGACACTTTGTACTGGGGGCTCCGTTCGTGCTGGGGGCCGGCGCTTCCCATCCCCCGGCCTGCAGCTTTATCGGCTGCGTTAATCAGGCTGCCTGTGGGTGCTTGTGGGTGTGCATGCGTGCGAGCGTGTGTGCACGCCTTAGCTGTAAAATTCGAGCATGTGTGTGGGAAGGGGCAGCTCACACGAGGTTACAAAAGCAAACGTGCTCTGTTGTATTGCTGTCCTGGGCTCTTTTCCGGGAATGCGGACGGCGTGTTTGCGTTCAGCTCATCTAGGGCCGCGTCTTCGCTCCGAGTCTCCTCAGAGATCCTACAAGGGGATCAGCAGCCCTTGAGGGCGGCTGACAGCCTTCTGGCGGGTGTCCGAGGGGCGTCAAGGCCTCCCTTGGGACTTGCCTTCCGTGAATATGGAGCAGCATTCTCCTGAAGGGAGGCGTCGTCCGGTGCGGGGACGCGACCCTTGATAAAAGGCACAGCGTCTGAAGTGAGCATCTCTTGTTCACTCCTCGGCTTTCCACGCGTTGCCCGAGCACCGCGCTCGGTCTCGGGAGGGGGGTGAGTCCGTGCCAGGTGCCGGCTGCGACTTTCGCTGCAGGCCAGGGAAGGACACGTCCCCTGCGCACTCACAGATAAAGATGCCAGGGTCGAGACGTTGCATCCTCGCCCCTCTCTCTTCTCAGCCGCCCTCCCCAAAGACACCTGGATCCAGGTGTCAGCTGGGCCGCCTTCTGTTCAGGAGGCTGCAGGGAAGAATCCGTTCCTTGCTCATTCAAGTTGCCAGCAGAATTTAGTTCCCTGTGGTTACAGGACAGAGCTGCGTGTCCTTGTGGGCTGTCTGCCAGGGCCGTTCTCAGCGTGTGCGGGCCACCAACACCCCTGGGCTTGTGTCCCCAACTCCCTCTTCAAAGCCAGCCGTGATAGGTTGGGTCCCTCTTATGCCTCATCTCTTGGACAGACTTCCTGCCTCGTTCCACTTCAGAGGGCCCTGTGATTACCTTGGACCCACTGGATAACCCACGGTATTCTCCCCGATTTAAGTGAGGCTGGTTAGGAACCTTAATTCCATCTGCAAGATGCATGGGAGGGTTACGCTAGGTAGCCAAACCCCGTGTAGCCTAGCAGGCGTTACACAGCTATAGCTCCACGTGCTGATCGGGGGGGTGACTGCTTCTCCACGTTGGGTGAAAGGCAGGCCATGCAGCTGTGGGGTCCAGAGTCGGCCCCCAACCCGGCCTGCCGTTGGCCCCTCAGTCGGCACAGCCAGCCTCGCCTTCCTGGAGAGGATGGCCCATTTCCCGGCCTCACACTGCGGGCCCTCTGAGGTCAAGAACGCTCCAGGGGCCCCTGCTCTTGTCCTTGGAACTCGGTGCTTGGGGACATTGCCAGCTCTCTGAGGAGGGCATCCTGGGGGCAGAATGATCTGTGACCTTTGGCTAAAGACAGCAGTGCGTTCTGGGCCGCCCACGTGTCTCCAGCTGCTCTGCAGTCTCGAGGTGACTTGGGGGCTGTTGCAGTGGACTCTGGCCAGTGGTCTTGCCACCGACACTCTGCAGGGAGGGCCCCCTTTGTTTCATTTCGTCCGACCTTTGTTTCTCTGCCTGCACCTCGTCTTCCCTCGGCCTTGTCCCCCACCTCGGCCCTGCCCCACATTTAGCTTGTGCCTATAATGGGTGCATTTATCACACACGAGAGCCAAGCAATTTAGCAGGGGATCCCGGGCACGGTGAGCACCGTGGTGGCCGAGATGTGTCCAAGTCGTGCCTGTCCCCTCCCTGGGACCCGGGGTCACACATGCCTAGGACCAGGTTCCTGAGTGTCCTTCTGACCTCTCCTGAGACCTGACCTCACCTCTTGTTCTCCCTTCGACCCCTAGTTCACCACAGACCTGCGTCACCACTGCACCGACGGCCACACGGGGACCTCGGTCTCAGCCCCCATGGTGGCAGGGGTCATCGCCTTGGCATTAGAAGCAAAGTAAGTGCCCACTTGCTTTCCCTTCCTTTTCTTCGTGTCTCTGTCGAGTGTGTGTGGTGACACAGTAACACACCCCTCACGTACACGGGCCCGTGTTAACCTCCTGTGAGCGCACCGCTGGGTCACGAAGTCCGTTCATGCTGTTGAGTCGCCATCGCCTGCCGTCCACCTCTAGAGCTGTCTCATTGTCCCGGCCTGGAACCCTGAACCCATCGAACAACCCCTGGTATTCACCAGCTCGGGCGGTGCGCACTGGACACCGCAGGCTCTGGTGGGGGGCCAGAAATCTATGTCTCCCAGGCTGGAGGCCAGAAGTTGAAGCCCAAGGAGTTGGCAGGGTGGCTTGCTCCTGAGGCCTCTCTCTTTGGGGTATAAATGGCTGCATCTCCCTGCTGCCCACCTGGTCTCCTGTCTGTGGGCGTCCAGGTCCTGATGTTGCATTGGGGTTCCCCTGGGTGATCCCACCTAATTCCCCTGCCAAGACCTGCCTCCAAATATGGTCACATTCCAAGGCACTGGGGGTTAGGACTTCAACATATGAATGGGGGGGGTTGCAAAACTGAGCCGATAACCCCCTAGTCCTGCTCCTGCTGGCCCCCAACAACCATCATCTTTTTGTTCTGTCTCTACAACTTTGATTACTGTAGGTCTCTCATAAGGGTGGAGTCACACCGTGTTTGTCTTTTTGTGTCTGGCTTCTTTTTCTTTTTTTTTTTAAAGCTAATTATCAATATATCTATTTTTTTAAAGATTTTATTTATTTATTTTTAGAAAGGGAGAGATAAAAGGAGAGAAACATCAATGTGTGGTTGCCTCTTGCGCGCCCCCTACTGGGGACCTGGCCTGTAACCCAGGCATGTGCCTTGACTGGGGATCGAACCGGTGACCCTTTGGTTCTCAGGCGGGTGCTCAATCCACTGAGCCACACCAGCCAGGGCGTGTCTGGCTTCTTTTATGTAGCCCAACGTCCTCGAGGTTCATCGATGTTAAGTCAGGAATTTGTTTCTTTTCCAAGGCCATCCCTCAGAGGCATGAAGTGCTCCTTCCCCTTTTCCTTTTTCAAGACCTTGTGGGACCACAAGGTGGGCCAGACCCCAAGCCCCCCGCCCCCTTGGCATCACACGGCAAAATCACCGCTTCGGCTGCTGCAGCCGGCCTTTCTGGACGTTAGTGCGTAAACCCATGATACAGGGGTGATGCTTTATCTGTCATAAGGCAATAAAAAAGCCATAGCTACAAGTATACATAATTATTAGTATGTACAGCAAAGCAAGCCACGGTGTCAAAAGCAAATTTTTGTTTATACATCAAAAGCGCCCGAACCTCCCAGCCACGCGAAGTAGTCATTTGCTGTGGATGGGATTTTAAATGAGTCAAAACGCATGTTTGAGTTGCTCAAATCCTTGTAATTATGTCTGTTTGCACGCTGACTCGCACCAGGCCAAAGAGCGTAAAACTCGAACGCTACACGTTTAACAAAGGAGCGGTGAAATCATTTCGTTTTTCAGGCCAACACGTTAGCGGCTGTGTCCCGAGGCTCTTTTGTATAAAACTAAATAATTAGTTGCTGGTGTGGAAAGTCGCTTCCACGCACTTAGCAGGTCATTATTTTATACTTTCTCCCGTTCCTTATTGGAAACATGCGAGGGATTTTGCTCATCAAAACGGAGCACAAAACAGACCCTGTTTTGTGCCGGATTTCCCCGTTAAACTTGGCCTGTGGGCGGGCCCGTGTAAACGGCCATCGTCATCTCTCGCCATTCTCACTCATCCTCGGAAGGTTGCGGGGAGCCAGTCCAGGGGACTTCGTGGAGAATGGCAACAGCTGAGAGCATGGACACAGACAGGGCCGGTCGAGGAAGGAAGATGTAACCGGGGACCCGCAGCCTGAGTTGTGATTTGGAGACGGGCGGGGACGCTCAGGCATCTGGACGGCAGGTCTGCCGACCACGTGGGCAGCTTTGCCGTCTGGCTGTGCTCACTTCCGCCGCAGAAGGAAGCAGGGAGAGCCAGACTGTCCTGGGGGGAGAGGGGCCCAGGGCCCCAGGGACCCGGGGACCAGGGAGGGCCTGTGGACAGGAAACAACAAGAATGAAGAGAGACAGACCTTCCTGTGTGAGATCATCCTGCTGAGGTCATCCCCAGGTTGGGGCAGTCTCGGGGCTTCCCATCGGTCCCTTCCTCACTGAAAAATATTTCCAACATTATTTCTTAGATGTGTCTTCCAGACAAACTATTTGGGAGTTTATTGCCAGAGTCAAAAATAAAGAAATGGATTTGCTCATCCTGAGATGGGTTTGGGCATTCTGTCTTCCTTGGACCCATTCCTTGGCACGTTATGCCTTCCAGGCCTGGCTTCAGCCATCCTTGAGGCGGCCCCGCTGACAGGAGAGGTCACTCCGTAGGTCACAAGGGGCATGGCCACGTCTGTTCTGTCTGAACTCCCGAGACTGTGCCCACTCACCAGAATGCAAGACTGAGGGCCGCTCGGGCCGACAGAACCCTCCTCTGACAGTGAGGCTGGCTGTGGGCCCCCAGGAGGAGCAGTGGGCCAGGGGAGGGGAGCAGGTCAGCCTGTGCCCAGCAAAGGTTTGGAAAACGGACCGGTGGGCGTGGCTGGGATGCGGCAGCCAGGAGGCCAGCGACGGGCATGGTGGAAGGAACATGATGGAAAAATCAGGGAAGGCCGGGGCCAGAGCCTGGAGACTCTGAGCCCCAAGGTAGAAGCACCAGGAGCCCAAGACCCAAGCCACAGGTGCCCGCTCCTACTAGGAAGGCAGGCAAAGAGGGGATGATTGGTGGCAATGTGAAATGGTGGTGTGGCCGCTGTGGAATCCGTGTGGTGGGGCCTCAGAAATCACTCAGAATTCCCATAAGATGCAGCAGCTCCGCTTGTGAGCAGAGACCTAAAAGGAGGAAAGGCAGAAACTTGAAGAAGTATTTGCACACCCGTGGTCATGGCAGCATCAGTCACAACAGCCCAAAAGTTGAAGCAGCCCCCGTGTGCATCAGCAGGTGAATGGGTGAACACAGCATGGCCTGGCCGAGCGACGGAATGCCCTCCAGTCTCAAACAGGGACAAAATGCTGACACAAGTGACCAGGTGGAGGAACCGTGAAGACAGGAGGCTCAGGGAAAGAAGCCAGTGGCAAAGGGACATGCGATTCCGCTCGTAGGAGATGCCCAGAAACTCCGAATTCATAAAGACAGCATAGAAGGGCTGTCCCCGGGGGCTGGGGCGGGGGGCGGGGTGTTGAAAGCGTGCAGAGTTTCAGTTTGGGAAGATGAGAGGTTCTGTGGGTGGATGGTGGAGACGGTGGTACAAGTGTGAGTGCAGTTAGATGGTGGACTTTAAACACATGCAAACGAACAGAGGGTGATCAGAAAGGCCGTTGTAATGACTATGGGTGGAGACAGGCACTGGTCGGAGGAGAGGGCAAAGGCCGCGTCATCGAGGGGCGTCTGGCATTTGTCTGCGTCCTGGTCCTGACCCTGTGAACAGAGGGTCTTACCTGAGCATCATCCTAACTTGAATCCTGACGTCGGAGGTGTAGAGAAGACGAGAAAATGGATCTGAGACTCGTAGAAATCTGACCTGTGCCTTTTCATTAGTGGCCATAGGTTCTTTTGATGAAATCTCTCTCCCTTGCACCAAAATGAGTGTATTGTAAGTGCAGAGTGACTAAAACCTCAAATTGCAATCTGCAGGCAAAAGGTCCATCCAGGTAGGGGTCCAGGCAGCTGAGGGCTTGAGCATGGTGCCCAGCCACCTCATGAATAATCTCACAAACACTCGCCGTCCGCGTGAGGACGTCCCTCTCTCTACCACCACACACCCCGCGTCACCCTGTACAAACTCGAGCAGAGCTCAGCAGGGAGGCGGGGCTTTTAACGCTGTGGATCTCAGGTCGCCCGCTGCGCTGTTATTTCGGGGTTTACTCACTGGAAACCATTCCTTACAGAGAGGTTGTGAACTAACCCCTCGCCCAGGCACAGAGCCCCGGGGGCCGCCTCCAGTCCAGGCTCCGGTCTGGCTCCTGGCGCCCCAGCTCTGAATGCGCCTGTGCAGCCGTCAGCATCGGTGACGGCGGTCTGTCCATGTGTCATTGCAGCAGCCAGCTGACCTGGAGGGACGTGCAGCACCTGCTGGTGAAGACCTGCAGGCCGGCCCACCTGAAAGCGAGCGACTGGAAGACCAATGGCGCTGGGCATAAAGGTGCGTGGCTCCCGGTGCGCTGGGTGAGGCCCGCCGCCCCGTCCTGGGGGGCCCCCAGGACGACCTCCTGGAATCGGTAGGAGGGGTGACACGGATTCTCCAAAAGAATCCCCAGGTAACACTAACTGTGTGTCACAAGAATGGAAAGTATGTGTGCCCAGCGATTTCAGAAGAGTATCCTGGGACCTCAAACTGGCATTAAGAAAGAGACCTAAGGTCACTAGAGTTCAAGGTTGCCTGAAGTTCATGACTGTTGTCATAGCCAGGTGCCGCTCTACCGCTGTTGACTTACTAGTTCTCTTTAAATCAACTTGCCTCTTTTTTTTTTTACATCAAGAAACATACTTTAAAAGGAAACTTTATTACATCTAGTTAATCACAGGCTTGATATGTACTCATATTTTTTATAATGGACATTAAAACATATCCATAATTATTATGATAAAAATGTTTGTTTGTGTGCCCCTGAAGAGCAGCTTGCATTCTTAGCCCTCAGTTTCCTCATCTGACATCGAGATAGCTGTGGAAGTTACTTTCTAACTATAAAACTTCTGAGATAGCTGTGGAAGTTACTTTCTAACTATAAAACTTCTGAGATAGCTGGAAGTTACTTTCTAACTATAAAACTTCTGAGATAGTTATGGAAGTTTCTTTCTAACTATAAAACTTGTCTTGGCAAGGCAAGTAACTCCTAGAACCGTAAGGTCTCTTACCCCCAGAACAGCCTGTTACAGACCCAGGTACCATGAAATCAACCCACGGTCAAGACTCATAACCCACATATTTGGAGCCTCTCCCAGACAGGTAATTATAGGACTATGCTACCAGCTTTTTTTTTCTTTGGCTTCTTACCAGAGATACTTGAAAAAGATTTGCATTCAGCCGTGGTGTGTTAGGGAGAATTTCCCCCCTCCTTTTCTGCAGCTCACATCCAACTATTTCAACACCAAGCCCTGCTACTTCTACCTGTAAAATATAGGTCAAGCATTGTCACCAAGAGTTGCAGGGGACATTCCTTTCAATAAGGGCACCATTGATTAGGCCTAATGTATCTTTGTTTTGTAGGAATGTGGGTGGCAGGGTATGCTGTAACCAGAGCTGACCTACATTTCAATTTTGGCCTAATTAAATAGGAAAATAGATTGTATCTGGTTCTCGACCTTGCCTCTGAAATTAAACTTTGAAACTCTCTTGCACTGGCCAAGTTCAACGCCGGGCCGGGCCAGTTCACAGGGACTCGCACTCTGTGCCGCTGTCCCCAAGTGCCCTGGAATTCAGCAGGGGAAGAAAATGGCCAAAGCAAGGCAGCGGGGGGTCAACCGGGGCAGGCAGGGTGGGGGGCGGATCTCAGGTCATTTCCCTCTGGTTTAAGATTCAGGGAGCACAGTTGTCGACACGTCCCTCTAATTAAGACTCAGAAACCTGTCTTCTTCTCACCAAAAGAAAGTTCCAGGCCTCCCACTCCGCACCCGAAGGAGCATAGTTCAGATTGAGTTGAGCGGCAGGGACTTTGGATCGATCCTCAGAAGGGTTTGTCCCGCCGCCTGGGGCTCTCGGGAGGCGGGCCGGCTCCTTCCAGCCCTTGAGGGGCACAGGGGGTCTGTCCCAGGGCCGTGGAGGTCACCGATCAGGGGCCCTCCGAGGGCCTTGCTGCACTGCCGGGGCCCCGGGGAGCAGCCAGGTCTGACGGCCCTGTCTTTCCAGTTAGCCATCTGTACGGGTTCGGCTTGGTGGACGCAGAAGCTCTGGTCCTGGCGGCGAAGAAGTGGACAGCGGTCCCCGTCCAGCACACGTGTGTCGCTGTCACGGACAAGAGGCCCAGGTAAGACTTGGCTGCGGCATCTCGTGGAGCTGCGGGCGTGTCGGTGTGGCCCGGACTCTGCTGTCCGGCACTTCCCCTTAGGGCCTGTGAAGCTGGAGAAAAAGTCGTTTCTCTTTTTTTTAGATTTGATTTATATATATATATTTGTATATGTGTATATATAAATCAAATGTATATATATATTTGAGATTTTTAATTTATTTTTAGAGAGGGGGAAGGTGGGGAGAAAGAGGGGGAGAGAAACATCAATGTGTAGTTGCCTCTCACATGCCCCCTACTGGGGACCTGGTCTGCAACCCAGGCTTGTGCCCTGACTGGGAATCGAACCAGCGACCCTTTGGTTTGCAGCCCACGCTCCATCCATTGAGCTACACCAGTCGGGGCTGATTTATATATTTTATTTATTTATTTTTAGAGAGAGGGCAAGGGAAGGAGAAAGAGAAGGAGGGGAACAGTGATGTGAGAGGGAAACATGGAACTGTTGCCTCCTGAAGCTCCCCAAACGGGAATCGAACCGGCGACCTCTTGGTGCACAGGACGATGCTCCGACCACCTGAGCCATCAGGCCAGGGCCCAGTCTTGAGATTGTAAAGCATCATTCTCTCTGGGGAGCCTTAGACTCTCAAATTCAGAAGAAAGTGGGGAGTGGGGGGTTCTCTAAGACGAACGAAGCCTTTTGCTCGGTTTTGTTTTGTTCTGTTTGTTGGGAAATGCACGGTGCATGGGCACCAAAGTCCAGGTGAGGTGGCTCTGGGCCCCCGGCCTGGGTCAGGCCCCCACGGCCGCGACCTTTCTGCCCCCATCCCATCCGGGCGCCTCCTGAATGAAGCCTTTTTCTCCTGACGGAAATAGTTTTAAGATGGCAGAGTGGTGCCCGGGTGGCGAAGGGTTGTTTTTATTTTTATTTTATTTTGTTTTGAAAGTGAAAGCACCCCGAGGCTAGACAACTCAGGCCGGGGGGACCCTGCCGTCACACACACTATGACATTGTTCCTGTCCTCGGAGCAGAGAAAGGACCCCGCAGGTTCAGAGAGGGGGGCAGGAGCGGACTTCTTTTTCAAAGAAAAACCGTCTTCCTGTTTCACAGTTTCAGACTCTTTCTGGAAGAGTCCGTCAGCCTGCTGTTTCAAACCTCTTGCTTAATTGTACACTCAGTGGTCCCTAAGGACAAGGGAGCTTCCGGAGAGAAGGGGGCGGAGGGAGGGAAGGGAGAGGGAGAGACAGCAAGTGGGGGAGTAAGTACCGTGTGGAAGGTAGATGCCTCCCTATCCACACCTGTGGGCTGCACCTCCCGGCGGAACGCCCCAGCCCAGCGGCCTGTCCAGGCCATTTGAACCGGGGCTGCTGAGCACGCCCAGGTCCCATGGCCAAGCTCCTTCATCGGTGTCCTTGTCTTGCTGCATCTAAGCTTCCGGGACCGTTTGGCTCAGAAATGAAAACGGGTTCATTCGCACAGGCCTGTCCTTCTCTCTCCTTCTCCCGGTGCCCTCCCCACATGCGTTTCCTGGTCCCGCTGTCCACTCTCTTGGCCTCATTCCAGTTTCTCCTTCTCGTGGTGGAGTCCTAGGACTCTTTGTCCCAAACCTGGCCTCAGCTGCTTCTTGCAGAGAAGAGCAGAGAGAGAGAGAGAGAGAGAGAGAGAGAGAGAACACCTCTATGTCCAGTGTGATGAAGGTTGGAAAGCTGTGTCACCGACAGCTAGGTGGGGTGTCACAGAGGGGATGGGGGCTACTGGGCCCATCTCGGCAGTAATACTGTGTGGGCTCTGACTTCGAGGACCTGGGCATGGACGGTTACATGCAGGGGCAGGAATGAAGGACCGCAACCCCTCTCTGCCCTCTCCCGGGCCTCAGCCCTGAGCCCTGAGCTGGCCTCCCCCTCCTGCTATATACCACAGTTTGGGGAGGCATCCTCACGGCCATTCCCAGAGGGGCTGGTCGGCCACCCTCGCTGCAGATTCTGCCCGGGGCCCCCACCGGTGCTCAGACGAGAGCATTGTGCCCACTCGGGCACCCCCTGGCATCCCTTTGTCGGACTGCCCTGTCTTGGCGCTGGACTGTCCGCTGCCATTTGGACCTACCCCAGAGCCATGCCCAGGTGGACAGCGCATCGAAAGAAAGGCAGCATGGGGGGGGATCCGGGTTGCCTTTGCAGACACACGAAAAGCTGCCCCATCAGGAGGAAGCCATTGCTGATCCTCTTAACCTGAAGAAAGGCCACACAGGGACCCCAAGCCCTCTGTCGGCGGTTCTAGTCTGGACAGTGTGGTTCGGGTCCCCTCCTGAGGGAGAATGAGAAGTTTCTGGGAGAAGGTCGAGCAGAGAAGGGCAGCAGGGGTGGAGCTGCAGAGGAATGAGAGGGCCTGGGTCCCCCCACTCCAAGGCCAATTTCACTGAGCCATCTCTACAGCCTGTCACCCCCCAGACCCTAAAACAGACTGAGCCACCTGGAATAGAGGCCCTGGTGTCTGGCCTACCTCTCCAATGCCCACAGAGGGCAAAGCTCATTCTAGGCAGCTTTCCGGGAGTGCTGAGTCTACATGCAAAGGATGACACCCTGGCTGGTGTGGCGCAGTGGATTGGAGCATCGTCCTGCAAACCAAAAGGTCGCTGGTTCGATTCCCAGTCAGGGCACAGGCCTGGGTTACCGGCCAGATCCCCAGTAGGGGACGCACAAGAGGCAACCACACACTGATGTTTCTTTCCCTCTCTTTCTCTCTCCCTTCCCCTCTCTCTATAAGAAAAAAAAAAAATAAGAATCTTTAAATGCAAGGGCGAGGGGACAGTCACTTGAATTCAACAGGTCCTTTGGTGAAAGAGAATGACTGATTAGAGCCCTCGTGGATGACACCTGGTGACAGTTTAAGTTGGACCTGGGTCTCAGTGGCCACATTCACAAATGTGTCGGTGATACGCCTGCCTGGTCTTGGACCCAAGTGGTTTTCATTCAACTCAGGACTTTTCTTCAATTAAAGGAAGATGAAGAGGATCATGGCCGGTGCCGTCTGGCTGTGGGAAATTATTTTAAAGCCTGTGTGTGTCAGAGAGAGAGAGGGAGATAAAATTGATATGCTTATAACCTTTCTAAACGTGCAAAAAGAAAGTCAAGCTTAGTGTAACCTGCGTAAATGAAAAGTAGGCCCAGGTATTAAAATATCTTATTTGATCCTTAGGATTTTTCTAGCCAACACTTCCTTGTACTTTTAAAATTCCAGGCCACTGAGACACCACGTATGATGTCCACTCCGCATGATATACGGTTCTCCACTCAGCGCTAGAAAAACACCAACTTAAAAAAAAAATATGTGTATCGATTTTAGAGCTGAAGGGGGAGAACCAGAAACATCAATGTGAGAGACAGACATTGATTGGTTGTCTCCTGTACGCGCCCTGAAGAAGGATCAAGCTGCAACCTAGGTCTGTGCCCTGACCTGGGAATCGAACCCACAACCTTCTGGTGTATGGGATGATGCTCCAACCAACTGAGCCACCCAGGCAGGGTGAGAGACACCCACTTTTTAAAAAAGGTTTTATTTATTTTTAGGCAGACGAGAAGGGAGGAAGAAAGAGAGGGAGAGAAACACCAACATGTGGTTGCCTCTCGTGCGCCCCCTACTGGGGACCTGGCCCACAACCCAGGCATGTGCCCTGACTGGGAATCGAACTGGCAACCCTTTGGTTCACAGGCCAGCGCTCAATCCACTGAGCTATACCAGCCAGGGCAAGACACCCACTTTTAAAGCAACAAAAATTTGCCTGTTCATCTTTAGTTTTAGCAGGTTTGGAAAAGTGCTCACACACACAAAAAGATACTTCAGTTCTAAAAGATTTGACTGTTAAGGACGTGTCGCTTTGAATATTAAGGGTTTTCTATGGAGCAGACAAGCTATTTATGGATGTTCAAGAATGGACGACGGGTGAATCACATACCACTTACTCCTCTGGTATTTCATTACCCGTGCGATACTCACGGAGTTGATACTCTGTAACAACTCTATAAATACACAGACAAGGGTGATGGATAACAGTTACCAGGCACTTACTGGGCCCCCAGCCCGGTTCCAAGCACTTAATGTGTAACTGGTCACTTACTCAAAGCCCCCAACAAGACTATGAGTTCAGGGCACTATTATTATCCCCATCTTACAGAGGAAGAAACTGAGGCACAAAGGAATTAAGGAACAGCCGGGGGCTGGGATGTGGTGGGGTTGAGCTGCCCCCGCAGGCCACCCATCTCCAGAGTCCGCCTTTTGTCTCGGGAAAGGAACACGTCACAGGAAGTTGGGTGGCACTGAACCAAGCGGAGTGGACCGCGTGTCCCCAGGAGATGTTTCTTCCCTTCCCTGCTGTCCCTGGCCGGCTGGGAGCTGAGGACAAGCAAGCGCCTTGGTCCTGGTGACCTAGAGGCGCCTCCAGCCTTGGCCACCTGCCGACATCCACGGGGCCAGGCCCTGGAGGTTCACCTACAGCAGGTTGGCTAGGCCAGCAGGTGAGGCCACGTGGCCACTGTGTCCTGTGTTGCCGGGACCCACGTGGGCCTGCCTCCGGCACGCAGCCTGGTTTCACATCTGATTAGGAAGCTGAAAGCCCCTCTCTCTTTCGGGCTGTCTCTGGATGGTGCCGGTTCAGCACCCCCATGCCCCCAGCCAAAACCTCCCTCCTGGGCTTTTTAAAAATTGATTTGAGAGAGAGATCAATTTGTTATTCCAAATATTGGTGCATTCATTGGTTGCTTCCTGTATGTGCTCTGACTGGGGATCGAACTCTCAACCTTGGCGTATAGGGATGATGCGCTAACCTGCTGAGCTACCCGGCCAGGGCTGTGTGAGGTTCTTGCTTCTGGTTTCTTCTATGGCGTCCTCCTTCCACAGGGCATGGCAGGGCGTGCTGTGAAAACTCGTGGGGTGCCCTGCAGTCCTGCCCCTCGGGTGACCACACCTGGGCCCGCAACATTTGTCCTGCTTCCTGACATCCCCGGGGCGTGGCTGTCTCTCCGGCAGCCCTTCCCCCCCTCACTTCTTTTCTGATGCTAACCCCTCTTCCCCAGATAGTAAATGCCACTTCCTTCTAAAATTAGGACTGAAATCTGAATAACACAGCCGACTCTCACGGCTCCCAGTAGCTATGTTCTGTGAAGTCACCGCAAAGGCTGAGTTCTCGGGGACAGCATCGTCTCTTGGGGGAGAATGCTGGGTTTGTTAGGTTCCTGGGAGTGAGCCTCTGGTCGCACGTTCAGCCTCCGATCAACACAGAACCTTGTTGGATACGCACTTCTGTTCAAAGACACCTCGTCTGCTATGTATTGTGGACTCAGTGACAGTGACCTCGCTGTCAGGAGCTCCCTAACTCAGGCCTGAACGAAGCTTGTCACACTCGGATTTTCTCCGTAAGGCACATCACAGCCTTCTGGCCCTTGGGGACAGCAGAAGGCTAGTTAGCACTAGGCTTGGCCTCATTTTGAACGGTGAAACCACCAACAAAAAGCACAAAAAAATGTGGAAAACGTGCCACGAAATAGACCACAAAAATGCACACTTATTTAAAGAGGCAGAGCGGCCACGTCCCACCTCGGCTGGAACCGTGGCCTGGGCAACGCAAATGTTTTGCTACTCTGTGTATATCCACAGATGACCACTAACTCTCAAGTATTGATCTGGGGGTGCAAATAAATTTTAGTGAGCAGGGGACTTGGCATATACGGAACCATGAATACTACGAATTAACTGTATTGTGTTTTTTCTTCCCATGCAATTGAATCTTAAAGTTGTAAGGAATGTTGAAAGCCAGCTAACCTAGCCCCCTGCTGTCACGGAGAAGAAAAATACATGCTGTAAACTTAAACATTGTATAGTAAACACCTTAGAACTTGATTCTGGGCAACATTGTCTAAATTAATGAGCTGAATAAGCTTCTTTTTTTTTTTTTAGTTAACATTTATTTTCAGCCTAAATGATGCGCAGTGGTTTGATAATCAAAAGTAATTTGATCTAAGGAAAATTCTGAATGTGTGGGCTAGGGGGGTAGTCTTTGGCTGGGGGCCTCTCTGGCCCCGGCAGGACTAGAACCCCCCAGAACTCTCCAGAACTTTCTGTTTGGCTCCACATCTGCCACCGCAGGGGCGGCCTGCTGACCGGCAAAGCAGACAGTAAAATTGGGAGCAGGCAATTGATTTAGCCTCTCTAAATCAATTTATGATGCATGCAAATCATGTTTTCAAATTTTTACAGTCTCCGAGGGAATTACATCACTGCCTGTAACTGTTTGGAGTGTTTCTTATGACTCAAGGCACAGTAGGGCCAAGCGATGTCATTCCTGAGAGATGCCGGGCCTCGGCCTCGAGCCTCCCCTCCCGAGGGGACAGTTGGGCAAACGGGAAAAGCGCTCCCCGTGACAGACCCGGTGCTGGCCGAGCAGGGGGCCTCGCCGGGCGGCCAGAGGAACCTTCCCCCATCTCCCAAGTGCCCGGCCCAGCCGCGGGGGCCCCAGACCGCAGGACGGCCCAGGAGCGGCATCCAGGTGCAGCCCGCGCCTGCCTTCTCTGGGAGCGCGTTAGAACATCCTGGGGGAGCTGACTTGTGCCTGACTGGGGCTTGGTATTTGTCCTCAGATTCCCTCCCACGTGATGGAACTGCGTGTTCCCCCCGAGGGCAGCAGAGGGAGGGGACCCCAGGCTCGAGGCGGACAGCCGGAATCAGACCAGCTTCTGTTGGTCTCCGTGACTCTGGTCCAGTCGTTACGGCTTCAACTAGGACACTTAGCCCGAGGCCAGCTCTGGCCCCGGTCGCCTGGCCATCTCCTCTTTCCCGGGCACTTGAAGTCGCGATGGGCCCACACGAGCGTCTCTGTGGCATGGACTCTGGAGCCTGGAACCCCGGCTCTGCTTCTCAGTAACCATGACCTTGGGCCCTATCCTCAGCCTCTCTGGATGAAATGGCTTAATCCTTGTAAATCCTCAGACCGGGGCCCGGTGTCCAGTGCCCGGCCTGCGGTCAGCTCAGAAAATCTTTGCTGTTGTTATTACTCAGCACCGTGACCTAGATTTTCAAGGCCAGTCTTCGACACGGGGTAGTGGGGTTCTAAGGCCTTGCCCAGCCCAGGCAGCTGGGGGGCCGATCCCTGGGTATGTTGGCTGAGTCTGCCTGAGGAGGAGCCGTCCTTTACATCTCTCTGAACCGATTCCAGAACGACAGGCGACCTCTGGGCAGGCGAGGCAACTCCAACAGGGACGGCGGAGCGTGCGGAGGCGGGGCCGAAGCCCCCCCTGGGTCCCGCCCCCCAGCACCCAGAGGCCACACCTGCTGAACTGCCCCCTCCCCTCCCAGGAGCATCCCCTTGCTGCAGACGCTGCGGACCACCGCCCTGACCTCCGCCTGCGCCAACCGCTCGGACCAGCGCGTGGGCTACCTGGAGCACGTGGTGGCCCGAATCTCCATCTCCCACCCGCGCCGAGGAGACCTCCAGATCCACCTGATCTCTCCCTCGGGGACCAAGTCCCAACTGTTGGCAAAGAGGTAAGGCCAGGCTGGCCTCGCTGGTGAGGGGCAGGCGCAGGTGGCGGGGTGGCAGTGGCCCGTAAGCAACGGTGACAGGAGCCGAGACGCCCCTGCTGGCGCTGGGGCTCCTTCCCTGGGCTCCCAGGAGCCGGCCACTTCTCCCTTTCTTCCTCACCCCTGGAAATGTCATTTTAGTCCTCGGTCACCGTCAGGAAAGGCACAAGAGCTGAAGGTGATCGTGTAGATGAACGCGCCGGGCACCATCCCTGGCCCAGGTGCCTGGCTGCCCTTCCCGTCCTGCTTACATCGTCTGTCTGACCTTCCAGAACCTTCCAGGGCCCCAGCATCCTCCACTCTGCCCTTTCCCTCTAATTATCCTTCTGTTCAGGCCCCGTGTTTGAGCCCCTGGATTCTTAGAGAGCAGTAGGCCATCTGGGTTCACCGGTTCATCGCTGCCCATTTGCTAGGTAGCTGAGCCCGCGCCATCACCCACTCTAAACCCGCCCGAGGCCACTTGGCAGTCACCTGAGCCTGGGGAATTTGCATTTCTCTTCCCCCAAGGCAGATCGAGTGATTATAGAATCCATTACCTTCGACTGGGTTTCACTTCTTGCTTAATGGGGCAGCTTTTTCAGCCTGCCAGGTTTTTTTTTTTTTTTCACCAGGAGTGAGTTTACATTCGTAAGTACTTCAGCCCTTAAAACACAGTGTGTCTGTCCCCAGTACGTTGGGTTCTGTTTGGCATCGTTTGTGAAAATCCTTGACCTTTGCAGTTTCGTAGAAGAAAGTAGGAGGTGTCCCGCTGACCTCACTGCCCTGCAGGCAAAACAAGGGTCCCTTGATAAACATTTTTCTACATTGGATGGTCAGAGAACCCCCAATTGAGAATTGCATGTTACATCATAGAACATACGGGTATCTGGGATTTCTGAACAATGGAGCCCCAGTGTTAAAAAAAAATTGTTCCAGAGTAGAGATGGAAACTTAGACTCAGAAGAAAGAGTAAGACAGAAGAAGCTGGAATTTTTCTTCTAAAGAGGGAAGACTGAAGGGCCCCCCCCAAGCCCCCTCTTGTGTTAGAAGAAGGGAGGGCGGGGTTGGGCTGTGAGTAGCTTCCTGTTTCTGCTCAAACCCACGTGAGAAAAGGGCCCGGAGCTGAAGGCCCAATCGGAAGGAGCCACAGAAGCGCATCAGAACCCGCAGGGAGGCTGGCTGAGGGGAGGGAGCTCCCGGTCCCCGGACACTGCACCCAGGGGTGCCTCCCACCCGCTCCGGGAAACACCCAGGCCTGTTCAGGCCCCTCCCCAAATAGGACTGTGGAAGCCTGTGTCGCCCAGGGGAGGAGGGCAGCCCTTTCCCCACAAGCTCGGGTGGTTGCTCGTTTTCCCTTTGTACCTTCTGGAGACCGGCACACCAGAGCTGGCTCGGGGACAAGCGGGGAAGTGTCGGTTTGTTCCTGAACCAGCATTTTGGACAGGACCCCTTGGGGCCGAAGGGGAAGTCCCCTGGCCCAACCTCTGTCTGCTTCGCTGCCTTCGGGCGCTGGGGTCCTGGGCTCTGCGCCTGGGGTGTGACCCCTGGGGTGAGACTCACAATGCCTTCTGAAGGAACCTGGTGGCTTGAGGGCGTTTGTTGCTGGCCTGCTGGTTCAGGGGCTGGGGTCACAGTGCCCTCCATTGAGTCTGCAGGCAATCAGTACACCCGGGGCCTCTCTATAAAACAGGGAGGCGACCACCACAACAGAGTCCCTGTCTCATACGGGGCATCTGGGAAGCCTGTCTATCTCTCAATATTTTTTAAAGATTTTACTTATTTATTTATAGAGAGAGGGGAAGGGAAGGAGAAAGAGAGGGAGAGAAATATCCATGTGTGGCTGTCTCTCTCAAGCCCCCAGCTGGGGACCCAGCCCACAACTTGGGCATGAGCCCTGACCGGGAATCGAACCCGTGGCCTTTCCATTTGCCAGTCAACACTGAGCCACACAGGTCAGGACTGTGTCTCAGTGTTTAGAGACCCCGTGAGATAATGGAGGACGATGGCCCTGCAGGGCTGTGTCCTAAACGAGGGCGTGAAAGCAGCCAGCGTCTCACCTGCACCTTCGCCTGAGCCGAGGGCCAGGTTCCGCTGGCGTGTCCGGCGGTCTGAGGACCCAGCCTCCTTGGAGCGGCCCCCCACCCCCAGCCACCACCCCTTTCAGGCCCCCTCCCGTTCTGACGCCCAGTCTCCCATTGCAGATTGCTGGACCATTCCAACGAAGGGTTTTCCAACTGGGAGTTCATGACCGTGCACTGCTGGGGAGAAAAGGCGGAGGGGGAGTGGACCTTGGAAATCCAAGACATCCCGTCCCAGGTGCGCCACCCGGACAGACAAGGTCAGAGGCGCTGGGGGTTTCGTGACTTTCGTATTTCAGCCCTGTCGCCATCTCTAGGACTTTAATTTCACTCTGATGTCTGCAGTCTTTTTTTTTTTTTGAACGAGGGTAAAATCACGTAGTATGAACCTCGCCGTTGTCATCATTTCAAGGTACATTCACCGGGTTGTGCGATCGTCACCGCTATCCCATTCCAGAACTTTCTCATCGCTCCAGAGGTGTCCCCTCGTCCCCCTTAAGCAGTCGCTCCTCTCTCTGCAGCCCTTCCCAGCCCCTGGGAGGCCCTGATCGACTGTCTTTCTCTGTGGACTTGCGTCTTCTGGACGTTTCACGCAAACGGAATCATACGCTACGCGGGCTTTCGTGTCTGGCTGCTTGGGCTTAGCATAATGACGTCGGGGGAGTTTCTCCCTCGCGGCGGTTACGAACAGTGCTGCTCTGAACATACGTCCACGCGTGTGTTCTGCGGACGCGTTTCCCGTTCTCTTGGGTGTGTGCCTGTGAGTAGAATGGCTGAGCCACGTGGTAACCATTACCGTACCATTACCAATGGCTGCACCATCGGACTTTCTTACTGGCAGGAGATGAGGATCTTACCGTATTTTTTGGACCATAAGACGCACCTAGATTTTAGCGGAAACTAGGAAAAAAATTTTGAAGCAAAAAATGTGGTAAAATATTTAATAACATAAATAACATAATGTGTTACCAGTGTGAATGTAGACAGAACTCAACAGCAGCATTAACAACCATTATTCCTCCCAAATTTGGGCGGGGGGAAGAAAAAGAAAAGTGTGTCTTACAGTCGGAAAAATACAGTAATTTTACGACATCCTTGTGGACACTTGTTTTATTTGCATTTTCTGTAGCCATCCTACTGGTGTGAAGTGGTGTCTCAGTGGGGTTTGGGTCTGCATTTCCCTGGTGACTAATGTTGATGAGAATCTTTTATCAGCCATAAATCTTCTCTGGAGAAATGTCTGTTCCAGTCTCTTTGCCCATTGGAAAATTGGGTTGTCTGTCTTTTCACGTTGAATCATATGAGATTTTTTAAATATTCTGGGTACTAGGTCATTACCAGAAAAGCCATTTTTTTACATTTTTTTTCTCCCATTCTGTGGGTTTGATCCAAGGGATGCTGTTCAGGGCCGTGGCCCCTAATTAAGCCCCGAACAGGCCGGCGCCCAGCCCTGGGCGTGGTGGAGTCTGGGCCTGTGGCTGGCTGAGACGAGAACGCAGTAGACATCTCCTGGTAGCTGCTAGCTCCGACCTTCTGTGACTTGTCGGAAGCTGAGGGACCGGGACACGGTCTTCGAGGCTGTCACAGAGCCGGCATGTCCCTGCAGCGCTCTCTGGAGGAGGGTGGCTCGTGCAAGCCGTACCCTGTGGAGGGCTGTAGCCCCTGAGGTGGTCTTTGCAGAAACAAGCGTAGGTGGGTGGTGAGGACGGCTCCCTCCCTCTGGGCTGCACGCTCGACCCATCCCAGCCTTAGCGCTTCCTTCCCAGCACTAGAGGGAGTCAGCATTGGTTCAATCATCAGCGCTGAGGGAGGGAGGCAGGAAAAGAACTGAGAACTCTCTGCCCACCAGCCTGCCTTCCGAAGCAGGGCGACCCCCACACGGACCTGGGCAGGGCAGCCTGGTGCTGTCTGTTGGGGCCCGAGGCCTGCGAAGGTGGCCCTCAATGACCAAGCTGACCTCTGACCCCGGCTGTCTGGAACCCAGGCAGAAGGAGGCCTGGGCGCTGCCCTGCCGGTGCGGTGGGTGCAGTGCGGTCGGTGCCGAGGGTCGGAGGGGTCCCACTGAGGTCGGGGTGGCTTGGTGCCCGGTCGCTGCCGCCCTTGGTGTCGGACGGAACAACGCAGCACACAAAGACAGCGACCAGAGACAGCGGCTGCGCTCTCGTGTCTCCAAAGCGGTTCTGAGAACCGGGAGGGGAGGAGAGCAAGGCACTCACATCTCTGCAACTCACCTCTTTTTTCCTTAAAACTCAGTTCCAGTGGCGTGCGGAACAAAATGCTTCAAAATCGCAGATGCGACCTGGGGTTCATTAAGTAACTCAGGCCTCCGAATGATATGCTAGCTCAAACAGTACTCATCTCCGTCACACTGAACTTGGTTTATGTCTTGTGTTTAAAAAATACTGAACCGTCTCTTAGTCATCTATTTTCCTCTTCGGTTCCTGGGCCAGGGCAAGGTGCATCTTCTCCCAGCGTCTCTGTCCTCTGTCCTCCGGGGGACAGGTTAGGGACGGAACTGAGGACAAACCATGCTTCACAGCACGCTGGACTTCCAAGGAGCTCTCACCAGCGCAGAGCGGTGATCGTGTAGGTGGACTGCAAAGGAGATGCGTTCAATGCAGTACCAAGGCTCAGACTTACAATGACTCTGTTCCCCACCCACCCCCACCCTCTTTATCCTAACTGAGCCATGCCCTCTCTGAGGAGAGCTTTGGTCCCATTACTGGATGGTGTTGTCTTTTTTTTTTTAAGAGGAAGGGAGGGAGAAAGAGGGGGTGAGAAACATCAATGTGTGGTTGCCTCTCACACGCCCCCTACTGGGGACCTGGCCCACAAACCACACATGTGTCCTGACTGAGAATTGAACCGGCTACCCTTTGGTTCTCAGGCCGGCACTCGATCCACTGAGCCACCCCAGCCAGAGCTGGATGGTGATGTCTTCATTCATTACTTTATTTCTTTCTTCCCAAGGCCCATTCACAGGAGTGAAGGGCTAGTTGCCATGGGCTTCACCACTTATTTCATACATCAAATGATTTTCCTGACTACATGTTGCTAATCAGTAAGCAGTTATCATTGAATTTTCAATATGCTAAAAAGTCCTTTTTCCAAGGGAGGGATTAAAAAATAATATTTTGTATTAAAATAGTTTAATACACAGGCCAACACCTTCTCAGACATCCGTAACTTCTCAACCCCCTATAGTTACATGATCTCAAACAGGGCTCTGTTCTGTATTGTAGCCTTAATATGTAAAGAGTGCTTATAAATCACTAAGAAATATGAAAATCACCCGACTGGAAAAATAGGCAAAAGGCCCGAAAAGGCCATTCATATAGAAAAAATATATAAACCAATAAACAAAAGAAATGTAATCTTTGTAGTAATCAAAGAAAATATAACTTAAAACACCAGGTAAATATGATAGGAAGCCAGCCAACAAGCAGAACTTTCTGGGGCCGAAAAACCAATGCTTTGGTGAGAACATGAATGTAGAGGTAGACTGGCCTGGCTCCCAGAACTGGCTCCACCGGTGGCTGTCTGGGAAACCTGGTGTATTGGCAGCACTGGATGGGAGTGAACTTCCTGGCACAGCCTGGCACATAGTAGGTTGTCATGGAAACTCAGGTTTCTCATCCCCTCGCTTCTTACCTGCCCGCTCCCAGCGTCGGCTCCAACCACAGTCTTAAAGAACTGGTCCACTTTCCCCCTGGGAACGTCCCAGCCCCAAGGTGACTGGTAGAGGGCCTTGGAGGAAGTTTAAACGGGCCGTGACTCTGGAGTACCCAGAACCTTGGAAGCAGCAGAATCCAGGGCTGCCGCGCTCTGGGTGAGCTAGATTACTATCTCTTCCATGGACTGAAATGGAAAACTCTCTCAAGTCTTGAACTCAGGCAAATTTCTATTCTTTCTTCCTCTTACGCAACACCTGCTCGCAAACCACAGAAGCAAAGAATCGCTAGCCGGCATCTAGGTTCGGAAATGCCGTGAGAAGGTCGGACGCTGACGGCACTGGGCTTTCGAGGGCTCTTGTGTACGTGCAGGTGTGTCCCGGGGCCACAGCCCCTGAAGTTCCCACACGTCTCGGCTTTCTCTGGAGCTCAGCCCAGCACACCTGAGTCCGCCCACTCCCTCCCGTGGAATCCCATCCCTGAGTCTCTGCTTCCCACGAACCTGAACGTTGAGGCTGGGGCAAGTTCAAAGAGGTCTGGGGCAGAATTCACCAGAGCTTGCGGGGCAAACGTTACGGGTGATGATTAGTGATAAAGGTCAGACCCAAACCACACGCAGGTCACCTTGACCGGGAAGAGGAAGTGGCCGTGGGAAGGTGGGTGGTGAGGGAAGACCAGGTCACCACATAAGAGTCGTCGGGACACGGGATTAAGACCTTGGGTGAGCCTGGAGCAGAGCGCCCTGGAGGTGGAGACTGAGCCCCCCCGGGCCACTTTCCGGCCTGGGCACGAACGTCTCCCAGCCTTTCTGCGCCTGACTGATGAGGATAATAGTATCCACATCATAGGCCTGGGTGAGTATCAAATGTCGGGAGGTTCTCTGCGAACAAACCCTTGATGAGAAGTTTCAAGATTATGCTCAGTGACAGGAGCCCATCTGACATGTCATTTCTCTACCAAATTCTGCATTTCTGCCTTGAACGATTAAATCGTGTCTCACTAAGTTGCTGCACTTGCTTGAATGGAAGACTAAGAAATAATAATGACGATGATGATGATGAAGCTCAGAGAATTAGGTTCTTTTCAAAGAGTACTTTTGACAGTTCAGACAGCTGGTGCCACTGACCCCCAACTGCGTGCACTGATTGCGTTTCACTCCATAAATATCCACAGGCAGCTCCCAGACGGGCTCCACGCCCCACCCTTGGGCCTCCCCGTTCCCATGCAGGTAGGAGTGGCGCGGCCCCAGGGGGAGCCAAGCCCAGGGCGAGCCAGCGGAACTTGGGAAGCCTGTGGCTTTTCTCTCCACTTCCGGTGAGACAAGGCTTCCCCGGCCTCCCCAGCATCTAGCTGCCTTGGGGGGGCTGGGGGCAGGGCAGGTAACACAGCCCAGAAGTGCACCAGGTTTTACCTAATGACAGACAGGAGGCAAATCTCACACCCTTCCCCACAGTCCCTCCAGGGCCTATTCGGAAGACGTCCCCTGCCAGGCTCACTGCTGTTGTTCTGAAGCTTGGCCAGCTCGATATTCATCCCCCCCCTATTTCTGTCCCGGGGCAGCACCTCCCAATAAAGCCTCAGGGTGTGGGTTTTGCCTTGAGCCTCATTGTCCAGGGAGCCGAGGCCACAGAACGTGTCCAGGTGGCAGACTGACCACGAGCTTCGATAACCTCTGTGTAACATCGCAGAGTGACAGATAAGCACAGCTCATATTCAGAACTGGTCTCGCGTGACTTCGCCCTTGACGGGCAGAGCTTGCCTTGGGAAGCACAGGACTTTGAACTTGGGGAAGGGAGTATAGAGTCGTTGAATGAATGAATGAATGAATGCGCCACCGAGAACCTTGTTTAAATCAGGACCTCGTATAATTTTAGTCAACTCTGTTTTCAGCTTCTCGTACTCAGTAAAACGTTTAATAGTCGGTTAAAAGCAGGAAAAATTAGTCTCTCCTGGGTGACTGCTTGTTTCCCCTTTTTCATGATAAAAAGTTTTGTGATTTCCTGGTTTTCTTTCAGTCACTCTTCCATACATTTTCTCTCTTCCTAGAAGCATGGCTGTTCTCATCGTATTGCTAGCTTTATTGGCCTCTGTTTCACTGACCTCTCTATCTTGAGCCAATCTTCGTTTCCCAGTAAAAGTGGACATTTTGCTGCGTTCCGTGGCTCAGTCTGTCTCGTCCCGGCGGCTAGAAGGAAGGCCAGGTGTAAAGCCTGTGCCCTCTCCTCCGGCTTTCAAGTTTGTCGCTGAGCTCTCAGCCCTGCAGCGAGTGAACACTCCCGCTTCCCTGGAGATAGAACTGAGCTCCGAGAGGTTTCCGCCCTCCCCCCTACCCCCCCCCCCCGCCCACGCGCAGGCTTGCCCGAAAGTTCCCTCCAGAACCTTGTTTCCTTCCACGTCTCTCCGTGTCTCCTCCCGTTGGTCCCTGTGCCTCCCTTCGACTCTTGCGAGGGACCGTTGTAGTGACACTATTCCCCAAAGTCTCCTAGCTGAAGAGAAAAAGCCCAATGTCCCCACTCACCGAGGTCCCAGGTTCAGCATCACCGTGTGGATAAAGCACAGCCTTGTTGCCTCGGTTCTGTGTCTCCTGATTGGGAATGTAATAAACTGGTCAAATAACATCCTAAATGTGAATGAAAATGAAAAGTAAAAGGATATGGCCCTGGCTGGGTGGCTCAGTTGGTTGGAGCGTTGTCCCGTACACCAAAAGGTTGTGGGTTCGATTCCAGGTCAGGGCACATGCCTAGGTTGTGGGTTCGATTCCAGATCAGGGCGCATGCCTAGGTTGTGGGTTCGATTCCAGGTCAGGGAGCATGCCTAGGTTGTGGGTTCAATTCCCGGTCTGGGTGCATATGGGAGGCAACCAACTGATGTTTCCCTCTCACTTCGATCTTTCTCTTGCTCTCTCTCTCCCCCTCTCCTCTCTCTAAAATCAAGGAACATACCCTTGGGTGAGGATACCAAAAACAAATAAAACGATATGGTACGAGGACGAATGCTCCTGAAACCCCTTCTCGGGTTGACTTTATTAGTTTCAGAAACACGTCAGGATCAGAAATACATCTACATTTTCATGTCCTTCTTCCCCGACACTTTACAGAGCTGCAGCCCTGCCACAGACATCACTTCATATTTCTGCTACTTGCATATCAAGCACTTTTTAATGTCACTGTCTCTTCCCTGTAAGCAGCATTTTATATCTTTTTTATAATACGTCGCCAAGGAGAAGTGCCGTCATTTATTTAAGCATCCCTCTACCGTTGGACGTGTAGATTGCCTTCTGGGTTCTTTTGTGGTTATAAATAGACAGCTTAATGCCGAAAGCCCTCTCCTAAATTTCAAATTATTTCCCCGGGATCGCTCACCAGAAGTCAAATTACTGGGATAAATAAGAGGTGGAAACCACAGAAACATCTGCTTTTGATACATGTGACCAATTTGCTTTTCAAAACAGTCGAACCCGTTTACGGCCTCAGAGGTGTGGGTCGGCCTGTTCGCTCCCCAGGTCCGCAGGAGAAAAGTACCGTGTTCTTCAGACCCTAAGACGCACCCAGGTTTTAGAGGAGGAAAATAGGCAAAAAAATTTTTGAAGCAAAAATGTGGTAAAATATTTAATAACATAAATAACATAATATTTCACCAACATAAATGTAAACAGAACTCAACAGCAGCATTAACAACCATTATTCCTCTCAATGGGGGAGGGCATGCATTTTATAGTCCAAAAATATGGTAATTTCCCCCCTTATTTTGTGTTCTGATAATTACTAAAGAGGGTGAACACTTTTCCAAGGGTTTGTCTATAAACCGTGTTTTCTCTTTTGAAAATTGCCCTTTTTGTTTTTGTCCCCAGACGTCTGTATTGCTGCTATTAGGCAAATAATCATTCTAAGTAAAATACAGATGTAATAACCCTTTCTGTGTCAGAGCTCCTATAAATATTATTTTGGTCTGTTATTTGACTTACATTTTTTATTTTACTTTTTTAAAGATTTTATTTATTTTTAGAAGGCGGGAAGGGAGAGAGACAGAGAGGGAGAGAAACATCAATGTGTGGTTGCCTCTCGCACGCCCCCTACTGGGGACCTGGCCCACGACCCGGGCGTGTACCCTGACTGGGAATCGAACCTGCAACACTTTGGTTTGCAGGCTGGCACTCAACCCACTGAGCCACACCAGCTAAGGCTGACTTATATTTTTTTAAAAGATAATCTTAAATTTCCCCTTCAGAGTTTTGATCATTTGTCTCCCAGTTTATGATTGGATTTTCTTCATAACCTGCTTGATTATTTTCTAGTACAAGGTAAATATTTTTTTTCTAAATTGCTAACAAATGACCCCCAAACAAAGACAACATTGAAACATTAAAAGATGTTGTGGACTTCTGTGTCTGGCGATACAGACCAGGAACAGAACAACTAGCAGAAACAGAGCACAAAGCAAGTTGTTAAAAATACGTCCGATTATATTGATGACTTCCATAAAGGTAAATAGACGATTTGCTTTGATTAGAAGACAAAGAGTGTCGTATTCGGTTTTTGCAAAATATCTTTACTGCTGTGCCAGGCATATGGTACGCATCCACCAGACACTGTCTTTACCCTCCTCTGCCTCCCTCTGCCGTAGGGGGCTGATCCCCAAAGACAGCTTGCCTGTGGCTTGTGGTTGAGTTCAACCAAGATCTTCAGCAGGAGCTGCCGGCCTCCCTCCGTGCCCCCAAGGGCTTAACAGCCTGTCTCTTACTCTCTCCCGGGAACTCCTCCACCCACCCTTGCTCCCGGAGCTCTGCCCAGAGCTTCATAAACAGTCCCTTCACTTTGCCCTCCATGATTAGCCTAGTTTAATTACGCCGTCTGCTTCCTGCTGGGACTGACGGATGGAAGTACGTCCAAGAGTGATATTTAAATATAAGAAAACGGAAAAGTTAATAATCAAGTGGATGGGAGAAGAGACAGCAGGTAAATGCTCACCAAGAGAAACCTGGTGTCATTATCTTAATGTCAGACACACGGAAATATCATGGGGAAAAGCATTGCTAGAGCTAAAGAGGGTCAGTGCATATTGATAAAAGATTTGGTGCAATTTTTAAAAGATTTTATTTATTTATTTTTAGAGAGAGGGGAAAGGAGGGAGGAAGAG
>CM052550.1:51063820-51088291 GCA_028533065.1 Trachops cirrhosus
TCCACTGAGCCACATGAACCAGGGTGATTTGATTCAATTTTCACATGACCTCAATACATATAAAGCAAAAACTTGTTGACACAAGACAGACACACACACAAGATGGGCAATTTAACATACTTCAAATATAATGGATGGGTAAAACAGCAAAAATCAGGAAGACTGGAAGATTTGCGTAAAGCAGTTGACAGGTTAGCTGCGATGTGCCTATTGGAACACTGCACCCAACAACTGAAGAATAAACACATTTTCCTTTGAAGCACAAATGAAAATTGGCCGCCTGGCAGGATCCTTGGCCGGCTTCCAGGTATTTTTAAGGATTGTGGCATACAAACCCTGCTCTCTAACACAGCACTTAAGAAATCAAAATTTAAAAAGATAAGTAGCAAAGGCTCATGCATTTGAAAATTGAAAAACACTTCTAAATAGCTCATGTGTCAAAGGAGAAAAAAATCATAATTTCAGCTAGGAAATAGAAGTGGATGGTGATTTTATCCGCTACATCTCCAGCCCTGATTGGTGTGGCTCCGCTGGTTGGAGTGCTGTCTTGTAAACCAGAAGGTTGTGGGTTCGATTCCCAGTCAAGAGCACATGCCTAGGTTTCGGGTTTGGTCCTCAGTCGGGGTGCATACATTAGGCAACTAATTGATGTTTCAGGACTTCACCCAAATAAACCCTGGAGTTTAAGATTCCTGGATCATTTTTCTGGCATTGAAAATACCATCTTTTTAAAAAAATTAAGTATATTGGGGTGATATTGGTTAATAACATTACATACGTTTCAGTGTACACCTCTATAATAATATAATCCATCACCTATATAAAAGTCAAGTCTCCTTCAGTCACCATAAGTTTGACCTCTTTATCCTCCTCAACCTTTCCCCCATATTGTTGTCTGTGTCTCTGAGTTTTTGTTTGTTTGTTTTGGTTGTTCTTTTGTCGCCCTCTGTTGTATACCCCACATGAGTAAAATCATATGGTTCTTTTTATGCCACCTGATTTATTTCGCTTGGCGTGATACTCTCAAGATCCACTCCTGTTGACGCAAATGGCAGATTTCATCCTTCCTCACGGCTGAGCAGTCTTCCACCGAGTGTGTATGTACCACATCTTCTTTATCCGATTGTCCATGGAAGGGCGCTGAGGTTGTTTCCATGTCTTGGCTGCCATAGATAATGCTGCAATCGGCATAGATACAGATACAGTCACGAGTAAAGGCTTTCAGATTTTTTCAGGTAGTTGCCCAGAACAGGGGTCGCTGGATCGTACAACAGATTTTGTGAGGAACCTCCATACTGTTTTCTAAAGTGGCTGCACCAGTTTGCATTTCCACGAGCAGTATATATGGGTTCTACAGCCTCTCCAGCAACTGCTGTGGAATTACCATCTTTCAAGGGTTTTATGGCTACAAGATGATAGGAAAGATTCTCCCATCTCCCCTGCTTTATTCATTTTAATTTATTGATTTTAGAGAGACAAAGAGAGTTAGAGAAACATCTGTTTGCTGTTCATGCATTGATGCATTCATTGGTTGCTTCCTGTATGTGCCCTGACTGGGGATCGAACCCCCAACCTTAGTGTATCCAGATGACGCTCTAACCAACTGAGCCAGACGACCCAGCCAGGGCCCCTGTTTAGTGTCTGGCTCTGAGGATGTGTGTGTGCCCATGGGTGCATGTGCCCATGTATGGGGGCTGGGCACACACACACACACGTGTGTGTGTGTGTGTGTGTGTGTGTGTGTGTGCGCGCGCTTCCCATTTTTTCCAGGCCATTCCTACATTTCCTTTATCTTCCCCCCTCTTGCTTGCCATTTTTAACGTGCATCTTTAACTATGTGTTAAATTTATTGAGTAAAGGTTGGCATTTCTGTGTGTGTGTGTGTGTATACAGTATTTCATATAGCAGCTTCATGGAAATACAGGTCACATACTACAAAATTCACTCTTTTAAAGTGTTCTTGTGTATTTGTATATTTTTATAAGTAAACAGAGCCTTTTTTTATTCCTTCCACCCAAACCTCTGCGTTCAACTTTGTAAACTTTGTAACTCGGGTTCACTGAACTTCAGAAGAAAAATCGTCCACTGGAGTATTAGACTAAAACAGATTTCTTGATTTTCCTAGGCCTCCTCTCTGTATCGCATTTCCTCTAAAGAACTTCTCCCTGCTGTTTGAAGTATGGAGGTGGGGGAGAATTAATAAATACTTTATTGTTAATAACCTCTCTAATTGCCAGAGGCTTCCCAAAATATTAGATCACAGTTTTTCATCTAACAGGACACTTCCCCCAATTGTATCTGCCGTCTCTAATTGCAAATCCCTCTCTCTAGGATTTTTTTAAAGATTTAATTTATTTATCTTTAGAGAGAGGAGAAGGGAGGGAGAAAGAGAGGGAGAGAAACATTGATTGGTTGCCTCTCATGCTGGGAACCCGGGCCTGCAACCCAGACTTGACCCCGATCAGGAATCGAACCGGTGACCTTTCGCTTTGTGGGATGACGCCCAGCCCACTGGGCCACACCAGTCAGGGCCTTCTCTAGGATTTGTGATGCTTAATTCAAAATGCCAGGAATGAAAGAGCTTCATTACTGCTGGGACTTTCCTACTGGCAAATTCATCCTTAATGCGGGGTCTGCCTGTGGGTGATGGGGATGACCCTGTTTATCCACCAGGAATTCAGTTCCCCGAGGGGATGCTGCCTCAAAGACAGTGCGTGATGCTGAAGCCGTTCTTGGCAGCCCCGGAGGGCCTTGGCCGTGGATCGCCCCCCCACCCATCGCCTGTCCCGGTCGCAGTTGCCAGGGCCTTGCTGGTGACACCTCGAGGCAGAGTCCTGGCGGGGCCGTCCCCACGTGTTCTTTCTTGTACAAGCTCAGGAATCTGCAGCAAGAAATCCAGAGTTTGGGTCTGGACCCCTTTTAAGAGCCCCTCCCCCTGGAAGTGAAGGAATTAATGGTACTAGTTGAGTTTTCGTAAGGGCAACGTGAGCAGGCATGCTGTGCGGCTGGAATAGTACATCATGCACGCTTGTCAGGTGCTTGGCCAGAGCAGACGGACATTCTGAAGTCCTGCTTTCGCCCTGGCCGGGTGGCTCAGCTGGTTGGAGCATCGTCCCAACTCCAGAGGGTTGCGGGTTTGATTCCTGGTCAGGGGATATACTTGGGTTGCGGGTTTGATCCCTGGTTGGGGCGTGTTCAGGAGACAGCTCTAATTGATGTTTCTCTCTGTCTGTCTGTCTCTCCCTCTAAAAGCAATAAACACATCCTCAGGTGAGGATTTTGAAAATAGAAATGAAGTCCTCCTGCCTCTGATAGCAGTTCTGCTCAGTGGGGACTCGGGCGCAGGTCTGGGGCAGCCCTCGATGTGTTCCGTCCGCTTCCGTCTCGAGTTCTCCACACCCACCTGTGTCGTCTCCCCAGAGCAAGCGCTCGCTCTGGGGCTGTGCCGCCACCTCCCTGGTGTCTGGTCCTTCGGCTCCTTTCAGCCAGGACTGTGGGTGGGGGCAGGTATGGAGTGAGATGCCCACTGGATGTCATTCACACCGAGTGACAGCACCTATATGCCCGTCACTGTGCCCGGCGTCTTACTCTCATTAGGTCATTTAATGCCCTGGACAACTCTGTAAGGTCAGTGGTATTATTACTATCCCCACTGTGCAGATGAGGAAGCTGAAGATCAGAGAGGTGAAGTCATCGCCCAAGGTCACACAGCAGGTAGGCGGCTGAGCCGGAGTCAAGGCCAGGTCATGGACCTCCAGGGTCCTTGCTCTGCTCACCGGGCCAGGTCCCCTCTCGTGTGACCAGGAGGTTACAAAAAACATTTGCAATCGCAAATGTTTGCAAACAACCTCGGTGCCCCTCAGCAGGGGACTTTCCACCTCTCTGATGCAGCAATGGGAAGTTTACGCAGCTGCCTTGTCAGTGGGAGAAGTGAGAATGAGAATTCGAGGTGCGTTAAGGAAGGAGACAGGGCCGGTATGCGTCCCAACGTGCTTGGGGAAGAAGAAAACGCCTCGGGAAGGATGTGTGAGAAACGGGTCAGCGGGCTGCCTGTGGGGGGAGAGGCGGTGGCCAGGGGTGGGGCTGGAGGCGGACTTCCACTGCATTCCCTTTACTTTTGGATTTTGAGCCATTTATATATGTATTATTTATTCCAAAATAGAAATCAGAAGCCCTGAGTACCACAGCTTTTTTTTTAATCCTCACCTGAGGATATGTTTTTATTGATTTGAGAGAGAGAGGAAGAGGGAGAGCGAGAGATAGTGCAATGTGAAAAACATCGATCCATTGTCCCCTATGCGCACCCCAACCAGGGATCGAACCTGAAACCTCGGTATGTGCCCTGACCGGGAATTGAACCCACAACCGTTCTGGTATACAGGACGATGCTCCAACGAACTAAGCCACTCAGGACCTGAGTACCACAGGGTTTTAATGTTTTTTTTTCCCCCTTGACCAATACAAGCACTTTGTTCATAGCTTTTATAAGTTAAATATACTTTCTAAAAAAAAGTATGTATGTGGAAGGTAATATGTGCTGTGGGTTTTGTAAATAATAATGAAGCCTCTCTTCCCTCCTGAATTCCTGCCTCCCCTTCAGTCCCCTCTTTCTGGTTTCTTGGAATTCGTTTTTCCCCAGTTTTATGGAGGTATAATTGACATATGGCACTGAATAGTTTTTTTTTAAATATCTATTTATTTTTAGAGAGGGGAAGGGAGGGAGAGAAACATCAATGTGTGCTTGTCTCTGGAGCGCCCCCTCCTGGGGACCTGACCCGCAACCCAGACCTGTGCCCTGACTGGGAATCGAACCTGTGACCCTTTGGTTCGCAGGCCGGTGCTCAATCCACTGAGCCACACCAGCCAGGGCAGCCCTGAATAGTTTTAAGGGATGCATCATAACGACTTGCCTTATGTATGTGGTGAAATGAGTGGCACAGTTATTTGAGTAACATCCATCATCTCAGACACACAGAAAAAAGAAAAAGTTCTTTTTCCTTACAGTGAGAACTCTTAGGATCTACAATTTTGGTTTCTTGGCGTTCTTTCTGCTCTCTCTTCCTCCAGACGGGGAGCTTGGAGCAGCCCCTCTGGTTTGTCCTGCCAAAACTACATCCAAAAATAAGAATCCAATTTTAGTGACTGAGCCTCGGATGGGGGTTTTCGGCAACATCCTATAAGCCTGAAATAAATCTCGACTCCAGTTATAGCTCACAGAGCACTTGGTTCCTCCCGTGTAGCCATCGCGCGCCCGCCTTAATTACGGTCCATCACTCGCTTGTTCGGATGCCCAGATTCGGTGGTGGGTTTGAAGTGTGGCTTCGTCTGACCCTGAGGGACGGAGGATGGACGGTCACTCCTGACCGGGGGCTGTGACTCTGCTCCTGTGCCCATGGGAACTGCTTCCTGGGTCGCGTCGTTAACCGTGCAGCCTCTGTGAGGACTGTGTTAGGGGAATGGCCTCAGAGCGGCGAAAAGAACCCTCTGGAAGGTTTTATGCTGGGAAGTAGCAGGCTCAGAACTGTTTTTTCAAGTTCACGGACCTTCATCCTCCAAGGCTTGACCCAGCAGCCAGGAGAGGCCTGGGCCGTCCAGGGCCTGACTTAGGGAGGTTTGGGGGCTGCCAGCGTTCTGGACGGGGGGCTTGTGTTGGCCAGAGCCATGCTTAAGAAGAAACAGCACCGCTGCGTGCCACGTTGGGTAATAGAATCACCATCGAACATCGTTCAGAGCAGCATCCGCGTGCTGCCTGGTGCGCTACAGACCAGTGGTGCCTCTGTCCTCCTGGGACCCAGCTAGGACAGGAGGGACAAGAGGTGACCGCTGACAAGGTGTGTGGCCAAGCAGGAGTCCCCTGCGCTGGGACTTGAGAGTCCGAGAGATTCCCGGAGACGGAACAAAAAGTGGTTATATGAGCAGAGTTGTCCACGTGGCAAAAATAGTATAAAGACAGACAGCGAAAGACATTGGGCCTGCCACTCAGAGCAAAGAAGTGTGGTAGCAGAAACAGAGGGGATTATGATGACACGGAAAGCAAAAACTCGGGGCACCGGTGTCCCTTTGCCTAAAGCAGGGGGTCCAACCTTTGGGTGTCGCTGGGCCACACTGGAAGGAGAGCCGTTGCCGGGCCACACATTGAATACATTGCGACCTGTAATTACACAAAAAAATCCCATCGTGTTTTAAGTAAATTTACGATTTTGTGTCGGGCCGTGTTCATAGCCACCCTGGGCTGCGTGCAGCCGGCGGGCCGCAGGTTGGATGCCCTGGTAAAGCATGCGGATGGGCAAGACACCCACGATGGAAAGTGAAGGGGAAGCCAGGGATTTTCCCAAGCAACGCAGGCGCGAAGCTGGCAAAGTCACTGTCCCCGGTGTGGGTCGTGGTGGCGTCACGAGGGGCCGTGGGGGTGGCTGTCAGCTGGTGCGACTGTGTTTGGAGCAGGCCCAGGTGTAAAGAAAGCCTGGGAGGCAGGAGTGGCAATGAGTCTTATCAGCATGAACAGCGTGTTCTTGGGCAGGTCATGCTAGTCCTGAGCCCCTTAATTTCTCTGAGAAGGACAGCAGTGACCTCCCCCCAACACGGTCCCATGGTCACCGATGCTGGTGGCACTGCAGCAAAAACGGGAGACCCAGGCCCCTGGCCTGCAGTGGAACCAGCCCATGGCACATCCCACTGGGCTCCTCATGCACTTTATAACATCTGGGTGTCGCCTGGAAATTGCAGGCCAGGTTTTCCCCTTCTCTGTGCACCTGAGAAGACCTAACAGCCTGTGTGCCATCCATCCCATGAGGAAGCCAGTGGTGGGGCGGGGTCCTTGCTGTCTGCCTCTTCCCACCCCCTGGAGCCCCCTATATGGCCGGTGCTCTTCCATCAGCCACCATCCTCTCCACACCGATCCCTCATTTCCCCCAAACCCTGCTGCCATGGATCCTCCCTGCACCTGGCCTCTGTGCACATCTGGGCTGCACTGCCACTGCCATCACACCAAACATCCCCAGCTTCCCAGGCTAGCTGTGAAGGGAGGAGCCCGAGACCAGTCTTCCTGTGGTCCAGGGTTAAGGACTGAAATAGCAGGACTCCTCAGGGTAGCCTAGTTGTCACACGTGGAGGCACGTGGGCCAAGGCTCCTGGCCCCAGCTTGGCCCGCTGGATATTTCAAGAGGGGAACAGGCTGTCCTTGCTGGTGATGGGAGTGGGGGCTATCAAGGGGGCTACAGTGAGACCCTTGGGCAAAGAACGTGGCCTGGGCAGTAGGTGTGTCCCTGCTCCTTGAGTGATGAGGGAGTAAAGGCGGGGGCCACATAGCCTTGCTGGGGGACAGGGACTCGAGGGGCCAGTTTGTTGAATCTGTGGACCGGGCGCCTTGCAGGGAAGTTGAAAGAATGGAGCCTCATCCTGTACGGCACGGCGGAGCACCCGTATGACACCTTCACTTCCCACCAGTCACGCTCCCGGATGCTGGAGCTGTCCACCCCAGAGCTGGGGCCACCCAAGGCCTCTCTGTCGCCGCCCCAGGCCGAAGCGCCCGAGGATGAAGAAGACTACACAGGTAAGGGGCCTGAATCCCGGGGACACAGCCTGCCAGGCTCTGCGAGTTCTGGTTTCCCGCTGTGGCTCTTAAAATGTGGGGCCGCTCCTGGCTGAAGGTGGGGGTTAGGACTGTACGTCTTCTCGCTGTCCTGGAAGTCGTAATAACAATGCCAATTTGCACTCATACAGCTCCTCCCTCCCACGGCTGCCCTAATACTTTACAGACCAGTAAGTATGCTTCAGACTAGTAAGTAAGTATCTCCAACCTTCGCAGGCTGGGACACCGAGGTTCTCTGTGCCCAACCGGAACTGGGGCTTGCCCTGTGCTCAGTGAGACTCCTTCGGTGGTACCCCATTTTCTTCCGGGGGTCCCGTCTCATGTCTCTCAGCCAGGGACCTAGTGGGGGGGCCAGATGGTTGGGTCGAACTAGCATAAGCTGGCCTGGAGGTCATGGCCAGTCTCAAGGGCTTCGGTAAAGACCCAGGATTGGGTCTCAAGTCCTTATGTCAGTGGATACGAATGCCACACGAAAGGGCTTCCGTAGAGGGGCCACTGCGGGTCCTTTGCCCCCAGCTGTACCGTGCGTTGCCCTCGCTCTGGGCCGCCGGCTCCCTCGGCTCAGACAGCCGCAGGGAAATAAATGGCTTCGGACGATGCCCGTTTCGATCAGCGCTTTGTATAGAAAGCTGTTCCTTCCCCCCGAACCATCCCACAGAGATTCGTGAGAAACTGAGCATTTCTGGTTCGGCATATGCTCCTTCGCTAAAATTCCGGCTCCGTGATAAATGGCGGGTACTATCCGAGACTACTGATGCCTTGAGTTATCTAATGGCTTCTGGGGGAGAAGCAAGGGAACAATGGAACATTCCACCCATACAGCTCCGGCATAAATTATGGTCGGTTCCATTTAACACGTCTTCCACCTTTCCTTTAAAATGGGCCATTGAATTATGTATGGACTAATCTGCTCTGTTTCCCCCGGTGATTTATAAACCATGGCAAGAGTCAGTAATTATTAATAAATGACCGGGGTTTTCCCCCCCTTAAATCTGCCACTGACTCTAACCTTACACTGTCCTGGAATTGCGCTGTAAGACTGACCTGCACCCTGGATCCCCGATAGCTCACTCTTCCCGGAGTGTGGTCTAGAGGGATGGGGTGGGGCAGGGTGGGGACCAGGCTCTGTGGGAGTGAGGTGTGGTTCTGATGCTCTGGGGGGCCCCTGCATTCTTGGGGCAAGTGGGGCAGGTGAGCTGGTAACAGCTAGAAGAGCCAGAGAGAATGCCGTGAGAAAGGCAAGGGGAGAGGGCTTTGGGGAGGAAGGAGTTGGAGAGGGAAAAGGGAGAAGAGGAAGAGGAGAGAGATAGAGAGAAGGGGAAGGGAGAAGGAGGAGGGAAAGCAGGAGGAGGGAGAGGAAGGGGAGGAAGGGGAGGAGGAAGAAGCAGCCACGTTAGATCCAAGGCACAGTCAAGGGGCGTACGGGGTGGGGCATCTCTGAGGTGCCCCTTGGGGAAGCATCTCTGTCTCAGACAAACCCAGGGAGAAAGGGAGGGTCAGGGGTTATTTTGAGGTGGGATGATGATTCTTAACAACCTTCTGCAGAGCTCAGCACAGAGGTGAGGGGGATGGAGGCGGGAGCTTGCAGGGGTGACTGAGTGAGGGAGCAAGGAGGCTTTCTGGGGGAGAGTGCAGAGAGCTGGTCCTGGACAGAGGGGGCATGGTGGCGATGGGCGCAGTTCCAGAGTCTGGCAGCAGGGGGCGCCTGAGATGGAGAGGGGAGCCCAGCCACCAACGAAGGTAAGGATCCCAGGACATTGGCGGGCAAGTCTGCCAGGTGGGTCCGGGCTCCTAGCAGGGTGTAAGGTGCCTCACCAGAGCTGGCAGGAGAGCTGCCTGGGGGCGGGGGCAGCCATGAGGCTGGTGGGCAGCGGTTGGCCTCTCAGCCAACACGGCTCCCTGAGCATGGGGCAGAGGGGACAGCCAGAGTTATTCTCAAGGCCAAGGTCGTGGTGGAATGCGAGGCTCCTGAAGTAAATGAGGGTGTGAAAATCCAGCTGAGGGGTATGCTGCTAAGGGGTGGGGAGGCCCCGGGGGTTTGGCAACAGCCACAGTGGGCCCCCAGTGGCCACGAGGCTGAAGGTGCAGAGCTTGGTGATGGCCAGGCTGCCGGGGCAGAGATATCTGGTGGCTGACGAGCACCTGTTGGTCACCAGAGAGCACCTGGCGTGGCTATGCATGAGGCCACCCCAGTGGCTCCCCAGGCCACCGCGTGAAGAGCGATCTTCAGCAGGTCTGGGGGTGACGTGGCACCGAGTGGGCGAGGGAGCGAGGATCGTGCAGGAAACAGGGAGGCAGGTGCTCAGGCTGCTAAAGAGAGTGGCCCCGAGGGAAGGACAGCGTTGTCCTGAGAAGGCAGGCAGCCTGGGCTCCAGGAAACGAGTCAGGGGCTGAGGGGGGCTCGGGACGTGTGGTCAGCCCCACGGGACCGTGCAGCCTCTGCCGGGAGACATCCGGGACAGCCCGGCAGGGACAGGGGCTTGATTCATAAGACACAGGAGCTCCCGCTGCACAGTTTAAGCTCGGAAACCTAACGTTGCCTGCCCAGGTCACGAGCCATCAAGAAAGAGACCAGACCGGTCACAAGAGGGGTCTCTGATCCTTGTCAGCACCTCTCGTCTGCAGTCAGCCCCCCACCCCTGTGTCCACCCCCCTCCCAGCCTGGTAGCGTCACCTGACCATCCAGTGCACTCTCCTGGGAGGGCGTGAATGGCGATAAACACAGGGAAACTCACAATACCCCCGTTCCTTCAGAAACTGCTCTGAGCAGGAAGGACAAGCCGTGGCGAACCCCCAAGCTGCTTTCCAACGCCTGTGTGTGCACTTCCTGTCCCCTGGATCTGCTGCCCCGACGAGGTCAGGCAGAGCCCGTGTCCGTGCCTGTGGACGGGAGCCTGCTGTCAGCCGGCAGGCTCTGCGTGTGCATCCGGCGTGCCCTGAATTTCGAGCCTTGGGGAGTTGGGAGGCCCCTGGGTCTGTGAGACACTTGCACGCCGGGTGAGACATGAGGACAGATCCCCGCACAAATGACATGTGCTGGCCCAAAGAACGAGCTGCAGCGAAGCACGGGGATTCTCAGGCGCAGGGAGCGATGGGGCTGGGACGGCCATCCGGGTGGGTTTGAGTCAGAAGGCTTCACGAAGAGCTGAGTTCTTGATACTGGGCTGTGGGAGATGATTCGTGTGGAGAGCTGTCCGGGGGGAGGTGCTTACAGGGGTTTAGCTGAGCATCCTCGGGGCCTTACTGGCCTGTCCCATGGTGGGGGGCGGGGCTCGGCCTGAGTCTCACCTGTAGGACTCGCCTGTAGACGCCCTGTCAGGGTTCTGCTGCTGCCGCTGTTGGGTGCACCCCAGCCTTGTGCGGGCTCCCCGCGGTGTCCCTGACTAACCCCTCCGATGCGGAGAGGCCCCAGCAGGGAGCGGGAGGGGGTGAAGTCCACACACGTGAACCCGCCCACCCGCTGCAGGCCTTTCCCCAGGGCTGTCCTGGGACGTTCTAGAATATTCTGTGCGGGGGTGGGAGTGGGTCAGACACCTGCACTTTCCCAGTTTCCACCCACTCTCTTTTCGTCCTTTCTCTCACTCTTGTTCAGCCAGTCTGTGGATTTTTATTGGGCATCTCCTCGTGACAGACAGCTTCGTACATGCTGGGAATGTGGCAGTGAATGTTCTAGACCAAATCCTGCCTGCCTTGTCCTGTGCCAGGAAAGAGGGATTAAATGGTCTCTCTTCTCCCTGTCCCCCCACACCTCCTTAAGATTGAGGACAGTTAACTTTATCCAGCGAGACCGACCTGGAGAAGTCACTGCGGAAGAAGGCAGCGTGTCCGCGAGGCCACGCCAGCCGGTGGGCTGGGAAGGCGGGAGCCCGGTAGCCAAGTTCATGTGCCTTCAGCACAACGGTGCAGGGAGGCAGGATTCCTGAGGATATCGCCATGAATGGGCTGGGCCCACGTGGACAGGATCGAGTCAAAGGAGACTCGACTTCAAGTAGCAAACAGTGTGGAGCTAGGGAAGGAGTCGGGGGCGGGGGCGGGGGAGCTCGGCGTTGCGCCTCCAGCGTTGGACGTTGGACGGGCCGGCCTGTGGGGCCCTGCCCCCGGCGGCTCCAGCTCCCTTCCCAGCCCAGACCGGGAGGCGCAGCCCAGCGTGTCCCCCGGGACAGACGCCGCTTAGAAAGGGGGTTCACAGCGGGACCCACAATGAAAACTTTGGAAATAGCAACAACATCAAACCTTCGGGGAGGGAAGCAAAATAAACCAGCCTAACACTGGGAAGGTCTGAAGGCCCTTTCGAGGGGAATGAAGAGGGCTTTGTACGCCTCAGCAAAGACCCATTGTGGGTGGCAGAGAATGGGGACTTTTGTCCTCCCCTCCCGTCCCCATGAAATGCTGGTGGCCGGCAAATCACCTCCTCTTTGCTTCTGAACTCACTCCCACCCCCTCCAATAACGAAAACCTTATAGAAGGGTTTTCCCCCCCCTTTTCTAAAGACTCAAAAGTCTTCATAATAGCCCACGAGACCCTCCCTGCACGGGCGGGCTTTCCTGAGCCCTTTCTGAGGGGAGGAGGGACGGGCTGGGGGTAAGATGGGGCGGCCCCAACCACAGTGGTCACGTTTGTCAGGAGGGAGGAGGACTCGTGTGGGTGGACACGCCCCGCCCAGCCTGAGGCTGAGGTGACCCACGCCTCAGACGGGGCTGTACCCTGCGGCGTACCCAGAGCGAAGGCAAGAAGGGCAAGACTGGCTCGTGTTTGCTAGACTCCCTGCCTTCCTCCCCTTTCCGTTTGCAACAAGACACAGGCTCCCTGGAGTTAAACTTGGCGGGGGGGATGTAGGGGACGGCTGAGGGCGTGATGGAGGGAAGCCAAAACGGGGACTGCGGAGAGGAGCCGTCCTCACCCACCCCAGGCGCACCAGCGTCAGCCAGACCCCGGGGTCCCGAGCCCAAGGAAGCCCATCCTGTGGCCACCCCAGTCCTTGCTGCCCATTTCCCGGGGGATCATTGCCGTGTGTCACCAGCTTGCCCCACACCCTCCCCACTGCACACTGCTTCGTCCTTTGGGACAGAAAGTAACACAGCTGGCCGGTCCCAGCACCGCGACGCAGGGGCCGCACTGAGAAGGTGGTCACCTGCCTCGCCGACCCCATCCCGGCTTCTCTCCTTGTCCCTCACAGTGTCCCTTTGGGTCCCCACCCGCCGCTGGCCCTCCTGCCTCGGACTGCCCCTGTCTGGAGCCTTGGACCCTGTGCCACTCACCCCGACCAGGGCCACCGCTCCCCTGTGGCCGATGCCCGGGCGGGTGGATGCCCAGGCCTGCGGTCCTGCCGTGCACACGCGCAGGGCCCCCCGCCCCACACCCCGCTCTCCAGGGAAGCTCCTCCTGACCCCAGCACAGGGTCGCAGGGACCGGATGTGACTGTGAGGAAGTGTCTGGGTGGCTGACAGGAAGTGCTTGTCTCTTTAAGGCACGTGCCATCCGGAGTGCGGGGACAAGGGCTGCGAGGGCCCCGGTGCAGACCAGTGCTTGAACTGCGTCCACTTCAGCCTGGGGAGCGCCAAGGCCGGCAGGTAACGGGCAGGGGCTCCGGGCTGCATGGTGGGCCCCCTCACACCGCGGGGGGTTGGAGGGCACTGATCTGAGCTGTGCTGGGAGCCCCGCACACCTGGCACCCCTCCTGAGGAGTTCACGGGATGCCCCGCAAAGGACCCCCACTGAGGTTCACTGCTTTGGAATTTCGTCAGTTTCAGTAATTGTTTTGTGCTCGTCCCACAAGTAATTTGTGTCCCTGATGGAGAGACCAGAAGCTGTGGCATCGCGGTGACTGCGCGTAGAAGCTTTTTCTGTCCGTGTTGTTAAACTGAAAAGGGTCTTGTTGAGCATCCCAAGGCTGACCACTTGGGAACCAGAGACGGATGTCATTTTAGGGGCCGATACTGTTCTACTTTTTTTAGGATTTTATTTAGTTTTAAACACAGGGGAAGGGAGGGAGAAAGAGGGGGCGAGAAACATCAGTGTGTGGTTGCCTCTCGCGCGCCCCCTACTGGGGACCTGGCCCACAAACCCAGGCACGTGCCCTGACTGGGAATCCAACCAGCGACCCTTTGATTCCCAGACCGGCACTCAGTCCATTGAGCCACACCAGCCAGGGCAGGGTACTGCTCTAAAAGTCAGTGCTGTGGGCCTCACACGGGGAGCTCCTGTCCCTGAGTGCCGGGGCAGGGCAGGGGTGCAGATGTGACTCTCAGGTGCCCTAGGGGTCCCGGATGCAGCCGCACTCCCGCACACACTGTGCAGACGCAGCCCTGATGCAGACTTGGGTCGCTGCCCGGGAGACCCACTGCCCGAGGACATGGGGAGGGTGGGGAACGGGCTACTGCTGGAGCTGAAGTTTCCAAAATTCACTGCCTCCCTGGGGGCACTTGGAAAGCAAAGGATTCCCAGGTTCTCGTCCTGTGCCCTTTCCTGGGCACTTGGGAACCTCCCAACTATTTAGTAAGACAAAGGGCACCAGTGGTTTAACCTTCAACCCTGGGGCCTTGGTGTCCTTGGCCTGACCTTGGCTTGACCTTGGCAGGGTGCTTGGGCTGCCAGTACTGAGCTGAGCAGAGATGCCCAGGGCTTGGCTAACCCGGAAAGGTCCTCTCTGTTCCCCCTCCCCCAGGAAGTGTGTGAGCGAGTGTCCCTTGGGCTACTTCGGGGACATGGCAGGGAGACGCTGTCGCAGGTGCCACCGGGGATGTGAGACCTGCAAGGGCAAGAGCCCGCTCCAGTGCCTGTCCTGCCGCCCCGGGTTCTACCACCACCAGGACCTGAACACCTGCATGGTGCACTGCCCAGCCGGGACTTACGCCTCTGAAAGTGAGTGCACATCCCCGGGCCCCTCCCTGGGCCAGGGCCCCCTCTCCTGGTGGAACGTTCCCTGCCCCCTGCTTCCTGTGCGCTCCATCCTGAGAAAGGACCAGGAACAGGGGAGGGAGGGAGGGAGGGAGAGGCGGTGGTATCAGGCCTGTTAGTTAACAGCCAGTCACACACAGACGCGGCCGGAACAGTTCCAAGTGACGCTGAAAGGAACCCTGTAGTTTGGGGCATCTCAGGTGGGCAAGTCCATGTCCATTGCTGAGGATGGGCAGAGAGGCGGCTCGAGCCGGTGGCTCTAGCGTCAGCAGGATGTCTCCAGGAAGGGCCAGCCATGCCGCCATGCCCCGTGCACGGGCAGGGATGGGGTGGGGGGTGGGCAGGGGGCAGAGGGGGTGCTTGGGAGCCGGCAGCAGCTTGGCCGTCAAAACTGGGTGACAGGCTCTCCGAGGAAGAGTTCCTGAGCTGAAGTTGGGGTGTAAGGGTGGACAGAAGGTTTGCGGTCCCCCGTAAATGAAGAACAGCCTACTGGCCAGAAGGGACAGGTTTGTCTTTGGGGTGTACTTGCCACACCGTGGCCACCCACACACCCTTTGGAGGGGGGTGACATGTCCCTGGCCTCACAGATGAGAAAGGGAGCCAAGAGGGGGCGAAAGGCCGGCATCTGGTGATGGCACAGGGGCCTTGAGCTCCGAGAAGGGAAGCCAGGTGCCCTGCGACGGTTGAGCCAGCCCCAGGAAGGAGGGTGGGTGGGCCCCAGGACGAGTGCCACTGTCAGTGTTTCACTAGCTCGGCTCCGCCGGGGGGAGAGGGTGGGGGGGAGGCAAAGGGAGGGTTTGGGTTACAGTGAAGCCACCGTTTTGTTGCTGCTGATCGTGCAGGTCTCAGGCCCCCTGCGGGGCCACTGCTGTCCCAGCACGGCCGTGACTCTGTGGACAGGTCGCCAGGGGTCCCGAAAGGCAGACAAAGCCAGAGGATTAGCCAGACTCCAGAAAGGAAACCAGTTGTCATCCGAGGTGCCCTTCGAGGCCTTCGTGACACCTCCCTGAGCTGCCACCAGACCTGTTCTCGGGGTGGAGGCTCCTTCAGCCCCACTCAGGTCCCAAGGCAAGAAGCAGCTGCCCTCAGTGACCCCCTGTGTCCTCATGAGCCCCTGTGACGTGTGTGTAATGCCACCTGGGGGCCCCGAGGGAGAGGCAGGAGGCGTAGGGAGCAGCCCTGAGCGTCCAGGCCCCAAATGCAGATGGTGGTGATGAGGGGTCAGAGGGCATGACCTCGATGAGGACTCTGCCAGTGCAGGTCAGGGCGTGGTGACCCAGAATTTCCCCAGAGGCAGGATGGGTGTCAGAGATTCGAGTCTGCACGCAACCACCAGGCCTTCAGTGGGGACCTCTGGAGGGCGCTAGTGGGAGGTGAGAGGAACCTCAGGCCCCACCCTGTCACATGCACCCAAGTCACCTGCTCAGTCAGCTAGAAACTGGCTTCAGTCCTGGGGAAATAAGCAGAACCCGAGCCCGTCTCCCCTGGACAGGGTGGGCCCACCGAGGTTGTGTGAGGACTTCCCTTTACTCCAGAAACAAAGAGGTAGGAGACCTGTGGTCTGACTCTCAGGCACGTGGTCCCCTCGCAGCCTCTGGCTGTCCCATTTCTGCAACACCCATTCGGGACTAGCTGCCCTACCGGCCCCGCCTTGGAACACGCCGGAGTCTCCTCGGCCCAGATCTGACTCACGTCCACGCTCCCCCTTCCCCTCTCCTCGTCCTCTTCCCTCCAGGCGAGAGAACGTGCCGGAAGTGCCACCCGAGCTGTAAAAAGTGCGCAGACGACCCTGAGAAATGCACCGTCTGCAAAGGGGGATTCAGGTAAAGCCCTCCCTTCCCACCTCCAGTCCAGCAACGTGTCTCTGCTGGGTTTTTGTTTTGGCTGTTGATTTGCCCCTTTTCTGCAAATTTCTACCACAAGCTAAAAATTTCCAGAAGCCTTTTAGGGTGAAGGTTAAGAGTCTGCCCCGATCCGACTCTGGCTTTCTCTCTTCCATCAAGCTCTGCACATGTCTCCTTTGAATGGTTACACTGGGTTGGTGGTTTGTAGTGGGGTATGCTGAAGCGTTTGTTTGCCTGGCTCATGCAACCAAACTGCGTTTATTTTATTTTTAATTTTATTTATTTATTTTTAGGGAAGGGGTAGGGAGAGAGAAAGAGAGGGAGAGAAACATCCGTGTGTGGTTGCCTCTCGCACGCCCCCTACTGGGGACCTGGCCTGCAACCCAGGCATGTGCCCTGACTGGGAATCGAACCAGCGACCCTTTGGTCCACAGGCCAGTGTTCGATCCACTAAGCCACACCAGCCAAGTCCCAAACTGTGTTTAATGTAACCAGATGGTGATTATCTGTTCCTCCGAGTTATGCTCTGGAAGCTTAGATGACGTTCTGTTTGAAATGACGCTGCGAACTCCCCTGCAGTCTAGAAACAGGGTCTCAGGGATTTTTTTCAATCCTCCTCCTACAACATATTTCTTGATTTTGTGAGAGAGAGACATCGTTGATCGGTGGCCTCCCGTATGCACCCCGACTGGGGATCAAACCCGAGGTCCAGGCATGTGCCTGAACGGGATCAAACCCGCCAGCGTTTGGTGTACGGGCGCGATGCTCCAACCCATGGAGCCGCCCGGCCAGGGTGGGTCTGCAGTTCCGAGTGCGGAAGGGTCAGCCTCCTGGCCCTGCGCCTGTGGGAAAGTTCCTTGAAGTCATACATCTTCGCTTCCTCATTTGTAAAATGGGGTCGTGGTATCAGCGCTCCTCGTGAGGATGAAATGAGGTAAGATGCGTACAGGGCCCAGACCAGTGCCTGACCACGGCAGCTTCTCCAGAAGTGATTTTGCCATAGTTTAAGTCTGAGAGGGCAGCCTGTGGGGGGCGCAGGGCAAGGAACACACGTGGATGGAGAGGTTCCACGCATGCGGTCAAAGGCAGCTAGGCAACGGAAGAACTGGGCGAGGGCATGGAAAGGAAGCTCAGAAGAACTGGCTGAGCCCCAACCGGTGCGTCTCGGTTGGTTGGGTGTCGTTCTGCAAACCAAAAGGTCTTGGGTTCGATTCCCGGTCAGGGCCCAGGCCTGGGTTGCAGGTTTGGTCCCTGGTCTGGGCGCTTATGAGAGGCAACCAATCGATGTTTCTCTCTCACACAGATGTTTCTCTCCCTTTCTTTCTCCCTCCCTTCCACTATCTCTCTCTTAAAAAAAAAAAGGAAAGAAAGAACTGAGTGGGGTCACACAAAAGAGAATTTGGGGAGGAAATTGGCAAGAACAATGCTTCTCGCCCGCAATGTGCCCTGGCTTCCCCGGGGCTCTTGCTCAGATGTAGATTCTGATCCTGCAGCTCCGAACCGGGCCTGGGACTCTGCCTTCCCCACAGGTGCCCAGGTGAGGATGCTGCTGGCCGGGGCACTGGAGGATTGCACCGCCCCCCTTTCCTCCAGACGCCGCCAGGATGGACATGGCCCGCAGGGCCGATTTTTTCGGAGTGGGCTGTGAAGGAAGAACAATTGGCAAGTGCTGTCTTGCAGGGGCTCCTGCTGGCACTGCTTTGTTGAAGCTTCACAGCGACCTCGGATGCGGATATTAAAATGACTCACATTTTTCTAGCAGGGGAGAGAAACACTGTCCTCGGGAGGCATATGGTTGCTGCTTTTGTGGGGTTCCCCTTCGCCTGCCCTGTGTCCTAGATGAGGCTGAAGATCAGGAGAGAAGCGTGTCTAATGCCCCAGCACACAGTCTGGTGGAAGGAAGGGGACACTAGCTGGACAAGGCAGGGTCAGCTGTGGAAGGATGTAGTGGAGGGAGCAGTTCCCCAAACGACAAAGGGGACGGAGAGCTGGCCGCAGCAGGGGGCCTGGGAGCCGAGGCTATAGAGCCCGAGCCGACCAGGGTTCCTCAACCCCAGGCTGGGAACTGAAGGTGTCGGGGTGGGAGCTCTAATTCCAGCTCACTGGAACCTGTCTGCCAGTGGGGAAGTGATGGAGGGTCCCAGGGACCTCCTTTTCTGTGTCCTGTGGGTCCCATGGGCCAGAGGAAGCCAGCTGCCCACACGGGGAATGGTGTGGCAGGGAGAAAATACAGCAGCCACATCAACGGAAGCAGGGGGTTTTATCGTCAGCCATAATCCATAGAAAGCTCCCTTTTATTGCCCAATATCCTCTTAAATTGTGGCTTCAAATCATCACTATCACGTTCAAGTTGTTCGAGCAGCGAGCCGCTGCCTCCCGCCCCCCATCTCTTTCCGGGGGACAAGTGCAGGAAGAATTTGCATCCAAAGGCTTGATTTAACTGCCAGTCGCAGCTGCCCCTGGGTGCACAATGGGGAATAGCCCCGGGCACACGCTGGCCACGGGGACCCACCACCCTCTCCCCTTAAACACAGGACCCTGTGGACCTCACGGCCACCAGGGCACTTGTCCCGTGTCTCTAGTGGCAGACCCATGTACCACGTGGGCGGCAAACCCAGTGTGATCCTGGGAACTGGAGAAGTCGTCAAGGCTGGCGTTGGTTCGCACTGCTGCGTGCCAGACGCCTCACCCAGATTTTACAAGTATTGGCTCATTTAGACCTCAACGCTGCCCTGCTGTGCAGGGGGCGGGGGCAGGATCGTTCCAGTGAACAGGGGAGGAGACCGAAGTCAGAGAGGATGGCTGGCTTGCCCGGAGTCAGGTTGCCCAGCTAGGAGGTGGCAGAGACAGGACCCCGGAGTGGGCGGGCCAGGGCCAGTCTCCTCCCGAGTCCGATTCGTGCACCAAGGAGCTGAGAGAGGAAGGCAGGAGCCACGTTAGGCAGGGCCTGCTAGGTCCCAGGACTGCATTTGATCTCAAGTTCATTGTGAAGGGCAGAGGCAGGAGCCGGTCCAGGTTTCAGGCTCAGTCTTGCTAACACTTGGCAGAGGGCTCAGAGGCAGTGAACCCGAGCCAGCCTGTCCCCAGGGGTAACGCACACATGCTGACGTTTTCTTGGGGTTCAGGTTCAAGTTGGATTAATGTCAGTGAAGAGAAGCCATCGCAGGCCAGGAGACTGGGCCATCTGCACCAGGACCCAGGCCACGGGGCTTTGGAGATAGAGCCAGGCCCCGACGGCCACCTGCAGGCGCAGGCTCTGCTTTAAGGCCCTGGACGGGCCGCGAGCCCGAACTCCAGCTGGCGTCAGGGCGGCTTCTCCCGCTTTCATTTCACTCAGAACCTTAATCGGCACCAAGAGCTGTGCCTTGGCAGCTTTCACTTCCTCCCCTGAAAGGCATTCGAGGGCACGTCGCAGTTTAATTAGAACATGGAAGGGATGTATTAAAAACGTGCCTTTCCCCTCTCCACCCCCTTCCAACAGATTTGCGCAGGGCCGCTGCGTTCTAGACTGTGAACAGGGCACCTACTTCGATCCCGAGCAGATGAGATGTGGGCCATGCCACCCCACCTGCAAGGCCTGCACGGGTGAGTTCGTCGTCTGCACGGGCTTCGATCTCATTGGGCCACGCAGTCCTGCAGCCTGGGTTACCCAGGTGGCTGGCCTCCGGAGAACGCCCGAGGGCTTCTTGGGCCGCCGTGGGTTTTGTAGGGCGAAGTCCCACAGTCCTCACCAAGGAGCCGGGGGCAGAGGGAGGATGGCTTACTGTTTACGGGCATGAAGCTGGAGTTTGGGAAGGTGAAAAAATTCTGGGGTGGGTGGATAGTGGTGATGACTGCACGCGGTGTGAAGGTACCAAATGCCACTGAATGCCACTTAAAAATGGTCAGCCCTGGCCGGGTGGCTCAGTTGATTGGAGCTTCATTCCATACACCAAAACGTGGCGGGTTCGATCCCCAGTTGCGGCACGTATGAGAGTCACCAATCGGTGTGTGTGTGTCTCTCTCTACCCATCCCCTTTCTGTCTCTCTAAAAATAATAAACATATCCTCGGGTGAGGATGTTTTAAAAAATGGTTCACGTAGTAAATTCTATGTTCTGGACACTTTTTCACAATTTTACAAATGAAAAAAAAAAGCCGCAAAGGTGCACTTTCCCGGCGGAGCCATCTCTCCAGTCTGGAGGCTCCGCCCCCCGCTCCCGAAGGCGCTGTCTTTGCTGCGGAGCCGGAAAGGAGGCTTTCTCAAACCTTGCCTTCGCTCTCTGTGCCCGTCTTCCCGTCTCGTGAATGCTTTATGCAAACAGGAGAAGACGTCCATCAGCAGCTTTACGTGCACTGTAACTCCCCGCCAGGACTGCCGCGCGGCTGTCTCCCAGACGCAGGTTTCGCGCCGCACGTGTTCGCTTTCTGGGCTGTCGGGCTGCGAGTCGTTTGCACGCGGCCGTGAGAGCGACACTGCAAGTCTGTGGGCTCAGAGGCTCTGTAAGTGGGGTCTTCCCGTGACTGTCCTTCCTGACCCAGCATCTTGGCCCTTATTCTAAGAAACCCACGTTAGGACTGAGGGTTTTTTTTTTTTTTTTTTTTTTGCTGCGGTAACCATTTAGGAATTCGGTCTCTGCTAAATTAAGGTGGCCATGAGCCAGGTCCTGGGAAAGGGGGCCTGTCGGGCACACCCTCCCGGCGTGGGCGCATGGCCCCGCGTGGGCAGCAGCTGCGCTTTCCAGGTGTGGCCATGCCTGAGCCCTGGTGGCCTGTGGGAGAGGCGCCTGCTTGGGCCCCCTCCTGGGGCAGCCCCCCCACCAGGAGCTGGGCGGGCATTTGGGAGTGTCCTGGCTGCTCCTCCCAGCTGCTCCTCCCAGCTGTCCGCCCGTTGCCTTTTTATCTATCATTTCTTTTCTTCGTTTCCTGGGCTCAGTGTGTAGCCCAGGTGCGTTCAGGGGCATGGCTTCTGTCCCGCATTTAAATTTCAAAGGCACGCAAGCCCATAAAATTGGGGTGTGTGGCTTTCTAGCACTTTCACTGTCAGTAATGAAATTCATTAATTTATCTTAATAGTTCGTTTCTCATTGTGTTTTTGGCACTGCCATTTACCCGCCCTCCACCCGCCGTCTGCCCCCAACCACCACACTGTTGTCAGTGTCCACGTGTCAGGGAGAGGGACCCCCGTTTCCCTGCTCTGAGTCTCTGGGAGGCTTCTCTGGGAGGAGGCACTGGGGCTTCCCCACCCTGCCCCCACTCAGTGACCACCACCCGGGCTGACAGTGCTCTCAGGGCATCCAGCTGGTAGGTGACTTCGTGGGGACAAGCCTCTTGCCCATCCTCAGTCCAGGGACCCAGCAGGTCCTGGCAGGGAGAAGGTGATCACTCAGGGTCACCCAGCTGCCACGGGTTGGGGCAGGGAACCTGTGGGACGGGGAGGTCCCTGCCTGCACCCCCCACCCCCCAGCTGGCACCTACCTGACGAGTCTCAGTGTTCATAATCTTTAGTAACTGCGAGAACAGTTCGTCCGGAGAACTTGTGTTGAATCAGCTGTTTTTATCCATGAAGTAAAACCTACCGTCTTAACCATTTTTTAGCGTACCATTCATGGCATTGAGTACATTTTTTCGCATCGTTGTGCAGCAGTCACCAACAGGCATCCACAGAACTTTCTCTCCTCCAACTGGACGTGGTTCACCAGCTTTAAAGCGCAGTAAATCGAACACTGAACTAAGTACAAGCAAGATCTCATGTTCTTTGCCGTCATGGAAGCTCCTCGGGCATGAAGGACCTTAAGGACCCTCGTGGCCGAGGCAGGACAGTTTGGGTGGCGGGGTTCCGCAGGGGAAACCCGGACAGCTCCTGAGGCGTCCGGGGCCGAGATGCCAGCACCAGACGCTCCCTGGAGAGATGTGATAGGCCCCGAGAGTGCTGGCCGAAGTACAGAGTACGTTTCCTCTGGAACGTAAACCAGATGGACTCCCTGCCCCTCTGTGGGGCCGCCCTTCACCTGCCTCAGAGCGACAGAGGAGGACACCCCATGCGCAGATTCGAACAGCGTGGGCCACTGTTACCGAGAAGGCCCCGTCACCCCAGGGGGCCCCGCTTCTGCCTCAGCTCTCGGTCCTGGACGAGCTCAGAATTCCCTTCCAGGCTGCAAGCTGCGGTTCTGAGAGACCAAACCAGCTGCCAGAGCACCGAGCTTCGAGGCTGGCGGGACCACCCTGCAGACCCCGGTCTCTAAAGGGGTCTGTGAAGGCAAGAGGCCCTGTCTCAGTGCAGAAGTTACTCAGACCAGAAGGAAGAGGCCAGACATCACTGCCTCTGCTGTCAGATCTCCATCTAAGACCACAATCAAATAAGCGTGGGCAAGCCCTGGCTGGTGTGGCTCAATGGATTGAGTGCTGACCTGCAAACTAAAGGGTCACCAGTTCAATTCCCAGTCAGGGCATGTGCCTGGGTTATAGGCCAAGTCCCCAGTAGGGGGTGTGAGAGAGGTGACCACATATTGATGTTTCTCTCCCTCTTTTTCTCCCTCCTTTCCTCTCTCTATAAAAATTTAAAAAATTGAGAGTGGGCAAGAAGAAGCTTAGTTTAGCAGGGGCTAGCTGGGTCCTGGAATCGATTGCCACGAGCATCCTCGGTTGATTCCCCGCGCTCAACACTCCAAGCTGCGGGCCAGCAGCCGCCTTGGTGCATCTCTCTGAGGTCCCATCAGGCGCTCCTTGGAAACATTTGGCACAAGGTGGACGCGAGCACTTCCTTGTCGTTGGAATGGGTGAATGAACGAGCAGATGGACAGACAGAATGGTCTCTCCATTCTGGACCAATGCATCCCCTCGGCTGGCCTGCAGGTTTTCTCGTGCTTGGGACTCTCGGCCCTGTGGGTAGAGCTTCCGCCTCTTCTGGTCGCCACTCCCCACCCCATAAGCTCTTCCTCGTTTCTTCTCTTTGCCGGAAACGTCCTGCTCAACTGTACCAAACACCTGTTGACGCCGATCCCACCAAGTCTCCTCTTTCAGTCTCCCCCCACCCGTTGTCCTGTATGAGATTCTAGCCGATAGAAATAGGATACAAGCCACTGATGTGACCATGATTCTGAATTTCCTAGGGAAGCAGGTGAAAGTAATCATATCTTACTTAACCGAACGTATCCAAAACGCTATTGTTTCAACATATCGATGTAAAAATGGCTATTTCACATTCTTCTTTATGCTAAGATGTTGAAGTCCAGCAGCATGTGTGTGCGTGAATTTTATATTCACAGTGCACCTCCCTTTGGTCCGGCCACTGGTCAAGTGCACAGGTGGCTGGCTCTAGTGGAGGCAGGGCCTAGGCCTGTTGGGAAAGGGGGCATTGGGAGTCAGAGCCAATGAACTTGACCTGGGCAGTGGGGGGCTGTGCTGAGCTGAGCTTGTCTCCTGCCTCCCTGTCCCCATCTGTGAAATGGGGTGGTATGCCCACTTCCTGCAGTGGGAGAGGACGGCCCAGTGAGGACACATGGTGGGCACCTGGAAGTCCAGTGATGGTGGTGGCCTTGGCACATCAGAACAGGCCCCCGGCTTTCACGGTCACTGCAGCAGGCCTGGGACACGGGATGGGCAGGCACCCCTGATACCCGCTTCTTTCCCCACGCTCTGCAGGACCCAGCAGAGAAGAATGTATTCACTGTGCCGCAAACTTCCGCTTCCAAGACTGGAAATGCGTGCCAGACTGTGATGAGGGCTACTACCCAGAGGAGATGCGGGGTTTGCTCCACAAAGTGTGCCGGAGGTACGTGCCCGTCAGGCGGTCTTCCTGGCTCAGAACGACCCTGCTGGCGCCAGCAAAGGGGTGGCAGGGGGACCGAGTCTGGCAGCCCTTCCCCCGAGTCTGGCAGCTGTGGGACGAGTGCGCAGCATCTCACCACTGCGGCGGGTACGGTGGGCACACCGGAACCCCTTTGCAGAGGAACCCCTTTACACCGGCACCCCTTTGCAGAGGAACCCCTTTACACCAGCACCCCTTTGCAGAGGAACCCTTTACACCGGCACCACTTTGCAGAGGAACCCCTTTACACCAGCACCTCTTTGCAGAGGAACCCCTTTACACCGGCACCCCTTTGCAGAGGAACCCTTTACACCGGCACCCCTTTGCAGAGGAACCCTTTACACCGGCACC
>CM052550.1:51088791-51119562 GCA_028533065.1 Trachops cirrhosus
GCAGCTGGTTCGGGTTGGTTTTTTTAGTGTATTGGGGTGACATCGGTCAGTGAAATGACACAGGTTCTAGGCGTACGAGCCTATGATAAGGTGCCTGCAGCTGTCCCGCTGAGAGGCAGGCGTCTTCCCAAACACGAGGTGAGCCGATCGCTTCAAGCAAGACAACTCGTGGTGTTTGTTACCAGCGATAAGATTCAAACTTTCAAGCAGAGTAAAACGCTAGAAAATTTCTACCCACAGCTGTAGCCATGACAGCCTCACAGCATTTGCAGACTTTTCCGAGGAAATCAGTGATGTTCACAAACGTGATTTTTAAAAAACATATATTTATTTTTGGAGCTTGGGGAAGGGAGAGAGAAAGAAGAGAAACATCAGTGTGTGGTTGCCCCTTGCATGCCCCCTACCAGGGACCTGGCCTGCAACCCAGGCACGTGCCCTGAGTGGGAATCGAACCTGCTTCCCTCTGGTTTGCAGGCCAGCGCTCAGTCCAAAGAACCACACCAGTTAGGGCACGAAGGTGATTTTTTGTGCTGTGCAATGACGTGTGTCAGCATCTGCAGAGCTCAAGGAACCAGGGCTCCCCCGGGTTCTAAGCTGATGCATGGTAAATGGTACAGGATGGACCAGTGGGTTTTCAAGGGAGAAATATGAGCCGTTCATCCATAAGGTTTCTGACTCCACGCTGGCAAAAGGCGGCCTCGCACACTGGAACGGAAAGAGGCCCGAGTGGGTGCAGCTCTGGGGGGGGGCAGGGGGGCGGGCGGAAGTGGAAGACGAGGAAGCACGCATGCACGGCGCTGGGGGGTGGATATGTGAATGAGTTGGGGTGGGAGGCAGTGAGTTTGACTTCCGTAACACGCCTGTGCGATCCTCCTTTTCCTTTGGGAACGGGCCGTCCCTTTGCATCTGCCAGAGCCCGAAGGTGGCTGGGCCGTGAGCATCTGGAGCGCCGAGGCTGCTGTTGGGCTTTCGTGCCTTGCGTGGGGCCTGGCAGGCAGGAGCCTCACGGAAGGGGTGCACGCGAGCTGAGAGAGCGCGTTCTCTGACGTCACGTGACCCTGGTTTGTGTTTTCCTCCAGGCCCCACCGATGATGGCGAAGAGGAGATGGAAGAGGACACAGTCACAAACGGGTCCTGAGCAGCGAGGCCTGAGCATCCACAGGCCGTGGGACATCGGCGTGGGACAAGTCCTGCGTTTTGGATGTGGAACAGAAGCCTCGTTCGTGTCAGCAGAGTTCCCGAGCAGTGTTGAGATGCTGCAGGCTGCTGCTGGTCATTTTTTAATACAACATTGGAAATTTAGATGCCTGTTTTCTACAAAGTAAAAATAAAGGACACTCGCTGTGCTGCCAAGTTGTGTGTCATTGGGCTGGGCGTGCAGTGAGGCGTGTGGGCGCGTGGGCGCTTGTAGTTGGACATGCAGGAGGGCATCGTCTAACTAGGCTTCCTGGTCCGTGAGAAGATGCTTAGATCCGGGTGTCAGACTCACTTTTCCCAGGGGCCACATCAGCCTCACGGTTGCCTTCAAAGGGCCGAAATAATAATTTTTGGACTGTAGAAATGTAACTACTCCTTAACTGTTACGGGTTTGAAGTCACTTTCCGCCCTTAGAAAGCAACTGTGAGGCTGATGTGGGCCCTGGTGAAAGTGAGTTTGACAGCCCTGGTTTAGACATTTCAATCCTTCGTAACACTCAGGGGTGTGTGTGCGCTGCCAGTGATTGATTGTGAGAACCTGCCATCTCCGGAGCATTTTCTTCTGCATAAAGAACAGCGAGCTTCACTCCAGGCAGCCGGGCTTCAGGGCTTCACCAGAACCAGCATCCTTTGGAGTGTTTATTTCATAAACAGCATGCAGATGAATTACTGATTTGAAGGACTGGAGGGGGATGCAGCTTTTGCTTGTCAGCTGAGGGAATGCAGAGTGGTATGTGTTCAGGACGTCACAGGAGAGTCACCGTTGCCCCCATGGGCTAGCCAGGGCAAGTGTCCTCACAACTCCACGCTTTATCACGATTCTCACCCTGTGAGAGCCCATTGACGCTCTAAAAACGGTGTTGGAGGTGAGGCTTCCACCCCAGAACTGGGGTTTGAGTTGGCAACCACTGTTGACTCACACAGCTGGCTCTGCTCTTCCCACGGGTCTGTGGACAAGTTTGTTAACTGGGCAAAGGTGCAACAGGGGAAGGAACACTAGAGGCTTCTTAGGCCTGCACTATTGACGCAATTACTTCTGCCTGCTTGCCATTAGTCAAAGTAAGACACCTCGCTGCATCCCAAGTCAGAGGCTGGGGAACTACACTCCTCCCACCTGGAAGCGGTGGTGAGGGTATGGTTGTAAAGTGATGAATTGGGGCAAGTCTGTCTTTCTTTTTGTTGTTTTTTTAAGATTATTTATTTTGAGAGAGGAAGAGAAACATCAATGTGTGGTTGCCTCTCACATGCCCCCTACTGGGGACCAACGAGGCATGTGCCCTGACTGGGAATCGAACTGGTGACCCTTTGGTTCCCAGGCCAGCACTCAGTCCACTGAGCCACACCAGCCAGGGCAAATCAGTCTTAACATGGTCAGTCAGTGATGGAATTCTGGATACTACCTTTGACCTGTTTCGGCAAGCAACACCTGAGCAGCTGTTTTGAGCAATTGTTTGCTGAAATAACTATGATTCTTGGCAAGCTAGGGGAGAACACGCCCTGATTAAAGGGACAAAGGTTAGAAAGAATGGGCCCGCAGAACAATATGTGAGGGATTGAAAGGGGAAGCCATCATTCGTGCGTTCTCGTAACTCCAAATCTATTAAATCCGAGTTGAATAAGCCTCTCCTACTGTGTGTATATACGTACACAGATGCACCGTACTGCAGTCACAATACAGTGGAACCTTGGTTCTTGAACTTAATTTGTTCTGAAAGGCTGTTTGAGAACCAATTTGGTTTTTTTATACTGTGTTTTATTTTTAGAGGGAGGGGAAGGGAAGGAGAAAGGAAGAGAAACATCATGTGTGGTTGCCTCTCACCTGGCCCCCATGAGAGACCTGGCCTGCAACCCAGACATGTGCCCTGGCTGGGAATCGAACCAGCAACCTCTTGGTTCACAGCCTGCGCTCAATCCACTGAGCTATACCAGCCAGGGCGAGAACCCATTTGTTAAAAAAACAAATTATTCATACTCATGCATCCTCTCCTTTGTCACCCAAGAGACATGTGAGTGATCACACACATTTTTTCCATGAATGACCTCATTGAGAATGGGATTGTTCAAAATGAGAGACAGTTGCCCTGATTGGTGTGGCTCAGTGGGTTGAGCACTGGCCTGAGAACCAAAAGGTCACCGGTTTGATTCCCAATCAGGGCGCATGCCTGGGTTGCTGGCCAAGTCAACACCAGGGGTGTGTGAGAGGCAACCGCACATTGATGTTTCTTTCCTTCTTTCCCTTCCCCTATAAAATAAATAAATAAACATAAAATCTCAACCCCAAAAAAAGGGAGCCCTGGTGGCTGTGGCTCAGTAGATTGAGCGCTGGCCTGCAAACAAAGGCAAAGGTCGCAGTTCAATTCCCAGTCAGGACACGTGTGTGAGTTGCAGGCCAGATCCCCAGCTGGGGGCGTGCGAGAGAACAGAAACATCGATATTTTTCTTACCCTCATTCTCCCTCCCCCTCACTCTAAAATTAATAAAATTTTTTGGGGTGGGAGAGAGGCTGTCTTGTTAGAAAGAAACAAAAAAGGTGGGAGACATTTGAGAATCAGGGTTTGACTGTATATTTAAAGCTGCTTCCAGACCAAGTATTACAACTATAAGCCCAAGAAAGCATTCAGTTTTAGCATAGGTTCTTCAAGATGTCAGAATAAATGAAAACCCACCTCAAAGCAATGAGCGATGGCTCACCTTTTATAAGTGAGAGGAAAACTGAGAAGTAGGTGTTACCCATAGCCAGATAGCTCAGCTGGTTAGGGCTTTGTCCTGATACACCAAGGTTGAGGGTTCGATCCCCAGTCAGGGCATACCTGATGATTTAACCAATGAGTGCATAAAGAATTCAACCAATGAGTGCCTAAACAACAAATTGATAGTTCTCTCAAATCAATAAATAACATCTTTTAAAGAGGCGTCAAAAAATTCAACCTAATAAATGTGAAGATCTAATCGGCTTTATTAAGTGAGTCATGAATCAGGCAGCATCTTATCTAGCAACTAGAAGGGCACTCAGAGGGGTTATAAAAAAAGTGGAAGGTTTTTAGAGGAAGAAAGTGGGGCAAGGGAGCTATTGAAAAAGAAGGAAAGGGGAGTATTTGAGATCTTGCTCCCCCTGTATATGTTGCCAGCTTGGCTCAAATTTTAAATAAATAAATACATACATACATACATAAAATGAATAAATAAATAAATAAAAGGATTATTAGATGGGGGAGCATCTTTGAGGGGAGTGAATGGCAAGACTTTTCATCATGCGGATTGCCTCTTGTTCCTGGAGTGGGGATTGCAAGAGGGATTGTGACAGATGCTTTAACTGGTGCTTGACCAGAAAATTCCAGACTAGTTAACTATGTTTCTGGGAGAGATTGAGACAACAATTAGGTCAGGTATCAAAACTGGGTTTGGTATCAAGGGAGCCTATGATTTTCTGTTTAAAAATTTCCATCAGCTTTTGAGACTGCTAGGTATGTTCACTTCAAAACCTCCCCCCGCTCCCCAAAAAACCCTCCAAGTCAAATTGCAAATAGGATAGGATAAGGTAGGCCTCAGAGAGGTGGTGGGTGGCAGGCGAGGAGTGGAAATGGGTGGAGGGCATTGCAGGCAGCGCCAACGGCACCAATAACCGCGAGTGTTTTGTGACAGTGAAATTGAGTGTTAGAGCCATTGCTATAATTCATCTCAAGAGGTGTTGATTCTGGAGGGGAGGAGAAACATGAGGATCGACGGGACTTTCTTAGACTAAAAGGTAACACCGGCAGCAGGAGCAGGCTGCCCTAACACTCGCTAAGTCCACAAGTAGGTCAGCCGTGGGCCCCCTGGGAAGATGCACGGATCCCCAGTGCCAAGACTGCCCGGTGCTCTGCCCGCTCCCTGGCCCCGCCCACTAATCCGTGATTGGCCAGGTCACCTAGGCCACGCCCCCCGAGTACGTATACGTGGGGGCGGGCCCGAAGGCGAAGGCCGGAAGGCGAAGGCCCGAGGCTGACGCGGCGGGACTGGACAGAGCTCCAGCCGCCATGGAGCGGGACGGGGAGCAGCTGTCCGCGCGCCCGGCTCTGGAGACGGAGGGGCTGCGTTTCCTGCACGTCACTGGTGAGTTGCCACAGGCCGCGGGGAAGCGGGGTGGCGCCGCCATGTTCGGTGCGTCTTCCTCCGCGGCGCTCCCGGACCGGGCCTGGGGAGGCCTTGGCCCTCCTGGAGCCGCATTTTCCTGGGCTGCGCGCCAGGCCGGGTTAGGGGAAGCGTAACTTTCCTGGAGCCGCACTTCCCTGGGCGGCACCGTCCGGCTTTTTATTTACTTTTTGCGAAGCAAACTCTTGTGCTGCGGTTTCTGGGATCCCTGGGCCTTTGGCGTTTGTCTCCAGGCCCGGTTGCCCAGGCCGCCCCTGCCCGCCCACACTTGTAACACCCTGCGCCGCATCAGCCCCCCACGGCCACCCCTTTCTCTCCATTCCCAGGGTCTGAGAGGCCTCTGCCCTCCTGAGTTGCAGGAAGTCTTCTCTTTATCCCCAGTAGTATCATTTCTTTTAGCTTCTTGCAAACGGTTTTTCTTTTTTTTTTCAGTGGGCTCCCTGCTGGCCACTTACGGCTGGTACATCGTCTTCAGCTGCATCCTTTTGTACGTGATCTTTCAGAAGCTTTCCTCCCGCCTGCGGGCCTTGAGGCAGAGGCAGCTGGACCGAGCCGCGGCTGCTGTGGGTTAGTAACTGGTTGCAAGTCCGGGCTGTTAGGAGTAGGAAGTATGGGAAGGAAACCTTTGTGTGCTTCTGACATTGATTTTGGTGGACGTGCAACAGATTGTCTCCCGTCAGAGATTTTAATTGAGGGGGGGAAATCTACCCGGCAGTGCATATCTTGGAGGGTTTTTCATTTATAGGATGGATTAAATTGAAAACTTCAGCCACGGGTCTGCCTGTTAACTCTGAGTTGTCTTTCAGACCTTTATGAGTGAGGAGAAACTCAGGTTTAGTTCTTCATATTCATTATATTTTGATTTATCACAACTCACTCATCAGACCTGACTTCAAATTATACTTGGTTATTTTAAAGTCATTCTCTCTGAAATGGTAGCCTTTTCACCACTTAGAAACTGTAGTTTGAAGCTCGTTTCTGAGGACATCCCAAAGAAATGTTAAGTGCTTTGAGAATAGGGGCATAATTACAGATGTCCTTCGTCTGAGTCACCATGGTTACGGAGGTTGCGGTGGAAAGCAGGTGTTAGTAACAAAATAGTGATTCATTCCAACGTGCTTCTCTCCACTCCTCCAAAACCCTGTGGCCCTGCCCTTCTCAGTCTTTTTGATGGTTGGCTACATGCACGTCCACCAACAATGTGGTGGTGATGGGATGGCACGTCCAAGAGGATTGTTTTTAGAAAGCACTACAGAATGTCACTGCAGTGAAAGGTGGTGTGTTGTGCTACCCAATTTTGTTTTAATCTTGAGAACAAGATTAAAAAACTACACGATTGATTTTATTCTAAGAATGGGCCAACAGAAATGGCACTGAAACATTTCTATAAAATGGAAGTGTTTTTTTTTTTAAGATTTTATTTTTAGAGAGAAGGGGGGAGACATCATTAACAGGAATAGAATACCTAGGAATCTTTCCCTCTCCCTGTTCTAAATCTGGGCTAATTAAGTGATGGGTAATGATTAGAAAAGTTTCCTTGGCTGTCTTCTAGACTTCTGGTCAACCCAGAGACTGGGGTCAGGTGGTGTCCAGGTCATAGTGTGCCCAATCAGAGCACTGCCATTTCAGCCAGGGGCCTTCCCCAGACTTCCTGAGTTGGAGTTGCAGAGGGAGAGCTTTCTGGTGCCAAGAACTCTGCTGTGTACAGTCTGCCCTGTAAGCAGCCAAATTATATGTGGACGGGTAGACTTTTTCATGTAGAAACAGGTTTTTGCACCATCTGCTATCTGAGCTTTTCTATATTTCTAATGATACTATAGACTCAAGAATTTCCATTTTATACAAAGTGTTTTAGCTTAATTTTTCTTCTTTTCATGGCAGAACCTGATGTTGTTGTGAAACGACAAGAGGCCTTAGCAGCTGCTCGCCTGAAAATGCAGGAAGAACTCAATGCACAGGTGGAAAAGCATAAGGAAAAACTCAGACAGGTATGAAGCGCTTTGTGTAGGTGGCCCTAAGGTGAGGCTGAGTGGGTAAAGCCGTGTGCACACACTCGGGTGAGTCCAGGGACCAGCTCGTCTGCAGCACCATCTGCAGCAGAATTGGACTCGTGGTTCCCTCACAGCAGTGCCTCACGTAACAGAGGGTGTGTGTGCATGTGCCACACCACCAGACACACAGAGCTACATGTTCTGCATGAAGCTGTGTGTCGCATGTGATCTGGCCTTGTGGGGGCCACGCTGCAGTGGATTGAAGGGTTCAGCAGGAGTTTTGGAAGGTCTTTGTAAAAGTGCAGGGTGTGGTTTGGGGGCACCCAAGGAAGCAGGAAGAGGAGAATCAAGGGTGAGTGTTGGAAATGACCTGCACTGTTCACACACCACCCCTGAAAAGTGTAGACTCTCTTCTGGGCTCCTCTGTGCCCTCACGGGAGGCCCCTAAGGCACCAGCAGAGCTGGTCTCCATCCTGTGTCCTCCTCCCGCCTCCCTTTTGTTTCTGTGTGGTCATCCACCCCGCAGCTGCCCTGCCAGCCACATTTGACCCCTTCTCATCACGTTCTTCCAGCAGGCTTTTTCCTGCCTCGATTCCTTGCTCTTCTGCTGACCCAAAATGCAGGTTTCCTTTTATCTTTTCAGAGCACAAGGTTGGTCTGTGTGCTGCTGGGGGTCACTAAGAACCTCAGGGCAGAGGCCCATCCAGGTCTCCTACTGGGACATCTGGTCTACCCACTGTTGTTCCAATAAGGGAGGGCATTTTGAGTGGGACATCTGGCCTACCTGCTGGGGCCACTGATCTTACTTCTCATACCTTCCTTCTTACTCTCTCCTTCATTTTTCCCCCTCTCAAATCATTACCTTTTTGCTGTGGCCTCAAAACCCCATCAACACAACCACTTAGGGCAGCAGTCTTCTTAATGGCACCAGAGCCATCTTTTTTCAACAGAACCACCTCAGGCTTGTCTCTTTCTCATAGTAGGCACCATCCTTTGACAAACTTCCCTTAACCTCTTGTGACTTTGCTATCTCATTTGGAAGGGTTTGCCCTTCTCTTCCCAGATTCTTGCTGCCCCAGACAGAACAGCCTGGCATATAGTAGCAGGTTGTGCTGGACCTACAGAGCAGGGCACATGTCCTAAAACCCAGGCCGACTGTCAACACAGCTCAGCAAAAAGGCTAGTCAGTCACCTCAAGCCCTTTGCTATGCTAATAACACAAAGGAGCTCAGGCATAGGGACATGGTATTATAATTCAAGACATTGCACTGTGGCTACATGGCGGTGAGAGGACTCCACACAGTGACCAAGGGCAGCTGTCCCTGCCATCCTCTACCCCTTTCTCCTCCCTTCAAGGTCCCAAAAAAGCAGAGGCCCCAAGAGGGAAACAAAGGGTATGGAACAGCCTCTCATTTTCAGAGTCACTTTTCTTGTGGGGTCTCCTCCCACTACCCTGAACTCCCCCCCACTGCTACTTACTAGTCTCCGAGTGGCTTTCTTCTGGCTCGCCTGCCCACCACTGTCTTCGGCTTGGTTCCGTAACTTCTGTTTTCAAGTGCACAGGCCCCAGAAGGTTCTGTTGGTGAGTTGAGCTCATTACACTGGGGGGGGACAACAGTTTCATTACTTTCTCAGCTCGAAGAAGAAAAGAGGAGACAGAAGATTGAAATGTGGGACAGCATGCAAGAAGGAAAAAGCTACAGAGGAAACACCAGAAGGCCTCGGGTAACTAAGTGTAAACTTGGCCTAAAAAGTTGATACGTTATTTGTCAGTCAAACACAGCTTTGAGTCTCTAATCTTCAAACAGGAAGAAGACAGTCCTGGGCCTTCTACCTCATTAGGCATTCCAAAACGAAAACCAGACAGAAAGCCTTTGCGAGGAGGTGGTAAGTATCCCCCCAATCTAAACAAACAAACAAAAAAAAAAGCACAAGATTCTGCTTCTTTTTGGTCTTCTCCTCTACCTGTAAACTGAGACTAGCCCCTAAAAAGATTTGGAAGGGTGCACACTAGGGTTAGAAATAAAGGCCAAGGGACCTTTAATAACATCTGGAGGAGGGGTGGGTCCAGTTTGCCCTGTGGGGTAAGGGTATGGCTACAACTCCTATTAATTCCAAGAGGCCTGCAACTGGATTCACAAGTCACCAAACAGTGGGGAAAGTGGCTAATTCAGCACTAAATTGATTTGGTAACTTGTCACTTCATAACACCCCACATCACCATGGCAGTGTGTTCGCCTTCAGAGCAAATTGCGTACACACATGCACCTCTGTTTGAGGGAAATTACCCCTCTGCTACTGTCTCTCCTTTCTCTCAGGTTACAACCCCTTGTCTGGCGAAGGAGGCGGGGCCTGCTCCTGGAGACCTGGGCGAAGAGGCCCCACGTCTGGTGGATGAGGCTAAGAAACCTTGCTGGTGTCCACTTTGGCACTAAGCAAGGTGAGCCCTTCAACCTCCCCCCTTCGATTGCCTTAACGCACACTTTTTCACAGTGACTAAAAAAGCCCAGGGGACATCAGGTTCATTTCTGTTCTTAACCTCCAGCTGCATCTTTAAGGGTTGAAGTCAGCATTGCCTGTTGCCCACTAGGTGGCAGCGGGTCACACTTCAGTTACCACTGACTTGGTCTTTCACGTGGGTAAAAGCTAGTCAAGTAGATAGCAAAAGAATCCTAAAGTAACGATCCTTACAGATGTTTGAGGTCCTTTATTGTGACGAGGACAGTCTCTGTGACAGGTGGCGTTGAATGACGTCTTCCTTGTAAATGGTGAGCCCACCAGCAAGGATTACCGAGGCTGACAGGTGATGGGGTTGGGGTTTTTTTCTGTATTTATTTCCATGTACAGAAAAATTTTGTGAAATTAAAGCTTTTTGAACTGCAAAAAAACTTTTAGTATCATTCCCTAAAATTTAAGGAAACCTCTGCATAAAAGGAGTGGATTCCTGAAAGTTGAGCACTTATAAAAAAGGGCATTATCACCCTCTCAGCTCCCTTTTCATTGTTTCAGAAGCGTCACATTTCAGAGTTACACTTCTTTTCCCCCGCTCATTGTGCCGGACCTGCACCGACCACAGTTGGTACATTCCCAGGCTCTTGAGCTTAGTTCAGAGACTCAGGTTAAGCTGCTCGGTGGGCTGAAGAAACGTGTTCCCTCCCTCTCAAATGGATGGGAGAGGAGAGCCATAGCCACCCAGACTGTCACACCTGGCAGCAGACAGCTGCCACAGCCCAGGGTTGCAGCAGGGCCTCCTGACATACCCCAGCCTGCACTGCCAGCTGCTTGGGCGCACATGCTCTGAAGAGACCTGGAGGAGGGCTAGGCTGGCTTTGCTTTATATAGTAATTGCATGTTAAGGGTTAAACTATGTCTCCCCCTCCCATCAAAAGGGGATCCGGAGCTGTTAACCTCAGCAAGCATGACCATACTTGGATATAGGGTCACTGCCAGTGTCACATTGGGGAAATACTGGTCTGCTCTAACTTGACAGGTGTTCTTCCCCAAGTGGAAGGCCAGAGATGGAGAGAGCTACCATGTGATGACAAGCAGCCAAAGCTGCTTGACAGCCACCACCATGAACAGGGACAGAGACTCTCCAGTCTCAACTTATTGTAAACTACTTTGGAGTACCCATGTCACAGCGGGGCAGGCCCCCTGCATCCAATAACACAGCAGCAGGATAGAAGCAGTGCTTCCCCAGTACAGAGGAGGAAGTGGGACTCGGGCTCCTGCAGAGGGAGTGGTCTAAGTGAGCCCCAGCCCTAGAGCTGACCACAGGGGAGCCCAGGGCACCAAGACACCTACTTGCTTGGTGACACATCCACCCACCACCCTCAGGTTCCAGCCCAGATCACCACATACACACCGACATCCTGTGCTCATCAGCCACTGGCTTGTCTCCTGGGCCTCCCCTGTCGGATCTGGGGCCCTTCACACACTGAGGCCGATTTCAATCCATGAGGTCCATAGGGGTGATAGCTAGGCACCCAGGTGAGGCTGTTGGGAGGGTTCCAGGAAGGGTCTTCAGCTCCGGAAGACAGGATGGGAATCCACTCTCACCAACGTGCGGGCCACTCCATCACGACACCTGTTCTGGGACACGGGCCTCAGCACCTCCCACAGAAGCCACAGGCCACATGTTTTACTCAACCCCCCAATCAATCTCAGAAATGCTCCCACACACCCACCTGTGCACCAAGGATGGTGCAGGAAAGGGAGCTGCCTGCACAGCAGGGGTTTGGAGGTTGAGCCCCTGGACACAAAGAAGAGCACAAAGTATAGCCTGAGGCAAAAAGCACAGGCTTCGTTTGGCCCCGACCCAGTTTGCACCAAAAGCATGGACGCCACTGACACATTTCCACACCAGTGACTCAAAGCCAACTGGGTGTTAAATGTCCTGTCACCGGGGGCACCACTTCCCAGGCTGGCCCATGTGGAAACCAGAGCTTCAGATACAGGGATGAGAGGAGGCTTCACAGCACCTGTGACAGCATTAGGAACCTAACATGGTGCTCACGTCCCCTCACACAGAGCACTCCTTTTTTCTAGAAAGCCCAAGGGGAATTTGAGTTGCACGTAGCATGCAAAGCACCTGGTGGACCCCCTATGGCTGGCTTAGCCAACCCCTGGCAACAGCACAGATGGTGCGACACATAACCCATCATCTCTGAGCCAGGACACCAGGCCTCCCTCACACCAAATGGGCCCGCCTGCTCATCAGAAACTGCAACAGTGGCCTAAGGTGGTCAAGCAGAAACGGAAGGACATGCCCCACACTCAGCCTTAGGGACCTGGGTGACGGCCCAGGAGCTCTTTCCAAAGAAGCCCCCACCACAGTCAGGCAATGGAAGAGCAAGCATCACAGGCTTGACGCCAAACTCTAACCTGGTCAGGAAGAGCCCGTGTGGACAGAGCAGCACTGGACGAAGGTGGCAGCAGGGGAGCCGGGGTCAGAGCAGGCACAGTCGTGACTCAGAGGGCCAGTGCACGCCCCCCTTGAGCATGCACTGGGACACAGCTCTTCACTCAGCATCTGCACACGCCTCCAGACAAAGGGGCCACGAACCCCAGTCCCAAACATCCAGACCAGGGAGGCAGAGCCAAGCAGTCAACGCCTTGCAAGGAAGAGAGGAACGGGATGCCAGTGCATCTTTTTCCCCAGGGTGGAACACATATAGGACCGTCTAGGAGACACTCTCTAGATGCGTCGTTCTTGGTCTGAAGTGCTCTGCTCTTACGATGTGACACTCATATCATGGTCTTGCACAGCAGAGCTAGGTCAGTGGGGTGCCTTTCACTGCTTCCCACGCAGTGGCCCTGGGCAGGGCACAGTATAGAGCTGCCAAGAGCAGACTACAGCACAGGAGGGCCCAGTCAGCAGGGTCCCATCTGCCGCTTCCCACGCAGCGGCCCCGGGCAGGGCACAGCAAGGAGGTGCCGAGGGCAGACTCTAAAGCACAGGAGGGCCCAGTCAGCAGGGTCCCATCTGCCACTTCCCACGCAGCAACCCCAGGCAGGGCACAGCGAGGAGATGCCGAGGGCAGACTCTACAGCACAAGAGGGTCCCATCAGCAGGGTCCCATGCAGCAGCCCCAGGCGGGGCACAGTGAGGAGGTGCCGAGGGCAGACTCTACAGCACAGGAGGGCCCAGTCAGCAGGGTCCTGTCTGCTGCTTCCCACGCAGCAGCCCCAGGCAGAACCGCACTCACCCTCTTCAGGTCCAGGAGCCTGAAAGCAGCACCAGGACGAAGACACGGAACCGCCGTGCAGCAGAGCCCACCTGGCACGTCTGTAACCGGGGCAGAGTCACACAACTGGCCGTGGTCAAACCCAGAGGCCTGTTCAGGGAGCAGACTTCCTCAGCCACCCACCCTGGGGTGACCACTAATCTGGTGATACAAACCACCCACTTCTAATGAAAACAATACCTTGCCCGTTGGCGGGGCCGAGTCACAGTTCATGCGGCCATCCTGGAACCATGGCCCGGTCACCAATCCTCTCTACCACCCCATTTTCTCAGCCAGAGCTCCCAGGGCCATCTGGTCGACCCAATGGATTTGACAATAGGGCAGGCAGGAGCAGTCCCTTCAAGTCTCCAGATAGAAACAAATTCCCACAGAGTTGCCCCCAATGATGGAACACTTGTGAGCTTCCGTCCCACCTCAGAGCTCCCCCGACAGGGCCTATGCCAGCCCCCACTTCCGCAGTGAGCTGGGTCCCGACGAGGGGCACTTCTGGTGGGGGCCACCTTCTGACATCCTGAAGCCACATGAACTGGATGATCCTGCGAGTGCTGATGGCCTCCTGGAGCTCTGCCTGGCTCACCGAGGCCAAATCCCGTGCTCCTGAGGGAAGAAATGATGTAAAATCATTCACCACATAGTGCCTGAGAGCCAATGCAAGTGTCCAGTGGATGGGTCCACCTCGCAGGATGGCAAGGGCACACCCACGGCCACCGAATCGATGAGCTCAACCTCAGAGCATGTCTCTGACCTGACCGATGAGCACAGGCCCCGGCAAGCAGAGTGCCACATCGGTCACCAACACAGGCCCAGCCAGGGGCAGAGCGGGCGCAGTGTCTGATCCTCTGCGCGGGTGGGCGCGTCCATAGAGTGTGTGAGGGCCACATGCGGAGAGCAGCCGGGAAGGGTTGCATCAGTCTCGCAGCCCTTTTTAGGTAAAGTATAGCTTAACACCTCGGAGGAGGACCCCCCAGAAGAACGTGCCTTAACTACACACAAGCCTTCCTACCAACCTTTGCTCCCACTTACAAAACCAAACCGAAGCCACTCCCCACCATCAGGAGAGAAGCCCCGAAAACCTCGAGAAAAACGTCAACGAGCGAGCCCACACATGCGTGTCCGAGGCTGAGCCATCTCACTTGCCCAGGGCCAGTTCCCACCCTCGGATCTGGACTCCAGGCACCTCCGGGGTCTCGGTGAGAAGCACTCTTCTCCTGTTCCTCATGGAGCCCTGGTGGGCTTCCGCAGGCAAAGGAGCACTGGCGTTTGCGGTTCAACCAATCCCTACCTTTAAACAGAAGATGCAGTAAGAAAGGCCAGCTACCCCCCATTAATGCTGGAGGCAACGAAACTGCACAAAGGGGGAGTTACCAAGGCCCGGGTTTGTCCGGGGCAACCATCATAATACCACCAGCCTCCTGGAACCCTCCCTCGGGCACTGTGGCCAAGTTCCATCCCTTACCTACTACACTGCTTCTTCGGACCAGGAATTAACCGAAGAGCACCACCTTACACTGGGGAAAGAAACCTCTCTATGACCCGTAGCTCCCACTGGCTCCCACCATCAGGAGAGAGCCCTAGAGAATTTTAGAAAAGCTCAACCTGCTGAGTGGCTCCCACTGTGTGTCTGCAGCCGAGCCCCTCTCACCTGCCCCGGGCCAATTCTCACCTCCGGAGCTGAAGCCTCCAGTGTCCGGGTAGGAAGCACTCTTTCCCCCTTTTCCATGGAACCCCAGTGGGCTCCCAAGGTGGAAGGGCACAAGCTGTGCTGGTCGGACGGCCCCAACACGTTAGCCAGCAGTTACAGCACAGCGCAGCCCCCGAACCCTGCAGATACGATCTCTGGAGAACAGATGAAGCGCAGACCCCTGGGCGCTACCGGGGTGATCCTGAAAGTGCTGCCGGCCTCATGGAACCCTCCCCTGGGCACTGCGGCCAAACTCCATCCCTTACCTAACTACTGTGTTCCACAGGCCGAGGAAGGGAAATCTGAACGCACCTTACACTGGGGACCCAGACCTCTCTAGCACCCGTTGCTCCCACTCACAAACGGGGCCATCCAGAGGCAGAGCTCCGAAAATTTTGAGAAAATTCTAAGGAGCGGGTTCCCCACCTTTCCGGGACCCAGCCCATCTCACCAGCCCGGGGCCGTCTCCCACCCTGCAGATCCAGATCCGGGCACTTTGGGAGTTTCAGTGGGAAGCACTCCCTTCCTCCGTTCCCATGGAACCTCAGTGGGGTCCCATGAGCAGAGAGGCACCATCCGGTTGCTGGTCAACCAGTCCTGGCACACCCCACACCTCAGACAGAAGTGTTAGCAATGGCCCCACTACCTCCACCCCAGTCCCTACAAACCTGCAGCTACGATCTCCGGAGAGCAAATGAAACATGGACCCCTGGGCGCTACCGGGGTGAGCCTGAAAGCACTGCCGGCCCCCTGGAACTCTCCCCCTGGGCACTGCAGCCAAATTCCACCCCTTACCTAACTACTGTGGTTCCACGGCCGAGGAAGGGAAATCTGAAGAACGCACCTTACACTGGGGACCCAGACCTCTCTACCACCCATGGTGGCTCCCACTCACAAACCGGGCCCGCTCACGGAGGGCCCCAAAAACTGAGAAAACTCTAAGGAGCGGGTCCCCACCTTTCTGGGGCCCAGCCCATCTCACCAGCCGAGGGTTGTCTCCCACCCTTGGGATCCAGATCCCGGCACACCTCGGGCGTCTTGCTGGAAAGCACTCCCTTCCTCCGTTCCTGTGGAGCCTCAGTGGGGTCCCGCGAGCAGAGAGGAACCAGCCGGTTGCTGGTCAACCGTCCTGGCGCACCACAACACTTCAGCTAGAAGTGTTAGCAATGGTCCCACTACCTCCACCATCCCCATCCTTACAGACCTGCAGCTACAATCTCCGGAGAGCAGATGAAGTATGGACCCCTGGGCACTACCGGGGTGAGCCTCAAAGTGCTGCCGGTCTGCTGGAACTCTCCCCTGGGCACAGCAGCCAAATTCCACCCCTTACCTACTACTGTGTTCCACAGGCCAAGGAAGTGAAATCCGAAGAACGCACCTTACCGGGGACTCAGATCTCTCTAGCACCCGTGGCTCCCATTCACAAACCGGGCCCGCTCAGGGAGGGCCCCAAAAACTTTGAGAAAACTCTAAGGAGCGGGTCCCCACCTTTCCAGGGCCCAGCCCATCTCACCAGCCCACAGCTGTCTCCCACCTCGGGATCCAGATACCTCAGGTGTCTTGGTGGGAAAGCACTCTTCCTCTGTTCCCGTGGAGTCTCACAGTGGGGTCCGGTAAGCAGAGAGGCACCATCCCAGCAACCAGTCCTGGCGCACCCCCACACCTCAGCCAGAAGTGTTAGCAATGGCCCCACTGCCTGCACCACCCCCATCCCTACAAATCTGCAGCTACAATCTCTGGAGAACAGACGAACCACGGACCCCTGGGTGATACCGGGGTGAGCCTGAAGGCGAGGCCAGCCTCCTGGACCTCTCCCCTGGGCACTGCGGCCAAATCCCATCCCTTACCTACTACCGTGTTCCACAGGCCGAGGAAGTGAAATCTGAAGAATGCGCCTTACCAGGGACCTAGACCTCTCTCCCACCTGTTACTCCCACTCCCAAACTGGGCCGTCCTGGGAGAGCCCCGAAAATTTTGAGAAAAATTTAAGGAGCGGGTCCCGACCTTTCCGGGGGCCCAGCCCCACTCACCAGCCCAGGGCCGTCTCCCACCCTCCGGATCCAGCTCCAGGCACCTCAGGCATCTTGGTGGGAAGCACTCTTCCTCCGTTCCCGTGGAGCCTCAGTGGGGTCCTGCGAGCAGAGAGGCACCACCCGGTTGCTGGTCAACCGGTCCTGGCACCCCCCCACCTCAGCCAGAAGCGTTAGCAATGCCGCGCTACTTCCACCAGCCCTGTCCCTACAAACGTGCAACTACAATCTCCGGAGAACAGGTGAATCGCGGACCCCTGGGCGCTACCGGGGTGAGCCTGGAAGCGCTGCCGACCTCCTGGAACTCTGCCCGGTGCATCGTGATCAATTCTCTTCCCTTACTGATTGCCCCGGAGCTCCGGAGGAAGGAAACAATATAAAAGCGGCCACCAGGCGGCGCCTGAAAACCGGCGCAGAGGTCAGCGGGACCGATGGGGGCTGGCTAGGCGCACCGCCGGCCTCCCTGCTCCACTTGTGCCCTGCTTCATCTCACTCACCGCGGAGCTCGTCTCTTGCAGGGTTCCGAGCCCGCGGAGGGCGTTCAGCTTGGACTCGGGTGTCCACCTCCGAGTTCACCACCGGCATGGCGCGACCCTGGCCGCAGAAGGGGATTTGTAAATGTTTTTTTCAGGAGGCTACAGGGATGGGGGCCGACTCCCCATTCGATTCCCCGGCGGCCGACTCAGTCGAGTAAACTCCCCGGGGACGCGGGCACGGGCTTCCCAGGGGTGCAGGAACGGTTCCCGGGCTCCCGGGAGGACTAATCTGCAGCCAGGTGTGGACTGTAGAACGGAAACCATGCAATTCCCCAAAGGACAGCAACGGACTGAGGAGTCGTTTTTATTCCATAATTGAAACCGAGCGTAACTGGATACCAGACCTTAATAGTGTTTTTTGTTTTGTTTTTTCTCCCCAGGTTTGGGTTTTTTGCCTTTCAGGAGATAACAGCAGGCCTTCTCTCCACACCTCTGAGATCACCAGACCCAGCCGAATCAGATGCGCCCCCAAAGACTTATGCAGGCGCAGAAAACCAACAAATGAACCACCAACCTGGACAGGTGGCCAGACGTGCACAGACCATGTCCTTGTGGACAGTTTTCAGAAGCGAGGGGTGCCCGGTGATTTGCACTTGGCAGGCACCTAGATGTCACCCCATCCGACCCTGCCAAACCGGAATTCCTTTATGCTTTCCTTCACCTTTCCTATTTCTACCTTAGCTGGCTTAGTTCCATGAGTGTCCAATTAAGACTCCCAAATTGAAAGTAATGAATGTGTCTAGTTTCTCCTTTTCAAAGTAGCATTGGTATTTTTACTGGGTTCATACTTATCTCTTAAAAGTAATTTTGTATCAGCATTTTTATACTGGGAATGTTTATGTGTAGGGACAAAAATTGATAAATGGAATCGCTTAAGAGTGAAACAGTTCTGCTTGGCCAAAAAACAACCACCAAGCTAAACAACAAACTGGCAAAGAATATTTGCAAACTAATACAAAGAAGACTTACAAGTCAATAGAAAAATGTACTAAGAACGCAAATAGTAAATGTTACAGAAAAGAAAGTTTAAATGGCTTCTAAACCTATGAAAAGATGTTCAACCTCATTTACATAAAAGGGATGCCATGCCATATCATCCTTCCCCCCACGTCCTGCTTTGGCCTATAAAGGTGGCAAATGTTAGGAAAAAAAAAAAGCTGAATAACATGGACAAGAATATGGGGAACCATGCACTCTCAAATCTCAAACATTGTTGATGGGAGTGTAAGTACAACCACTACAGAAAGCAATCTGGATATAGCAGAGTTTTAAAGGCACACACTCTTTAACTCACCAGGGGCCCTTCCAGAAACACAAAAGGTGTGTAAAAGAATATTTGTGGATGCATGACACAAAAAGTTGCTAGATCTTATACTATCACACACATTATGGACTATTCCTACAACAGAATACTAGAAATAGACCCACACACATGTGGAAAACTGATTTTGATAAAGTTGCAAATGAATTCCGTGGAGAGCCTTTGTCGATAAATGGTGCTGGAAAAAAATGTGATGTCCATATGGTAAAACATAAACTTCAGTCCAAATCTCTCAGAAAAATGAACTCAAAATAGTTCATGGACCTTAGTTATAAAACCTAAAACTGTAAAACTTCTAAAAGAAAACATAAAATAACAATCTTCATAAATCTTGATTTAGGCAAAGATTTCTTAACTACAACGGGAAGAGCACAGTCTCTAACCCTCTGCTCTTTGAGAGATATACACCGTTAAGGGAAAACGTATGTTTCTTTCTCCTGCATCTGGCACAGGACATCCTGGGGACAGGTCATCCTGAATCCACTCTGCCTGAATCTGGTGTCTGAGCTGGTTCAGTTTTTGCACTGAAGTGCTATCAGCTGTGCAGCTTCTAAACAACAGGAATTTAGATCCCACGGTTCTGGAGGCTGCAAGTCCAAGGCAGGTGGCCAGTGTCGTGCAGTCCTGGGGAAGAAGCCCTTTCTGGTTGCAGAGGGCCACCTTCTGCTTGTATCCATCCTCCCGTGGCAGAAAGAGAGCAAGCCTGCTTTCTGGGGTCTCCTTTAAAAGAGCATTACTCCCATTCATTAGGGCTCTACCCTTATGACCTAATCACCCCCCAAAGCCCTGCCTCCTAATCCCATCACCTTTGTGGGCTAGGACTTCAACATATGAATGTGGGGGCACACGAACATTCTGAGCATAGCAGTGGTGGTGGAGTATAAATATGTCACCCTACTAAATTATACACTTGAAATGTGCAGTCAGGGCATACAAATTCGACCTCAGTAAAACTGTTCTTAAAAATGCCCTCTGTTTGGCCCTGGCTGGATAGCTCAGTTGGTTACAGCATTGTCTCTATACACCAAGGTTGCAGGTTTGATCCCTGGTCAGGGCACAGACAAGAATCAACCAACAAATGCATCAATAAGTGGAACAACAAATCACTGTCTCTCCCTCTTTCTCCCTTTTTCTCTTCCTCTAAAATCAACAAATTAAAACAAAAATTCTTTCTGCTCAGTGTATCTGGTGAGGTTTCTGTCCCCTGGCTTGGACCCCTGCGGCACAGGTGGGTCTGGTGCAGGATCAGCACTCTCTGTCGGTTCTGTCGGCTCTGCTGGTTCTGCTCTCTTGACATCACAGCATTTGACAGAGGAACAAAGCAGAGGTGGTTTGGGCCTGAAACAGCCTCTGGGCAAGTGCCCTGCAGCTCCCTTGTCTGCCCCGAAGTCACAGGGCTTCTCAGCCCTGCTTCTGAGGTTCACCCTGTCGTAACAGGAGCAGTTGACTTTCATGTCACTAAATATTTAGAAATGAAATGTATTTCTCAATGGCATACCTGTTCCTTTCTCATTTAACCAAATGGAACATTTATTGAAAAATGTGCTGAACCCCAGGAAACGTAGAGAAGAAAGCACATTATACTAGTATGGCATAGTTTCCTCCTGCTGACCTGCTGTGTCCGGCAGTAGCTGAGTACCAGGGCCATTTGGATCTTAAGGCCACTTCACGTTAATAAAAGCATGTTATGGTTGAGACTTCCATTCCATTTGCTAGGTGGGAGGGCACACTTTCAGAATGACCTCTGAGTTCAGGTGTGGGTGGGGACTGGGCTTTTTCTTTTTCTGTTTTTAAATAACTTAAACAATTTCTTATTTATTGATTTTTAGAACGAGAGGATGAGAAAGAGAGAAAGAAACATCGGTTTGTTGCTCCGCCCATCCCTGCATTCATTGGTGGCTTCCTGCATGTGACCGGACCGGGGAATCGAACCTGCAATCCTGGCACATCAGGATGATGTTCCAACCAACTGAGCTACCCATCCAGGGCGGGGCTGAGGCCCTTTAGGGGGGTGGGGCACAAGCAAGGCAAACATTGTATGCAGACAGCCTTGCCCCCGACACTTCACATGAGCGCAAACAGATTAAAGTAATGTTTTGGGGAGAATTGCAAAGAAAATATTTGAACCCCAAACTTCTACCCCGAGGGCCTTAGCCTCCCCAGTGTGAACTCTGCAGCTGTGATCCTGGGGAGATGCAAGCGGACAAAACATTCTCGGCCAGCATCCATGACAGCATATGATCAGTTTACACCAGCCGATATTTTTCATCTGTGGGGAAATGGACCCATTTCCCACCTGACAGCAGGGATCCATGGCTCCTAGACCTACCTGGGAGTCAGAATCACCTGGAGTGCTTGTTAAACCTACAAACTCCAGCCCCACCTCCCCCAGTTTCTCGTGCAGCTTCAAGATTCTAGCAGACCATTTTTAGTTTAAGTCCTCTCATCTAAGAGTGTCACCAGCTAGTTAATATAAAACCCATGATCATGAGGTCATCTTGGAAAATGCTGGTAAAGGCGGTTATTAGAAATAGGTTATCATTAACCAGAAAATAAAATACCTGATCGTTACTCTCCTTGGGTCCAAGAAGAGACCTCGAGGTAACAGGAATAGCTAAAAACCACAAGAGGGCGCCATTGTCACAAAGTTCTAGCACTTTGAGCCCTCTGTTGGATTTAATACTACAATAGTCTAAGGAAATGTTAAAAAAAGGACTCTTTTGCTTATACGTTTAAGGGTATAAAGAAGTTGCACGAGGCCCTAAGATTATGGAAGCTCCAAGAATGAGGTACAGGGAGGAGCAAGTATAAAACAAATGGAGAAATTGAGAATGAATTTCTCAGTTACCAATACTCTGCTCGTCATCTGAGGGCTTCAACTTGTGGGAAATTGCTACTTTTTTTTGGAGGATTAGATAGTATATGCGATCTTTTTAATCATATAATAAAAAATCAAGTGGATATTTTAAATTACTCACTGGAAAATTTTGCTCACATCTTTCCTTTCAACCAACCTCCCAAAGGTTTCACTTTTATTTCATGTGCATCCTTGGAGTGTGTTGTTATAAAAACACTAACAAAATTCTTATTCTCTGCGCTCCTGTTCTGCACCTTGCAGTACCCTTTCTATCCAGTAGAGGGAGTGCTTCCTGCTCACTGTTTCCGCTCTCAGAGTATTTCTTTCTTTGATGGATGCTCGGTCATTTTTGTCTCTATTCCCCAACAAATGGACACTCAGATCTAATCTGTTACTGTCACAAACAACACGGCAAAGAATAACCTTGTCCAGGTGTCATTCTGTACTGGAGGGAAAATTCTCAGAGGTGGGGTTGCTGGATCCAAAGTAAATGCACCTGCAATTTGCAATTTGACAAAGCGGCCTTTCAAGTGGGTTGCAGGACTTTGCAGGCGGCTGAGGGAGTTGGGAAACGGCAACAGTAGCATTGGGGGGCACAGGGGGATGCTGGTGTTATGGCTGCCTATTTTCCTTCTTGTGAAGTTCATGGCATAAACAACACTATAGCAACCACAACAGACATGTTTGAGTCACTTATTGTCTTGGTGACATTGTGACATTGTTTATGCAATTTTTAAAAACGGCTGTGTTGCTTTTAGGGGAAGTCAGGAGTCGAGGCACTAGTTGCCAGAGTCCAAGAAAATAGTATTGGGGGGCGGTAACTAGAGGTCTGGCTGCTTCATAAAATAGCTGAAGAGCATGTTGTAAATCACAGACTTCGGCAACCACCGAGACTCAGAGAGCATTTCCAGCTTATTTTTCTTTCTTCCTTTCCTTCTTTCCTTCCTTCCTACCCAGAACTTTTCAAAATCCCCCTCAGAAAAAATAATCCACATCAGTAAACATCTTGAAAAGCCAAGCCCTGGCATTCAAGGGCCTTATCTCTGCCAACTGGTACCTAGGCGGTTCTTCACTCTGAATTACCCTGTGCACAATTCATGAAGCAGCCTTTCAGCACAGTCCGGAGGCCCTGGGGAGCTGGCTCCTTCTTGGCCAGGTGCAGCCCGGGAACAAAGGCCAGAGATCCGGCCAGCCCGTGTGGCCCAGGCTGGCCAGGTGCTGTGGCCCCAGGGACACGCATTCTGTGGCTGGCTGTCTTTGGTCCTGGCTGAGATCTCTGAACGACATCCAGGGCCAACAGGAACAGCTTGGGAGTATCCGGAGGTGGGAGGGGAGGCTCCCGGCTCTGCAGCAGCTGCTCAGACGTGCAGTGCTCCCCTGGGTGCTGCTGCGTAGAGCCCCGGACCCAGCTCGCCCACGGGATGCTGAAGGCGATGGCTGTTTACAAAACCCACTGGCTGGAGGCCGTTTCTAACCTTGGGGCTGCACCTGGTCATTTGCTGGGGCCTGACTGCAGAGGATAGTGTCACCTGTAATTATTTATCTGCAGCCTAAAATTCCAACTCCCTAATGCAGTGTTCAAGGCTCCCCTGGTGTCCTGCCTGCCCCAGAGAGTCTCCCTGGACATATCCTGCCTCTGACTTCTACACTTTCAGTAGTATCCCTTCGTGCCTACCTAGGATGCAGCCGGCTCCTTTCCAGAACCTTCCAGCCCAGCTCAATCCCCATCACCCATCAGGACCTGCCCAGGCCCACCTCACCCATCCTTGGGGGCCCTCCTCCCTCACGACATTTACGTTTGTCAGGGGATCACCAGACACCCTAACTTTGCTGATTCCACAAACTGCATCCTGCTGTCCCCATGCGTCATCAGAATGTTCTAGAAATCACACAGCTTTGCGACATGCGCTGAATCACGCCCACAATGGTCAGGATGAAAATGTGCCGACAGCATCTCAGTCACCAGGTACATAGCTGCTCCCTGTAAGGCCACCCAGACTGGGTGCGCCTGCGGGGGGCTGAGTTAGCTGTTGGGACGTGGCGCTGGGCACTGAGGCAGGGGCCCTGGGGAGCTCGGAGAACCCCCAGCACCCAGGCCAAACCCCAACCAGGACATCAGAGTCCCTGGGGCCCAAACCCAGACGTGGGTTCCTCAGGGGACACTTATGCACAGCTGAGGGCTTTGGGGGAGGCCACACATGAAGAGACCCCTGCAGGGGTAGAGCTGATGAGAACCCCCGACCCCAGCCCGTGTTTCGTGGACCTCAGTTTCCCTGGCTGTAAAATGGGGACAATCGCAGCACCTCCCATGATGGGCCTGCGAGCCCCGCGCCTCTCCCCCTGCGTTGCATCTGGGGTGGCAGGGACCCACAGTTGCCACCCCGGTGGCGACCTTTCCGTTGCTGTGGAAGCGTTACTGTAGAAATAGCTGCTTTCCTGTACAACGAGGGTTACGTGGGGGGGTCCCCCCACGCTGCGGTTTTAGCGGGGTGCTTCTCGCCTTGTGCAAGTGCCCGATGACTCAACTCTCGGAGTCAACGGTTATCAGCTACCTTGCCGCCCTCCCGCCCCTGCCCGGACCCCAGGGCTCACCCGCACTCCACAGGAAGCGCCGCTTCTGAAAAGCCCCAGTCCCGGCTGGGGCTTCCGCGGCGGCTCCCACGCGGGCCTGGCCTCTGGCCTGCAGTGCCGGGAGATCAGCGATGCTCTGGAAGGATCTTGAATCCGGGAGCCAGGTGGGGCGGGCCTCTGAGGGACTCTTCGCCCCGCCCCTCCCCTCCACACCTCTCTCGAACTTAGGGGGCCGGAGGGAGAGGGTAGGTATTGTTCTCCGAGCCCCTCCCACTGGGCCCTCCGTTTCCCCGCCCGGCCCCAGCAATGCCCTCTGGGGACAAAGGCATCTCGGGCCTCCAAATGAGGCTCCCGCTCCTGCAAAGGGGAGGGCAGGTGGCCCCCCTCTCACTCCAACAGCCCCCTTTCCCGCATGGATTGAGATGAGTCCCTGCCCCACCCCCCAATTCCTAGGCTAGATGGAAAGTGGGCGGTTAGGGGGCCCTGGGGTCCCATGCTGAGGCCTGCAGGGGCTCCATGGGGAAGGGAGACAGGGCCAGGCAGGCTCCAGGGAGCTGCCGAGGCCGAGGCCACTGCCTCGGGGTCCCAGGGCAGCGAAGGAAGCCAGCCGTCCCCCCGAGGGCCCTCAGGGGGGCCTGCTGTGACCTGGCCTTCGATGAGGCTGGCAACCAAGGTCCCCATGGGATCCCCCACCTTGGGGCCACCATGGCGGGGGCCACCATGGTGAGGGCCACCCCGCTTCGCTGAGGTTCTGGGGTGCTGACTGCTCCGTGTTTCCTGCAGGGTGCTGGCAGCGCCCCCCCCCCCCCACTGTAGGGTGCTCTGAGCTGGGGCGTCCCCCATGGTTGGAGCCGGAGTCAGAGCCTGACGCTGAGGGTGCTGGGTCCCAGCCGCTCCTGCTGACAGTGACAGGGACACCTTGGGAATGGGCCTGTGTTCGGCAAAGGGTCCCAGGCACCACGGGCAAGCGCCCCGACCTGTGCGAGGCTGGCTGCTCCGAGCAGCAGGTGTTCCCCAGCCCAGCGCCCAGCTCCCACCGCGCAGCGAGTCCGGTTTCCCGAGGGACAGATGAGGCTCAGGAAAGCCACCCATCCTGCACCCTGAGTCTCCCGGACTTTCGAGGGCGTCCGGGTCAGCCCTTCGCAAACTTTCACTGAAAACCTTTTTCCTTAAACCACATCAGACCTGGGCCTTCACTCAATCAGCGGAATCTTGAGAAGGGCAAGCGAGAGTGGGTGGGGTGCCCCAGCGCCTGCCCACCCTATTCCGAGACCCCCAGTGCAGCCCCCGAGTTCCGAGGAGCAGAGCGGAATCCTCTGATTTGGTGCTGTGTACGGACGGCTGTACTCCGAGGCCAGCCAGCGGAGAGGTGCACTGGGCTGCAGGCCCCGCCCAGCCTCGTCTCACCCTGAAAATCCTTTCACACTGGCCTCCTCCGCAGCCTGCAAACCGCACTCCCGGCGGCTCCTGCCGGATCCCTGATGCACCCGGTGTTCCCGGTCCCACAGCCAGTGAAACTCGGCCTCCTCCGCCTTGCGGCCAATCCGTTTCCGTTGGAGGAGCTGACTCCGATTGAACTTACAGAGAACAAAGACCCCTTTGTGAATTGCTTTTGGGAAGGGAGATGGGGGAGAATTGCCTTAATAATACGAGAAGCAGCAACCCTAATTTTGTGTTTTGTAACTTGTCTGGTGAATATGAAATAAAAACCACTTTATTTTGAAAGGCTGCCGTGGAGCCAAGTTTCTCTGGCCTGCACGGGGAGGCCAGGGGCCCGGGGCCAGGCCAGGGGGACGGCACTGTGCTCTCAAGGGCAGCCAGGCCATCTGGGAGCACCCTGGGCTGCTCTGGCCCTGCTCAGCCCAGAAGAGGCATCGAAAAACACGGTATTAGTGTATTTTCTTTTCCAGCTGCAGGAAGTCCAGCTTGTGCTGGAAAGAAGTGGCTTAATCCTCTCCTTTCCCTGCTGTTCCTACCATGTACGTCTTTCCAAGTCTCTTCCTGCCACCACTCCAGACAGGGACAGAGTCACAGGGGCCGGCCTGGGGCCCGTGCAGGAGCTGGGGTGGGGGCTGCAGCTGTGGCCCTGATCCCACCCGCCCGCTGCACAGGGAGTGCTGGGCTGCCAGCTCCTCGCTTGCGGTTTCTTCACATACTCCATGTTCTGTCAGCTGCTTGGCCTGTGCCCGCGCCCTTTTCTCTCTCAAGGCACCCGTCACCACCCCTGGGAAGCCCTCCCTGATTCAGTTTGCTCCCCGCAGGCACCCAACACTCAGCACAGGGCATCATGTCTTTGTCTTATGTCTGCCCCATCAGTCGACTGAGACCTGACTGAGGACTTAACACATTCTTGTGCCCCCAGAATCCATGCTAGGACCTCAACAGTCCAGGGCCTCAACGGGCCAGGGCCTGAGGGGGGATGAGTGAGCAGGTCCACATGCCTTCCTCCACGATGGTACTTGTGGCCCAGACTCTCATAGCTGAGAACTGCCCTCTGTATGAAGAAGGTGGGTGGGGTGAGGACGGACCTTAACTTACAGACTCATGTAATGAGATGCCTGAGGGCAGCTTCAGGTATGGTTCGATCCAGGGTCTTGCTCTTTATCGTTCCATCTTAGCCTTATCATAGGCAGGACCTCCCCTCATGAGGGGAGCTGGAAATGTCCATCCTACCAGCTAACAAGCCTATGGAAGGACAGCCCCTCCATTCCCGTGGTGTGGCAAGGTCTTCACCCAGACTGGGGGTCCAAAAACAGGATCTTCCCCGGGAAAGGAAATGCTCTGGCCATTCTTGTGAAGCAGGGAGCTGAAGCAGCAGGCTGAGGAGGAGAGGGGCTCACTGTGCTACCCCAGATGATTCTGGGCATAAAAAGTCTAATACAATACTTCGCATTTCCTTTATTAATCATTTACACATCGTCTACTTCCAAAAGAGACCTGAGACCCCATCATGACTTTGGCCTTGCACCGTACCTTCCCCTGGGTGCCCACGGTGAAGGCCTGGGGCTGAGAGGAGGGGCGTGCCCGGCCGGCTGAGGCCACCAGCCAGCGAGACGTCCTGACCGAGGTGCGCCATCGTCCGCACCGAGATGGCCCTCCTAAACTGGAAATGCTGCTTGGCTTCCCGCTGTCCCAGTAAAACCAAGAACACGCAAAGTGGAAGTGTAGCTGTGTCGCGGCTGACGCTGTCTTCTGCCCATGACCTTCCTTTCCCTCCCGCTCACCTCCCTGTGGGGTTGCACGGCTGCGGTCTCCAGGCGAGGCAGACCCTGGTGCCCCAGGCGCCTGGGAAGAAGCACGTGGTTATTATTGCTGCTCTTGTTCCCGTTGCTAATCAGATTATATCTGCATCTCCACGTATCTGTGTGTGTGTGGGGGGGGGACATAAAAATTACAGATGCAGGAAAGTCAGCTGCGCTCTGGTACAGGAGATCCACGTTATCTCGTGGAAGCCACACCTGGATCCACTTCACAGCCTGGGAAACTGCTCCCCAGAGAGGCCAGTTCACAAGCCCAGGGACAATCAGCGAGTGAGCGAAGAGGCTCTGAATGGAAAGCTCAAGGGACAAAGGGCCTCAGGCTTCTTGGTGGCCCCACTCAGTCTGAGAGGAGGCTGGGCGGGGCAACCAGGGACAGAGGCGGGACCAGCTCTTTCTCCACCGAGTGGGCTTCCCAACTGTCAGTCAGCCGCGGGGGGCGGGGTTAGCGCTCCTGACCTGTCAATCATTCTCAGGTCCAGGTGGGGAGCCCTTCTGGGTCTGGCCTGGTAGACATCCCTTGAGGCCTGGCTGCCCAGCTGCCCTGCCCTTCGTTCCTGGGGGCCCAGGGGGCTGTGAGGCCCAGCAGGACCTCCGAGGACACCAGCAACCAGGGCCAGGCAGCAGGCAGAGCTCCCTTCCCTGGGACGAAGAGCAGGAATGGCGTTCTGACTTCACCCACACATGTGGCTGGAAGCTGGGGGCTGAGATTCCCTCCCCGCCCCCCCAAAAGATTTCCCAGCTCCTTACCTGCTCCAGACGCAGGACACCCCCTTGCGTGCTGGGCGCCCACTCAGTCCTGCCCCAGAGCTTCCAGCACCCCGCGTTTGGTGGCCCTGCTCAGTGACTGAGACCCAGCTTCACCCCATAGTGTTCCCTTCTAAGGATTGGGGTGCATTCTAAGGACTTGTGTCCTCGCCAAGTGGACGGCCCGTGACGCCTCCGTGTGAGGTGAACCCATAGACCTCGAAGTTCGAGCGAAGACAATGGGGGACCCCGCAGGCCCTGCGGGCTGGGCCCAAGGGACCGCACGCTGCTGACACACTCACCCTCTTAACAGAAAGCAGGGACTCCCTTCGGCAAAACGGTAACCCCCACCTCATTCGGTTCACGTTGTTCGTGGAAGTCTCTCTCTCTCTTCTGCTTGTTTTGCTAGAATTTTACGTGAGAGAGGTCTTGGTGTTCCTCGAACAGCTACAATGTCAGGGAGTTGTGTCTGCTGTGGGTTTTTATGCATTTAAGTAACACTACAATAAAAATTACTTGCGTCAGCCCTAGGGAACCGAGAGAATGTTCCCCTCTAAGAGCGGGGAGGGGGCCCTACATTATCGGAGTCTGAGAAACACTGTGGTCCAATCATCCCCCGAGGGATCAACAGGTGAGGAGCTACGTAACGAGGAGGTAGCCCCAAAGGATGTCTAAAATGCAGGCAACTCTGGGTTGGAACCCCCATTCCTTTGTGAGCTCGGACCTGGGAGAGGGACTGGGTGTCACTTTCCACATCTGAAACGTAGAAGCTCAGTAATGCTCAGGTGCCCCTTCCCCACCAGTCCCCAAATCGCACTTCCCAAGGCGGGCCCACTTTACCCAGCCAGACCCCCCGGAGAAGCCCAATCTTGAGCCATGAAAAGCCCTTCTCAAGCGGGGTGCACCAGGCCCCCGAGAAGCAGGATAGGATAGGGTTTGGCTGGGGGCTTTGGGGCAGGGCTCCCCCAGACCCAGCTGTCGGTTCCACCGTGGGGAGAACACCCCACCACCCAACACTCTCAAATCCAGACCAAGGGGTGACCGCGGCCTCGCCGTGCCACCCAGTGCTGGTGCCGAGGGACTCGGCTGCCCCTCAGCTCCAGGGCCTGCTCAGCTGGGACAAGCAGAGAGGCCTTAGTAGGTAGAGCGCCGAGCCCTGGCTCTGGCGGGAAACGTGGATGGATTTCCAAAGCGCTAAAGCCAACCCGGGCTGACCATCTTATGACGCACTCAGAGCAGCCATGACCCCCCGACCTGAGCTGAGGTCAGAGAGGTCAGCGAGTGCCCACGGGAGATGCCAGCACAGCCGGCCTGGCCCAGCAGCCCACAGCCTCTGAGAGGTCCAGCGGGAGGCAGGTGAGCTGGGCTCGGGCCGGGCCTGGGAGGCCGGGCCGAGAAGGGCCGCGGTTTTCCCAGTGAGGGGCTGTGGTCACCCGCCGGCCTGGCTCCCCGCAGGGCCCTCGAGTCCCTGGCCTCACGGCTCGCCCTGGACATCTGGGGCACCAGGCCGAGGGTCGGCCCAGCAGGGGCTGGCAGTGTTGCCTCATGTGGCACGGAGCTGATTTATTTTTACTTTTCAGGGTTGCCCCCACCCAGATGAAGGCTGCTTTTTATTTAACCAGCAGCCACTAAAAATAAATATTGAAACCTCACATTTGGGCAGCCGGGCCAGGCCACACTGTACCTCAGAGGCCAGCTCTCTCCTGAGCTGGGACAATGACCCCCTCGTGCCTGCAGCGCCGGAGGGGCTGGGGGCTGTGAAGTCCACACACACTCATATTCCCCAGCGTCTGAGGAAAAGAGGAATGAAGTACTCTGACCTCGGAGGAGCAGCTCAGAAGCAGACCAGGAGAGGAACTGCCTCCCCAGAGCCTTCCCCCCACCCTGGAGTGGACACCCCCACGAGACAGCCTTCCTATTCCCGAGGCCTCGGTTTGCTCCAGCCCCAAGGGCCCCTCCAAGAGACCGGACACCATTGCCCTGGCCACCGCTAAGGCCAGAGACCAGACGGGGCAGGGGGTCCTGGGGCGGGCAGCTGGGCCTTCCAGCTGAGAGAGAGCAGGCTGGAGAGGAGAAAGTCCCCACCCTGCCAGTGACCTCCTGCTGGTTCCCAGCCCCAAATGCAGAGTTGTTGGTAGGAGGGAGGTGGTGGGGGCAGGAAGGCCCCATTTCAGCATCTGGAGAGGGAGAGGGAGGGAGAGAGAGAGAGAAGGGGAACAGAGACAGAGAGGGGAGAGAGACCCCAAGAAGAAAGAGACAGAGACAGACAGACAGACAGAGACAGAGATAAGAAGACCTGCTAACTCTCAGACAGGCTCAGGGCCTTGGGGAGCCCAGTGCGACTACAGCCCCTCCCCGATCCCGGGGCCCCTGGGCTGCCCGCCCGCACGCCAGGCTCCCCCACCCGTGGGTGAACAGAGCGCCCACTGCCAAGCACCCCCTCCACGATTCCCACCATCCAGGCGGTCCGGAAGGAGGCCGAGGGCCACGTTGGGCAGTAGGGACGGCTCTCAGTGAGCCCCGCCCACTAGGTGGCGCAGAGCGCGCTGCTTCCCGCTGCGTTTCTGGGGGTGAAAACACTGTTCATCCTCGGAGACTTGGAAAATGCACTCGATGTTTGCGACCCTGTTTTGTCTGCCCCCTCCTTCCTCTCTCCCGTCCTTCCTGTCTTTTTCTTTTAAAAATAAACCGACACCTCGAACAGCA
>CM052550.1:51120062-51207393 GCA_028533065.1 Trachops cirrhosus
TGGGGAAGTTCTCCTTTATTATTTGTTCAAATAACTTTTCCATTTGTTGCTCTTCCTCTTCCCCTTCTGGTACCCCTATAATTCGGATGTTGGAACGTTTAAAGATGTCCTGGAGGTTCCTAAGCCTCTCCTCATTTTTTTGACTTCTTCTTGCTTCTTTCTTTTCTATTTGGATGTTTCTTTCTTCCTTCTGGTCCACGCCATTGATTTGAGTCCCAGTTTTCTTCCCACCACTATTGGTTCCCTGTGCATTTTCCTTCATTTCACTTAGCGTAGCCTTCATTTTTTCATCTAATTTGCGACCAAATTCAACCAATTCTGTGAGCATCCTGATCACCAGTGCTTTGAACTGTGCATCTGGTAGGTTGGCCATCTCTTGGTCTCTTAGTTGTATTTGCTGTGGAGCTTTGAGCTGTTCTTCCATTCGGGCCATTTTTTTTTTTTGTCTTGTTGTACCTGTTACGTATGAGGGGCAGAGCCTTAGGTGTTCACCAGGGCGGGGCAACCCAGTCGCTGGGCTGTGATGCTGTATGTGGGGGCGGGGTCCGAGAGGGAACAATGGCACTTGCTCCACTCTCCATTGGACCTCAGGTCCTTCAGCCACTACCCCCGAGCAAACTGGGCCCCTCTGGTGCCAATTCCTGTGTGGGTGGGCCTGTGCACCCCATGGGACTTTCCAGCGACCTCTCCTGTGAGGCTGGGAGTCTCTCCCTGCGCCTCGACCCCCACAGTGTTTTCAATCAGTGCCCCGAGGCTCCATTTCCCCGTGCTGGGACCCTGGGTTGCCCACAGTGCCTCGCTTCACAGTTGCCACCTCGCTGGGTCTGCCCGTAGCCATCCCGCACCCCCGGGGTCTGCCAGCCACCACCTGCGCGCCCAGGGTCCACCTGCTGTGGTCTTGTGCGCCCGGGATGCCTTACACTCCCGGTCCCTTACACTCTCAGCTCTTTGTGCCGTGACCCCTCTCCACCCAGCTGCCCGACTCCGCCCCACCTACGGTCTGAATGAACGCGTCTATTTTAACTCCTTGATTGTCTGACTTCCATACAGTTCAATTTTCTGTCAGTTCTGGTTGTTATTCTGTTTCTATATTGTTGTTGTCCCTATCTCGGTTGTGCAAGGAGGCACAGTGCGTCTACCTACGCCTCCATCTTGGCCAGAAGTCTATCTTTTTTTTAAGGAGGAATCTGATGTCTGGGAAGAGGCTGGACTCGAGGAGCAGGAAGTGGGCAGGACCCATTCTTTGTGGGGAAGGATCACCCAGGAGGGATCGTGGGGTTAGGTGACTCACCGGATATGGTCTGTTAGGAGTCTTGAGCCGCTGAAATTGCTAGGTGGGGCGGTAGTGTGGGGGTGACACCTGAACTGAAACAGTGACAGAAGGAGGACCAGGTTCCCTGAACTGTCTCATCAGTCCTGCGAGAGAATCAGAACTACGGCCATTGGAGAGGGGGAAGCCGAGCTCCGGCCCACATGACCTGTCCGAGGTCACGGAGACCTGCAGACTGGCCCAGGGCCTGGACCCATCATCTGGGAAGCCAATCCAAACCTGTGCAAACCACGGCTGTGCTTGCAAATCCAACTCAGAAAAAAACAAAGAAAGAAAGAAAGAAAGAAAGGGAAGAAAAGGAAAAGGTCGATTTGAAAGCATTTGCCACTTCCGGTGGTGTAAATACGCCCACCTCACCGCTTCCAGGCACCCAGCATGGTGCGACTGAACTTGGATTTGGGGACAGCTGTGCACAAGTGACTGTCGTGAGCCAGGACTAGCAGGGCCAGCCTCCCCCTGACCTGCACCCGCGTCTGCCTGGCACTGAGGCCCCTTCTCCCTCCACAGTAACACACCCAACACCCCACAACGAACCCAGGTCTCCGTACTTTTACTCACTGCCCTTCACCGAGAACTCTTGTGGGCTGATGGAACCATGGGTGTACCCAATGCGACACTGTATGTAGAATCAGTCTCTGTCACCCTGCCCCCTAGCCCGGGCCCTGCTATCTCAGGATGCCCAGGGTAGTGAGTTCTTCCGGAGCCACACTCAAGTGGCCAATGTCACAGAGAAGGACGCTGTGCTGAGCGCGCATGGGGAACACCCAGCATTGCGCGCGCACCTGGTTTTTCACGCTCACCTAAGGAGCTGCGCTTGGCAGCGTCTCTACGGCGGCGGATGGATACCCGCTCACCATTCAGACGCCAGCACAGTGGCTTCTCGTCCCCAGCAGGAGTCGTGCTTCTGGGGCCACAGTCTGCAAATAGATGGTGTTTGTGCAGCCGGCACCGCCACCTCCCGTCAGACAACGTGCGGGAGGCAATGCAGCGCCGTGTGCCGGGCCCAGGACAGTCCACGCATGCCGCGTGTCCCCTCGAGTCCCGCGGTTTGGGGATGTTTTCCTTCGAATTCACTTCTCCCTGCCCTGGAGGCGGAAGAAAGGCAAACACGGGCCCTGGCCGGGTAGCTCAACTGCTTAGAGCACCTACCTGATACGCCAAGGTTGCATGTTCAATCCCCGGTCAGGGCAGAGACAAGAATCACCCAATGAGTGTGTAAATAAGTGGAGCAACAAATGGGTGTTTCTGTCTCCCTCTAAAATCAATCAAAACATAAAAACGGCAAACATGGGACCAGGAATTAGAAGAGGGGACAGGCTTTGGACTGAGATAGAGCGGTTCAGTGACAAATTCACCTCCCAAAGCAGTGAGGGGGCCGCTGGCTGCTCCAGCAGTAACTCTGAGGCAACAGGCAGCGTCCGGCCCTCAGCCAGGAGCCGAGGCCGGTGACATGGCCCTGCATTAGCTAATGGGAGGGTCCCCAGTGGGGTGGGAGGTGAAAGCCAAGTGCCCCCTGAGCTCAGGGCAGACCCGGCAGCCAACACCCAGCTCCTGGGCAGGCACGGCGGCCGAGGCTGCCCGGTGACTCCCCGTGGACCCACGGGACACTGGCCAGGCTGGACAGGGCTCTCCTCGCCCAACAAGCTGACGAGACATAAATGTCACTTCCTCCAGAGGATGTGGCCTAGCCAGGGACCGCACGGGCAAGCCTCCTCAGAGGAATTGGGCCTGGAGAGCTCTTTTGGGAAGGCACACTCTTCTGAGAAAAGGAAAAGCCAGCCCCCAAATGTAATATGTATGTTTCTAATCCTCACCCGAGGGCATGTTTACTGACTTTAGAGAGAGAGGAAGTGAGAGAGAGGAAGTGAGAGAGAAAACACTGATGTGAGAGAGAAGCATCAGTCGGTTGCCTCTCGTACGCGCCCTGACTGGGGATTGAACCCACGACCTTGTTGGTGTACTGGACGATGCTCCAACTGAGCTACCCGGCCAAGGCCCCCAATCTAATTTTAAAGGGGGACCGTGATTCATAACCCCCACTGCTCGTTTCCGGGTGACTGTGAGGTGGGCCGCCTCTGCCCTCCCCACTCCAGCCTGCTGTAGCCCGTGGAAAAACCAGGAAGGTTCATACATCAACAGTAACCGCCCCTGAGCCCGAGACCCTCTCTTGGAGATCTCCAGCTCCCTGAAGCCCCTTGGGGGTCTCTGGCTGCCCTTTTTTACTGTGAGCACCCCCACTTCTCCCCTCCAACGCCTGCTCCGGCTTCAGGAAGGCCTCCCTTAACCTTGCTGATCGATTCTGAGATTGCCAGCGGAATGACGCATAGAGAAACCAATCTGACCACAGGCTGATAGCACTGACGTTACAACAAAATGACATTGAACGAAATGACATTAGATGAGGACCTGCTGTACAAGTCGGTCATTCAGTGGCCCCAAGCCCCGGGCTCAAAACCAACCAACAGCCAAATACCACTTTTGAATCTAGTCATGTGCTAAGAATGAACTATGATGAAAATACAGGGTGGGTAAATGTAGGTTTACAGTTGTGAGTACGCGGAACAGTATATTCTTGTATTGCATTTATTTATTAAATAGATTGTCTTATTTATTATGGCCCTACCTTTGCCCACCCCTGTATATTTTATATGTATTATATAATGCATAATAAATCCTCCAAACTTACCTAGAGCGTAGGTAAGTGCCACGCAGTTTCATCTTTGAAGCAAATGAAATTTTTTTTTGGAAGGAACAAACAGAATGGAATTCACTCCCACTTGCGTTCCAACAGGCACGTTTCCCGTCAGAAAACGCGCCCTTGGCTGCACAGAGAGGCCCCTGCTGCCTCTGGCCACGCCCACGTGTCCCCCAGCACCCTCACCACCTCCTGACGCCTGGGAAGAGCCACGCTTATCTCGAGCCGGCGGCTTCCGCTCCTCGCCCGGCCCTGCAGTCTCCGGGAACTGTGACGTCTGTGGCTGGGAGCGGAGGCCGTCCGTCTGGAACATGCCTGTCCTCACTTCGTGAGTCATCAAGGAATTTGTCTGCCTCTTTTGACACCGTGTAATGACTCAACTTTTGCAGTGACAGAGTTGGGGCGGCGGGGCTGCCGTTTTCCCAGGACGATGTAATCAAAATACGGGGCGCCCCCGAGGTACGGGGTGCCCCATTCCCACAGTATTTTCTTAAAGGTCACTTAGCTGCTCAGGTTTAGTTTTCAAAGGGTTTATTAGCATTGCTAATAGGACAGAATGTCAACGCTGACCAAGTGAAATACCAAGTGACTTGGTGTTATGTCAGAGAGGCCAAACACCGAAGTCCCTCAGCCCCAGACCTGGGGGACCCACTTTTGCAAACCCAGCTGCTGGTCGGAGGGTGTGGAAAGGGCTCCGTGCAAACCGTGCTCCCTGGGGAGTCACCCAAGGCAGAAGAACGGGACGCGCGAGGTGGTCAACAGCAGGGACATTGTCAGCTCCGGGGAAGAAGGAAGCCTTTACCTGCAATTTCAAAGGGCCAAGGAAGGTTTTCTATAAGGGGAGAGGTGAACAGAAAAGGAAGATGCCAAATTGTATGTACAGGTGATATCAAACCATAAATGCGTCAGAGAAACTCCCTAGGGATTTGCCTAAGTTGGAACAGGGTGGTGCTGAGTGAGGGACTGTGGGCCTTTTCTCTTCTGCTTCCCCGTGTACGTATTTTTGTCTTGTGACCACACAGTTAGTGACAATGGAAGGAACAGACTTCAGCTAAAAACCCACAATGCTTGTTTTGTAGCACGTGATCACTCCGGTATTGATTGTGAGTTTCTAGAAGCCGTTCCCGTCTAGTTTCGGAAGGCGTTGTGAGCACATGAGTGAAACCCCCTTTAGTTGTGTAACAAGAAGCCAGCGTTTGCCTACAGAAAGGCCCAAGCTTGATTCCGAATGAATGCATTCGAGGGTGACTTTGAGGTTTGGCTAGACGGGTTTTCTTTGGTCCCATGGTTGTGTGGCACCAGGGAAGGTGTGTGACAGTCTGTGGCCTCACGTGGGGTGACGAGAGGTGGCCCACGGGCAAGAGGAAAAGAAGGCGGCAGCTGGAGGCACCTACACCGGCGGACTCGAGAGGAGCTGCTCCGTGAAGAGCGATTCCTCCCGATGCTTCGGCTTCTTCCGGTAGCTTCCAGGCCTGGGCCGTTTGCACTATGAAATGATCCAACCCGTCTCCCATGCCTCTGTCCATTGGCAATCAGCCAGGCAGAACTGACCACTCTTACCCGCATCAAGGAAACGGCGCTGGGATGTTCTTTACGAGGATCACATTTTGGTTTCTGACAACAGTAGGGGGACACGAAGACCCTCCTAACTAGAATAGAATTAATGGTCAGTGAAATGTGTTTAAAAAATATCCGACATCAGGCCTTTAAGTGGTTTAACTGGCCAGGCGACGAGCCTGTCCCTAATCTGGTTGGCCCTATGGTTTGAAGATTCTCACACCCATCCTCCATCCTTACACACACACACACACACACACACACGCACACACGCACGTCCCTGCCAAAGAACTAGCAAAAGCCTGAACCACAGCCACAGTTACAGGTGGGCAGCTTTTTCCTTCTACTGGAAACCATGCAGAGTGAGTCGCTGTAACTCGGTCATTGCACTGGAACTTACGTTTTCATTGTGTCTGTGACAAGTTAGACTAAGCAGACTGGGTGTCGGTGGCCTTTTCCTCTAAGTGGGACAGAAGGGGACACCTTTCGAGGAGGTGGGAAGCCCAGTGGGCGGGCCCCATGGAGGCAGGTACGCCCGAGCGGTCCCTGCAGCCGACAGACCCCCGTGGCCCCCAGGCGCTGTGGCACATAAGCGCCTTTGCAGACAAGATTACAGCAATTCACACGCAGCAAGGCAGCCTAATCCCCAGGTGCAGGAGGGCTGGCCCAGCTTTCCTGGTGACTGACCGGAAGGCACAGGGGAGGCTCTGGAAGTCCAGGGCCAGGGCAGAGCCCCTCAGCAGCCACACAGTTCCACAGGCGTGTCACCTCCCTGGAGGATGGGCGTTGAAAAAGGCAAGAGACTCCGCACACCCACTGTAACCTCACACTGTTCTCAGGAGGGGGGTGTGGGGACTGTGCGTACCAGCACGTTTTACCTGTGGTCACACAGTGGTGGACGGAGGGGGCTGCAGGGAATGCCCGCGCCTCCAGGGCACAGGATGGAAGCAAAACGTGACTGTCCTTCAGCTCGGTCACACATCCTGACAAACGGTGCGAGCCTGCCGAGGCTGCTCGGGACACAGGCCTGTACTTGCAGTGTCCCCTGCATCAGCCATCGGCAGGGCACAGGGGCAGTTTGCTGAGTGGGCGCTCGGGCTTCGTGAAATGGGATGTGGCTGGGGGCGGGGCGGGGCAGGAAGGAGGCACACACCGGCTTTGTGTGCAGACTGAGAACCGCATCGGCTGCACTGATGGTGCTTGTGGGGTCCAGGGCGAGGCCGGTTTCTGAGGGTCGGGGCTACTTCTGTGTCCTGGGCTGGGGGAGGGGCCAGCGGCAACCTCTGCCCACTCGGTGACAGGGAGCCCACCTCCCTCACTCCTGGTGTCTGCTCTGCAGCCAAGAGCGATTGTCACATGACCGGTATTTCACGACCCGTGGCCCCGTCTCCCAGCATGTGAGTCCTGGAATGCCATGGCCCATGTGCAGCTACATGTCACGCTGGCCCAGAGTGACAAGTGCTGGGACCGAGATCCTGCATCCAGAAGGGGGGCAGATCCACACAGGGCTCCCATACACAGCGCCCGGAAGCCCACCCAGCCCTGCCCTCTGACAATGCGCCCACCAGGTCATCAGGGAAGTGGGTCTGCTGGTCTTACGGCCGGAGGCTCGTCCAGGTCCACGTGCCCAAGCAATCACGCACTCCCCTCCCATTTGTGTGAGATAAAAATGCAGTCAGTGCTAGGCTATGCACAGGTCACCCCCTGTACCCATGCACTGTCCCCAGTGGTTCTCTGCAGCTGAGGGCTGGGAGGTTGCCCTGAAGACAGATTCCACCCCCTGCCTTTTGCCTGGTGATCCCTTCCCCTCTCCACCATCTTCACGTATTATTCCTGATTTTTAAATATTGCTAACAGGAGCCATCTGGCTTGTGGGGTGATGCACCATTTCATTTTCTTAATACTTCTCTGTATTTAAAACAGAATATTGCACGCTAAGAAAAAGTGTAAGGCAACCAATGAAAGAAAGAAGTACGTACCAGAAAGCACTCCGAACTGAAGGGAAGAAGGAATGACTTCCGGGTCAGGAGCGTGGGGCCCCGGGTCACAGCCCCTGTGCTGATGGGCAGACCGGACAGGGCGCCTTCCATCGGGAGAGTACAGGGTGGGGGCAACAAGAGATGAGGGCCCCACCTGTGGGGTGCTACCAGCACAGAATTCAGTCCAGCCCTTTTGGCTGAGCAGCACCGTGGCAGTCGGCGAGAACAAGGGCCTTCCGAACGGTGGCGGAAGGGGGCCAGGAAGACTGTGGTTGATCCACGTTTTAAGGAAGACGGGTATGATGTGAAAGCAGCAGTGGGGACACAGCAGTTACGAGAAGGGAAGGAACCAGGATCTCACCTGACGGCCTCAAGGGCCATGTTTTCTCAGTGAGCCCGGCTGATCAGCAGAATGATGAACTTGACCTTAGGAAATTCAAGCGAGTGACTGAGGATGTTCAGTGGGAACGTGCCTGCCCAACTTCCGTGGCATGGACCTCGCCCATGGCCGGAAATGGCAGACCGTGATGGAAGGTCAAGGCTAGTGATGGCTATTTGCTTCATCTAGTCTGTGTTCGTTTTACTAAAACTAAAAAAAAGCAAAGATCAGATTCAGAAGACCCCTTTGCTCAGCATCAACAGACCCACCAAATCTGGAAGGTAATGGAAATCCCGAGAGGTACAGAGGAAGCATTCGAAAGAAGTGGTAAGTTGATCCCAGACGTAGAAGAGGCCGGCCAGTCTATTCATCTGCTCCAAGAGGTCTTTGTCGGGGAGGTCGAAGTGCTGGGCGAGGAGGCCCAGGTTCGAACTGGGAAAGCTCAGGGGCTTCACGGTCAAGGCCTCGGCCCTGGAAAACCTACTGGGGATGAGGCAGGTGCTGACGTTGAATGTGCTGATGGACAGGGGCCCCCAAGTCCAAGAATCTGTTTAAATTTCAGACTTTTAGGGCTGGTGACAAATGACAAATAATATTTGTGAGGAGAAAAAAACAAAACTCAGTTCAACCGTTTCACATCTACATGGGAAGGTGTGGGATGATACCAGAGTGGACAGTGGGGAGCTTTAGCTGCTCCCGGAGGATGGGGCCCATGGGCCAGGGGGCTGGTGTGGGGACAGAGCAAGGCCCCAATCAGGAGAGAGACTCATGTCCCCACAGTCTCAGAGGCCAGTTTGGCTGGAGGAGGTTCCCGAGGAGGGGACCTAGAGACCCTGCTCTCTGGGAGGGGATGGCTGAAGCCATCGATGTGGAGGGGGGCTTTGGGAAGAGGGACCCTGGCAGCCGGACCTAGAGTGGTTGGGAAGAGAGTGAACCAGGAGGCCAGTGGGCAGAGTCAGGTGAGAGATGACGGGGGCGGGGGCTGGATGGACAGGGTCTGAGAGCGTTCCTGGACACTGGACGTCGAGGAAGCAAGGGTGACACCTCCATAAGCATCAGCAGGGAAGAGGATCAGACTCGAGCCAGAGTGGGGAGAGGGAGGGAAACGATGCAGCTCAACCAAGCGCCACCAAGACCCCGGACGGACCTTCCAGCTCCATAAAGCTGTCACGCCCCGTCCCAAATCCCTCTGGTTTGCTAGTATGATAGATAGAGTTTAAATTACTCCGTCATCAAGCTATATTCTGTGCTCTTCCTTACGGAAGAATAAGAACGTCTGTGCGTTTTTTACGAAGGAAAAAACTCAACACTCGTACAAGGCAGATGGCAATCAGGTGATGAGGCAGTGATTCCCGCTGCGAGCGTGGGGCCGTTACACCGGGTCCTCACCGTCGTCACCCAGGAGACACCTGCCCCGGGGGTGTCGTTCGCACCCACAAAGCTCGCTACCCAAACTGCAGTCCACAGAAACCTTCCCCCAGATAAACCGAGAAACGTTACGGCTCTGTGTTTAAAAGCTGGTTTACTCTCCAAACGGAATGCAGTTCTTCAGCGGAAGGAGGAGAAAGGATACAAAATAGGCCTGAAAACACCAATTGAAAAATACTGTTCACTGGTTTATTTTTCCAAATGAGCGACAGGCTATTTACAAACGAGCAGATCTCCAATGACGGATATTAACATGGCAAGTCTATGACTGTTTGAAATCTAAATAAAAAAAACACAATTTTTTTTTTTATTAAGGCACATTTGATCCGTGAGTTTAAAACAAACTTTCTGGTATAATGAAAGATTCATTTCACTTTTGTTCCTAAGACATGTGAGCACCAAAATTGTCAAAGAACACTTAATATTTAGTAAAACAGTAAGGAATGTAAAAAAAGGAGGCGGGGGGCAGGGGGAGCATTTTCAAAAGGAAATCTTTGGAGATCAGTTTACTGCAAATAAAACACACTAAACGCACTCCCGATACACATAAATACTAACGACTAACAGGTACTTGAGAAATGGCAGCTCTCTAAACAATGAATATTAAATAAATTAAAGGTATTTCAGATACAAAGGATAAAACAGATGGTAATTAAAGATGGAAAGGGCTATCGCCACCAAGGTAACACAGGATGAAGAAGAAAAAGCAAACACATTTTTTCCTAATACTTTCATGGAGGGGTGCGGGGGGAGGGGGTGGGTTTGTTTTTTTTCTGCTTTAGTTTGCGTACATCAGATTTATTACCTTAATTCTTCTTTGCCATTCAAAAGATTAATATTTTTTATCCTGGAAAGAGAAGGGTCAGGAAGAAGGAAAATGCGAAATCCCTCTTGGAGCTGAATACCAGGTCTGCACAGACACGCGAGTACCAGAACGGCCGCGTTACCTTACGGTGCCTCCTCGTTCCCTGTGCTTTTCAAACCTCAGGCAGGGGGGCTCTCCTGACGCCGCGGGCACAACTATCGTCACATTTCCTTATCTTACAACCGGATTGCACGACGGCTTAAACAAAATCATTGCAAAGAGAGACAAAAGGTAGAGACTGTGCATCATTAACAGTTACAGCGAGACAGTGCTTTGCCGCAGTAATACTTTGTAGGAACTCCTGTCTTCCGCCCTGGGACCGGAGTGACAGCGGGCGGGGCTGGCGAAGCCACGCCACCGCCACAAAGCCACGCTGCCTCCGTCAGGCACGTTTCAAGTCGTGGCCAAGCAGGTCTGCGACACCCGGTTCAGGGAGGAGCGTGTGTTCAAAGGCAAACATGATCACATTCTTGTTGTTTGAAAAGCTCATCCCCAGCAGGGGTCCTTGGTAAGAAAGTCACGTGTAAAACATACGCTTTTGTGTGGGACTTCCAAAACGGACCGTACAAAACGATTTCTGCAAAATAAATTAGATAATTAAAAAGGTCTCGTCCAGCAGAGCTGGGCATCAGCCTGTCCTTGCGGAGCCGTTGTTACTGCCGCTCCTGCTGTAACTTGGGTCGTTCTTCTCCAGCCACATCTCGGCCAGCTGCTGCGTGGACCCGTAGGTGGAGGCTTTGGACCCCACGCACATCTTGTACTGCTTGGGGTCGAGGTTGGGGTCACAGAAGACGGGATGGTGGACGTGCACGACGCCGACTTCTTGGCTCCTGAACGTCTTCAGCCCGGCCTGGACCACCTTGTTGAAAAGGTCCACGTCCTCCAGCCCCCAGCCCTGGATGGAGACGTCGAAGCCGCCCACGCGGACCAGGTCTCCCTTATAAATACAAGTGATGCCGAACCCGTAGTTTCTCCAGAAGCCAGTTTTCTGAGTGAAGGCAAAGTGGTTCTCGCTGGGAGCTTTGCCGCTGTACACAATCTTTGGGTCGTACTGGCTGAAGATGATGGGGAAGTATATCTGCTGGCCCAGGACGGTGTTGGCCCGGCACCGCTGGAGGAACTCTGCGGTGAAGACGAGGTCGACGTCGCAGAAGAAGAGCAGGGACTCGTTCCGGAACTGCGACGACCCCACTTCGAGGGCCAGGGCCCGGGAGAACTCGCCGGACACGGGCAGGATCTGCATGTCCGCCCTCGGGTACTTGCTCCGGTAGTCCCTCATGAGCTCCACCTGCTTGGCCTTGTCCGGGTTCGAGTCGGAGTTGAACAGCAGGACGACCAGCTTCACGTTCTGGTTGGGAATGAGACACGCCTTCTCGAAGTTCCCCATGAACCGCACGAACATGTCGAAGCGTCCCGACAAGGGGATGAGGATGTTGATCTTCTGCTCTTTGGCTTCTCTGCGCTCGCTCTTGGCGCCGGGGAGCTGGAAGGGCACGAGCTTCTTCAGGGAGTTGGAGAGGAAGGACAGGGAGCCGGACTCCTGGTTGATCTTGCGGGCCAGCTCTGCCGCGTCCAGCGCCTCGTGCTCCACGAACTGGATCTTGCTGAAGGTCTGCTGGAGGTAGGCGTGCCTCCGCACGGGCACCGTCATCTTCTTCCCCTTGTGCTTCTTGTACAGCAGCAGCAGGTCCAGGATGTACTCGGCCCCGTACATGGGGTTCACGCGGCGGTAGCCGTACTGGATCTCCTTGAAGTCGATGACGCGCCCCCGGGTCTTGGCGTTGGCGTTGATCATCTCCATGACCTGCATGACGATGTCGTCCAGGGCCTCCCGCTGCGCCGAGTCCATCCCCCGGCGAGGGGGCTGGCCGTCCGCGGCCGAGTACAAGTACTTCCCGGTCAGGAACTCCCACTCCAGGATCTCCTCGCGCTGGCGGGGCTGGAACCTCATGAAGGAGGGGGGCACCCCGAGCTGCAGGTCCTCCTTGTGCGTCTCCGTGTTGCTGTACTTGCTCATCAGGACGATCTCGCGGTGCAGCTGGATGGTGCGGTGGCGCAGCTCGGCGATCTTGCGGCTGAGCACGTAGCTGTGCAGCCGGTACTGGTAGGGCGGGCTCTTGTTGGGGTGCAGAGTGATGGCGCGGTGGATCTTGCTGTTGTGGAGGTCTCGGATGTAGCCCTTCTTGTTCTGCTCGTAATTCTCGTAGAACAGCTGCTGCATCTGTTCAGGGGGAGAAAAAAGATGGCCTTTTTAAGTGCTGTGGGATGGAGCGTCCCTCTGTTTCTCTATTTCCTTACGTACCTGCGCACTTTAAGAAATCTAAATATGAGAAATCTTTCCGTAATCACAGCCACGGTAGACCAGAGGCCCTAGGTAAAGCACAAGAATCCACAGCAGTCCACCGGGATTGGAAGAGTTGATTAAGAGCTATAAACTGTGTAAAGGAACGAGACTTCCTCAATACCCAGAACTGGCCAGGGTAATTCTGCAGGCAGAGAGAGTGAGGAGAAAGCTTTCCTGTGGAGAAAAGGCGTGCACATTGAAAATCCTTTTTTTAAAAAAAAAGATTTTATTTATTTATTATCAGAGAGAGGGGAAGGAGAAAGAGAGAGAGAGAAGCATCAATGTGTGGTTGCCTCTCAGGTGCTCCCAACAGGGGGACTGGGAATCGAACTGGCGACCTTTTGGTTCGCAGGCCGGCGCTCAATCCACTGAACCACACCTGCCAGGGCTGAAAACCCTTTCAACGCCAGCTCATTCCTGCAGCTCGTTCTGTGTGGGCAGCAGCGGGTCTGCCTGCTCAGCACCAGGCCACCGGCACAAAGCCTGCGTGCAGGGGGCTCAGGACGCCAGGCGAAGGGCAGGCCACGCCAGGGGGCCTCCTTTCCCACCCAACTCTGCCTCTGTCCTGTGACGTGGGTTTCAGGGGGACAGAAGCCTGAGATCCCTCAGCCGAATCCGTTTGCTCCCTCAAGTTAGAGAACACACTTCATGCCCTGGGACGGACGTTCAGGCAATGAGACGCCTACAGAGCGTCCGCAGAGCCTCGAGGAGTGAGGAGCACGACTTTGCAGAACAGCAGAACAACAGGTAAGAACAGCGTTTCAGGTTGGCGCCCGACACATCAGCCCTGTCCCATTTGTGGCCCAGTTTTGTCTTTTCTTCCTATTGCTAAATACTGACTCTTGAGGATGGCGACATGGATTTGGATCAAGTAGTTTACTTGGCTTCAGACTTCTATTTTTAACTTTTTAAAAAAATTTCTGAGCCACTGCAGCTAACATAACAACACAAAAATGATGGATTAGCACTTTCACATCCCGTTTCCTACACAAGACAATAAGGTACCAATAAGTAAAGCTAGAAAAGAGTACACAGGAGGGAAATAACTTGCAAAAACTGCCTTGAAATTTAAAAAAAGAGAACACGGGCTACCAGCCGGGTTCAGCACACTCGCTCCCCACTGGATTCTCACGCGGATCTGAGAGGGACGCACGCCCCCTTCTGACAACCGCCCTTCCCCCTCCGGACACCAGACAGGAGGGCTGGTCTCAAGCACAGCGGGAATCGAAGCCGCTCCCGAATTTGCTCAGCCCTCCGCCCCCCACGACCCAGGTGCGCATGTGCAAACCAGGGCGTGGCTCCTCCCTGGAAGAGGACCACGCCGACACCCGACCTGGAACCTCCAGCCTCCAGACCGTGAGAAGTGGGTGTCGCTCTGCGCCGTACGCGTTCCGAGGTGCGCAATGGACAGCCGATGAGTTAAAAACAAGCAGGCGAGTCGCTCAGCACAGCAAGTGTCGAGAAACCGCTGGGTGGCTTCGCAGCAGAGGGGCACAGGGGACCAGCGCTGACACGGCCGCACGGCCGCACGCACTCGGTGCAGAGCACACAAGGGCAAGACCGGCTTCCTCGGACCGGGACGTTTTCAAATGCAGACATTGGCAGCACATTTTGAAGAAAAGTAATGCCTTTCCAGACTTAGGATGCAGTTGTCCTTTGTTACTGCCCAGAAGACCAAAGAGATAACTGCACGTTTTATTCTTGGCTATCGCGGCCCCCCACCCCAGCACGGACCCCCCTGCAGAGGGACGGCGAGCTCAGATGTGCGCCCTCGCCGAAGGCACGGCCCCGTGTCCCCAGACGGTTTTGGGACCCTCACTTGCACCGTCTCAGAGGCTGCCTGAGGCCGCCACCTTCCCAGTGACGGACGTCCAGGCCAGTTTACCTGAGACGCAGAGCGTGTGCTGAAGACGCACAGAAGCAAATAAGAGAGCGTCACGGACTGACGGGCTTGTGGGAGCCTCAGATCCCGGGGAACCAGGCAGACCGGCCGCGAGTAACTGTGGTCCAGTTCCCGTTGGCATCTTCCGGCCGAGCTCCAGACGCCTGGCTGAAAGGAGTGTTGTGCTTTATATATATATATATATTTTAAACGAAGAAATCTGCTGAAGACAAAGTTGTGTGTGTGTGTGTTTGGGGGAAGGAGCACGTATTTTATTAAAAATAAGGCCGAGTCTATGCCCCGACTGGCTGGTGCCCCCACCCCTGCCCCTCGTCACCCCGGACCACGTACTCAGCACACTGATGGTGCCACGAAGCACATGTCTTAGACAGAGAAGCTGCCCGCCTGACGGACTGGATGGGGACATGCCGGTTCTGACGTAAGAAAAATCCGAATAAAAAAATTTCCTTTAGCTTTTATTAAATGCATTGGGGTAACCCTGGTTAATCGTGGTTTATAAATTTCAGGAGTGCACTTCTGTAATATGACAGCTCTGCACTCCATTCCGTGCTCGACACGTCTCATCTCCTTCCATCACCGTGTATCCGACCCCCTTACCCTTGACCCCCGACCCCCCAGTGAACATATTCTGCTGTTTGCACCTGTGAGGTTGGTTTTTGTTTGCGTGCTTGTTCATCTGTTGCTTTCAGTTTTATGCCCCACGTGAGTGAAATAATACGGTTCTTGTCCTTTTCTGCCTGACTTATTTCGCTTAGCGCAATGCTCTCGAGATCCACCCGTGTTGGCGCAAATGGCAGTGTTTCATCTCTTCTATGGCCGAGGAGTGTCCCATCATATATGTATGTGCCGCGTCTTTGTCCAGTCGTGCACCGAAGGCTGTCTCCATGCCTTGGCCATTGTGAGTAGCGCTGCAATACACGTGGGGCACACCCATCTTTACAAACAAGTGTTCTTAATTTTTTTTTGGTAGATACTCCGAAGTGGAATTGCTGGATCGTGTGGTAGCTCCAGTCTGAATTTTTTGAGGCATCTGCACAGTTTCCACAGTGGCCGCACCATCTTCCAATCCCGCCCGTGCTGCACCAGAGTTCCCCTTCTTCCCACATCCGCCCCGACACTTGTCATCCAGGCAGGGTTTCGGTGAGATGTTCAGGCCAGGCTAGGAAGGATGGCCCAGAGACCATCTGTGACTCATGGAAGGGAGGCGGGAGGGGCAGAACGGGGAAGCCGCAGCTGGGTGTCTGGCCCTGGGGTCTCCAGCTCCCCAACTGGACCTCCCGGGCAGCCCTGGCTGTGAGCTGGGAGTGCCCAGCACCCCTCAGTCTGTCACCCCGGCTTTGTACCCGAATCCCAAGACGCCCCTCCCACCCACCCCTTCCCATCAAGTGGGCTCAGCCCTTTTGGGCCTCACCTCCGCCTTCACAGGGCTGTGGGAGCGCTTGCACTTGAGTTTGGAAATCCTTCGTAAAATTCCTCAGCTTCTCTTTCTTGGTTTGTTTTTTACCTTGACAGGTTTCTAGCTTTCTCTGATGTCACTTGGGTTTCCCCAACCTTTCTGCTTTTCTTTCCACACGCCTGGTTGGCGTCAGGAGGCGTGCTGTGGGGGCGATGATGTCGACCACTTTGCTCGTGGGCACTTGAATGAGAAAGGGCTGGGTCGTGAAGCTGACCACCTGCATCTTCCATCTTCCGTCCCTCTTTCTGTCCTGTTAGCAGCCTGTTGGCTGCTAACTGTGACGCTGCTCATTACGCAGGTAAGACTTGATTTCCTGGATTCCACAGGATCGAAGTCCCTAAGCCTTAAGCGGTATAATCGTATGACTAATGCCAGTGTTTAGTGATTTCCTGGTTACAAAGATGAAACTATTGTTTCTCTGGAAGGAAGTTTAAAATGTAGCAAGTTAATAAAAGTAAAGGTTAAGAAGTCAGACTCTACAGAGACATGTATTACTTTTATGCCAAGAGTAAGTTGTGAGACCTTGCTCGAGTCACTTGAATTTGTTGGGTCTCAAGTTTTCTGACTGACAGAATGACTGTTTTGTGCTAGAGGTTCCTTCGACGTAAAGAATTTTAAGATCTTACGTGCTAATCTTAGGACCCGACACCTCGGATGCCGAAGTCCTGTCCTGATGTCCTTCTACTCCTCCTTTCGGATGTGGTTGGAGGCGTTACATCAGAACATCCGCAGGGCTCTGCCTTCGCTGGGGCAAAATGTACCTGCAGCATGAAAGTATCATTCACAGGTACCTCACGAACTGTTTCCAGCCCATAAACACAAACCTCCAAATCTTCTATAAATAAATGTAGTTTAAGGATGTGAGATTTGTAACAGTTCCTTTTAATAACTGCAGGGGGCCCTGGCTGGTGTGGCTCTGTGGATTGAGCACTGGCCTGAGAACCAAAGGATCACCAGTTCGATTCCCAGTCAGGGCACATGCCTGGGTTGCAGGCCAGGTCCCCGGTAGGGGGCGTATGAGAGGCAACCACACATTGATGTTTCCCTCTCTCCTTCTCCCTCCTTTCCCCTCTCAAATAAAATCTAAAAATAAAAATAACTGCAGGGGTATCACAAATACATAATGTTTTTTTGTTTTAAAAAATTTCAATAATCCATAATTTGGCATATTCTTCGGGAGAATATCACAAAACAGAAAGTTGAAAAGTACTGCAGAAGAAAACACAAATGAAGACATATGGACCATTTAATTAATCATCACAAGGTCTTTCCTTGCTGAAAACAGTGAAGAAGATTTTCTGAGAGGCACTCATGGCCACGGATGGTTTCAGTTAGTGTCCCGTGTCCATGAAAGAGCCCTGACTTTGGTTCTAGAAAGGACCCCCAGGGTCCTGGACTCCGGAGACGCCGTCCCCCGTTCTGTGGGCCGTCCCAGGGCGCTGGGTCATTCCAAGGCGAAGCTGAGAGGGGCTGAGAGAAGTCAGGGTCACGCTATTCCCAGGACCGGCCAGCCCAGCTGGGAGCAACCACTCACGCCCCACATCTAATCTTCCGTGAACAAATACCATCCACGGTCTGCATTAGCAAACGTCCTTCTCGTTCCGGCCGCGAAGCCAGCGCTCCCAGAAGTCGTGGTTCTCCCTGGTAACTGCCTGCATCGGGCCCACCGTTAAACACGTATTTCAGCCACATCAACAGGCTCTCGCCGCTCCGAATCGACATCTATCTCCGATTCATACAGCACTACAGTTCATTGTAGAGGATGTGTCTTATCTTTTTGTCCCAGAAATGACCTCAAAGAAAACATGGCCTGCCTGAATGTTGAGAGACCGGCTGTAACTGGCAGTGGTTTCAAAATAACCATATTCACAAGTTTTAAGTATTTATATGAACGTTCTCATACCCCTGTTGGTAGGGATTCCAGGTAATCTATTGTACGAACCTTCTGAGATGCTAGAGGGAACCTGTTAATAATTAGGCCGAGGCCACAAGCGTAAAGTGGGCCTGTCCCCGGCTCTCAGGGCCCGTGGTTACCCAAATGTCCCTATGAGGTCTCTCCTCATTAGTTTTGTGTAGGCTTTGCCAATTTTCATCCAATTAAGCTCAAGGATTAGCTGCTGTGTATTTTAAAGACCCCATTCAAAAAGTAAATTTTTGTGGGAATTAAGCTGGGTCTCTACTGGCGAAAATGAGAACTGTTAGTGTATGTCTTGAGTGGTTAGTGTCAAATTCTGCAATCCGAATAAATACCTTTTAGAAAGGTCCGATGCATTTCACAATCATTGAGAACCGAGCGTGGCACAGTAAGACAAACACCGCTGGCAGGAGTCTCAGCCTTGCACACACGACCGTAAGCGCAGCGATCCAGCGGCGATCACGAGTTTGCGAGTGAACGTCGGTGATCTGCACGGCCAACCGCGGCAGTGAGGGGGAGCGCGGTGCGTGGTCAGGAAACTGCCTAACCCCCCTCTGCTCGTCACTAACGCGCGGCCTTGGGAGTCACGCCAGCTGTCCGGCCAGCACCCGCCCTGTCTTTCCCCGCAGACACGCCAACGCGGCGTGGCAGCACGCTGAAGGATGAATGAGTGAGTGTGCGCAGGGCTGTCTGCAGGCGAAGCCTTACGCAAACATGGCACCAGACACCGAGCGCTCGCGTTAAAGGCAGGGGGACTCGACACAGGCACCTACGAAGAGAGGCCAGGCACGCACAGGACGCGAGGCCCGGGAGTGGGCGCCGGGGCCTCCAGGGCGGGTCTCTGTGAAGGGGTCTCACTGGCTGACCCGCAGCGCAGGTGATGTCGTAACGTGGGTGATCCACGCCTCTGGGAAGTGACAAGCCTCTCCCACGCGCTCCTTCACGCCTTCCATCCCACGAGGCAGTTCTAGAACTTCCCTCATTTTAAAAACCGGCTCAAGTTTACGTGTTTGGCGACCTGCCCGGTGCCCCGCCGCCACTTGGCAGCTGGACCGGAGCTGGCCCTCGGCTCCGGTTCTGGGCCCCTGGAGGGGGTCCCCGGGCAGGCGCTGCTCAGGGCACGGGGCGTGTGCTGAGGCCGGGAGCCCCCAGGCCAGGGCAGGGCCAGGCAGTTCACTCTGAACTGGTAATGCGTGAGGAAGCCATGTGGGGAGACAGCAGAGAGGGGTGCTGTGGTCAGGCCCCTGGGTCGGGGATGGCCTCTGCCCGGGGGACATCTGAGCAGAGTTTTAGGGACGCCAGGGGCTGCAGAAGAGGTTGTGCTCTCTCTAGAACATTCATGTCTTCATCAAATGTGACTCACCTACTTTGTGCAAGGGCCCCACGTGGGAGCAAGGAGCAGGCCCCAGGGCCGGGCCCCCGGCCTGGAGCTCTCTGGCCCCGGCAACCTGCACCCCCTACCGCCGCCACCTCGCCACGTGGCTCACGCCGTGTCTGGGGCACGGCCACTTGTAAGCGTGGGGTTGGATTACGCAGGGTGCTTGCTCCTGCATGTGTGTGAGTGGGGTGTGCATGCACGTATACTGATGGCATAACCCATAGGAAAGGTTTCAAGGCTAGAAACGTCATCCCCCTGCCCCCCCCTCCCGCCCCCGAGTCTGCCTGAGCAAGTGTGTCAACTCTGTGGAATCCGATTCTGGTCAGAGAGAGCACCAGTGCCAGCGGCAGAGCGGGCAAGTCCCCTGCTATGGTGGCACGGCACAGACGTTCCTGGCGACAGCACCATTTTCCACACTGGGGTGGCGAGGACTTTCAGGAACCGTCACTTCCTGAGAAAACCCGCTCTCCTGGCCACGGAGAGCGCAGTAGGGCCCCGCTGGCTTGGTGAGCAGGTGCGGGCACCGAGTCTCGGCACTGGGGGGCGGGGGCAGGGTGCCGGACAGCAAGGGTCATTCCAGGGAAGGTGTCTCCTGCGTTGGGCACGGGTTTCCACACCTCCCTCTCCACCCACTTCCTTCCCCTCTGCTTACTTACAGTCAGCAGCTGGCAGCCGCCCCGTCTTGGCCCAGCCCCAGAACAGAGCGGGATCCAAATGCCCGCCTGGTCGTCTTTTCAAGTGGAAATGACTCAAAAGAACTGAGCAACTTCCCCCCAGTGCCCTCCGGATGTAGCGACTGAGCCGTGGGCAGTAAAGCCATTCCTCGTTCCAGTCCTTAAGTCATCTTTAAAGTTAGAAAAGTGGAAAGAAAGCCGTTCCTACGTAGAGGCACAGATAACTTTTGTTTCATTAATTAACACTTTTTTATACATGGGCTCCAGGGACTCGAAACTGAAAGTAAACAGAATGAAAATTCCCTTCAAGGAAAAGCCAGCCCAGCTATTTAAATGGGTTTACTCCCCAGATTTCACAGGGGCAGCTCGGAGGAGAAACAGTTAAGCAGGCCAGGTGCCGAAATAACACATTCTCACTGGGGCACTTGAAACAAGCTCTTGGTTAATTTCGCTGTGAGTCGCAGAGACTATGTAGCCACGGGCGCTGGTATGTTCCTTGTTTCCGATCTAACATTCTGCACCAATAGACACGACTAAGCAGCAAGCAGGAGAAAGAACCGGGAGAGCTGCCTCTGAACGTCCATTGCAGTGGGTTTCATCGATCACAGCGGGGAAGCCGGAACCTGCCCCGCTGCTTGGACCACCGCACACACCGGGTCCCCCAGCCCCCGCAGGGGAGCCCCACTTTCTAATCTGGCCTCTGTTTCCGACTCCAGTCCCCGCCCCGACTGTGTGTGCCCGTGACAGGCTGGGACAACCAGGAAGGCGGGGGCGGGGGAACTCCTGGGGCCTGTACGAAGTCACGATTCTATTTTTAAGAGTACACGTCTGAAAAGGCTGCCAAGAAAGATAAGATCTCATCTATTTCTTTGCCTCAGCGCTTCACGCAGATTCCACGGTATGTGTCTTCTAATGAGGGTGGGCTACCGTGAGATAAAGGGGGCTTCGAGGGTCAAGTGTAGACTCAGCCCACTGCGTATCCTGACTCTGTACCGTCAGCCACGTGATTCTGAAAATGCCGTCTTGTAACAATATTCCAATCACGTATAATCACGATTTTTCAACCTTTACTGTAAAGCAATATCCATTCGTCACAGAATACTGAGAGGATCAAGACTCGCTTATAAACTTACTCTTGCTGACACTGAAATAATTCGGTCCTAAGGCACACAGTCACATCTATGGTAAATAAGAAACCGCGCTACACTCTGCAAACTACGGTGCGCACAAACTTCCTGGTACAGTAAGTCCTCGCTTCCCACCGTCCGCAGGCCCTGCAACTTTAAGCAAAAGGACGCATAACAAAACCAATTTTATCACAGGCGAATCGATAGGAGTAACAATCAGACGTCCCTGAATGTCACAATGAAACGACGTTGAATGAGAGGACGTTGTTTGAGGGCCTGCTGCAGATCAGAGCTGGGCAGCAATGCTACTCCTGACCGTCTTACTGACCGGAAACAGTGGACAACACTACGTGAAGAAAACCGAGCCCTTCTACTCCTTGTCGGCCAGGACATTAGCCAAAGAAAAACAGACACTAAAACTGTAAGCCATGAGAAAAGCAAAAACTGACATACTTTCTTAACCAAGTTAGTCCACAGAAACTATGTACAAAGATCCCAAGCAAATGTTTATGTGGAATAAGCGTACTCTGTAGCTAAACCATGTGCTATTTAGGAAGCCCCCTAAGTATGAGTTACACTAGAAGAAATCGAAACCCCTTTCTTCCCCAGCCTCGCGGCCGGGCCTTTCCTAAGGTCCCATCCTGATGGTGACCCATCCTGACGGTGAGGCCGGGGGCCACACAGCGCTGCCACGCTGCATGACACAGGGGAGACGCTACATGACAGAGGGGAGCGGGAAGTCTCCCTACCTGGCTCGCAAGCTCACCGACAGAAAACAGGACATCCCAGGTCAAACGGAACGTGGATTCCATTCTTACTGCCCAGCAAACCACCTCAGGGTTCAACGCATGTCAAAATACTCGAGAAACGCCCACAACACTGTGATGTCACCAAGGAGCATGGCATGTAAACTCTAACACTGTCAACTACAGAGCAATTAGCCCACACGAGCAATACCAGCCATCATTTAAATGTGAACGCTCTGGTTTCCTTTCAAGTGTATCAGTCTGACTGTCTAAACGTTACATCGGGTGTAGGTGAGGCTAGCAGTTCACAGCGATCTCCAGGCATATTCCTAAGACACAAAGAAGCAATGCATGTTTGGTTTTAATTATTTTAGTCTTTGTTGTAAGCTTATTCACAAATACGGATCTATGCAAGTACTCAAGAACCACAAACTTTGCTTTATTACTTCCAAAAGATGGTGGCACTATTGTAACTTGAGATTCTCCCTCAAATTATTGATACATTTATTACAGTAATAATTAATTAAGCCCATTAATTATATTCCTTCTTTACACACCAGGTTAAGTTTGATAACTAATAATAAGGAGTTTCTGTGCTCCCCAAATGCCAGTTTAATCACAAACACAACCGCAGGGTCGGTGTTATGGCAAGGCAAAGCTAAAATCTGTACACTATCCATTTCAAAGGAGATACCCTTGGGGAAACGTCCCATCTGGACTGATCTGTGAAGTTTCCCACTATATTTTGAGAATATTCCCAAGTCCTTATGTCCTTTATTACAGCCAGAATGATTTTCCGGGAGAGGAAAATATGGGTGGAGTACCTACGGACGCCCCACATCATGGCATTTATATGAATTTAAATCCGGAGAGCATCGTGCAATACGGCAAACATAAAACCAAAACCAAAACCAGAACACGCGGGGGACCAGCTACTGACAGGCAGTGATTCTCGCCAGTGGAAACGCTTGTCACAGGCCTAACCGCTATTTGGATTTCAAGCTGGGCGCTCTTAACCCCCGAGGTTATTAAATTGCCTTGGGCAATTCTGTTTTTTGGATATCTGACCTCAGTGCACCAGCACGGTTTCCCAAAGTGATGGGCAGCTGCCCGACACTTGCAACCTGAGAAACTGAACCCAAATCCACAAGGCGGTTCGCTCCGGACGGAAAGACTTCTTTCAGTCCTGTGGCACAGAGAGTGTGACCTGATCACGGTGGTGACAGACGAGGGCCTGGCTCCGGCCACCCGCCCCTGTCCAGTTAGGTGTGACCCACGTTCTCTGATCTGTGTGGGGTGCACCCTTCCAGCCCGGGCCTCCTCAAGGCTGCCCGGCTCCCAGGCGCGGGCATCACAGCCACGCCACAGTGGATGATACACAGGTGACTTTGGAGAAGCAGAACGGAAGAGAAAGGCTGGGTCCCCAAGCGACCCGAGGAACAGAGTCCCCGCCACCCCGGACCGCTACTCGAGAGAGACATCGCCGTCGACCTCCACGGCGGGTCTCAGGTGTCTGGTTGAGCGTGTAGCCCTTGTACGCCATCAATTATGCATCTGCCTGCTGTAGGAAACGCCCGGGCCGACGACAGACCGTGATTTCAGCGCCACTCTGCAGGACGACATCTCACAGGGAAGGCAGGGGCGACGCCTCCTCTCTGAGCAGCGCGTCCGTGTGACCTCACGGCAGCCTGAGTATGATTCCCGCTTTTCCGGGAGTCTGCCCGCCTCACACCGAAACGGTGAGTGGAGATCGGAAACCCTCGTGGCTGTAACTAGAGCAGAGGCTGGTAGACGCTGGCCCTTGGGCAAAAGCGGGCGGCACTTGCTAAAAGTCCTTTTGGAACAGAGCCATGCTCCATCTGTCTGTGGCTGCTTTCACGGGGACAGGGACCCCGTGGCCCACAGAACCTAAAACACCTCCAGTCTGGCCCCCGACAGGAAAAGCCCTCGGACCCCCGGATCACAGCCCGACTCTGCCCCCGTGCCTCCACTCACTGAATGTCGGCCAGGCATGGGCAGACTTGGCTGAAACCAGACCCGTTCCCAAATGGGGCGGTCTCTCAGTCCCTGCTGCCACCCCACCGCGCCTGACCAGCTCAGGCTGTCTTCCCCAACCCAAGACACCCCCTTACATCCGTGGAAGCCACCCCTCGGGCTCCCACCTTCGCAATTCTGACAGGAGCCCTCCACACCGAAGCCATTTCAAAATGACAGCTTTCTGCTAAGCTCTTTAAACACACTGGACTCAGGCTGGAGCAAGGCCGCCAGGAAGAGAAAACCCCAGGCATCAAGTTCGGCCTGCCTTTCACTTTTGCGGTGTGCATTTGACCTCCGTTGGCTTTGTGCATAAAAGGCAGCGTGGAGAAGCTAAAAGCAGACCCGGGGCTCCCCAGAACAGAGCCCTCCAAGCCCACAAACAGCAGAGCGCGTTGGTTTGGTCTGCTGCTCACCCGCATTCCAGCTGCATCAGCAACGGGACGGGGATGAGTCACGGAAGCGCCCGGGAGCGTCGCTCCGAGCGAAGGAGGGGCCGAGCAAAGCGGCTTCCGTCACACAGGCCCACTCACACCCCGGATACTGGGTGAGCACCCGCCACAGGCCAGGCACAGCTGTCCGGCTGCCGATTAGCATGAAATGGATACCGGCTTAGCCCCACATGCTCATCACCCTCGAGGCTGAATTAAGACAAAATGTTGTCGTCGTCTGTCCTCATTTCACGAGCCAGCTTACTTCCGAGATTCTCTTTTTGGTTTTTGTAAGTTTCAATGCAAAAACAGAAAAAGAGTTTTTGACACCCCCCCAAAAAAAGGCTAGCCATAAACAAAATTGTCGGGGTGTGCCGTGCCGGCACAGTGAACGCAACGGGTCGGTAAGATGCGAAGCAGAGATGCAGCGCTGGGGTCTCCGTCACCTGCCACGGGCCATGTGGCCTTGCACGGGCCTCACTTTAGCTGTGAAGCGGGGGCCGAACGGGACCCCCTCCAGGGTTACAGCGCAGGGAGGATTAATAGCACGAGCGAGGTCAGTGGGGTCACCCGCAGGCTACTCCTGAGGACCCTGCAACAGGCATGGGTGCGGGTGCCTGGCCGCTTCCTGCCTCCGACCTGCACCCCGGTCGCTCCGATGCGCCCCCTCGCGTGTGGCTCTTGGCCAGGCTCTCAGCGGCCTCCGTCCCTTCGCTTCCCCGCCGGCTGCTGCCGGACTCTCTCCTGTCTTCCCCGTGCCCGGCCTTCCCTTCCGTGAGTCCTGTTGGGTGGGCTTTCAGATGTGGAGCTCTGGTCGTGTTATTCACTGGCCGGCAATTCAACCCACCCCTAAGGACAGCGCTGGGTCACCCCCGGGGCCGCTCCCGTCCCAGCCACCTGCAGCAGGCCCAGTCCCGCGGCAGCGCTGTGGCTGGGCCGGCGGGGCCCCCCGTGCACATGGAACCTCTGCTTGGTCGGCCCCCCTGGGTCAGTGCTGCCCGCCGGGACTCAGTCCTCCCCGGGTCTGTGGGGGCCTGGGCGCTGTGTGTCACCCACCGCCCCGTGCCCGTGGCCCTCACAGGATCTCCCAGGGTGTGCTCATAGGGAGGGGTGTGTGCACGTGTGTGCTGGGGAGTAGAAAGGGAGAGCGCAGACAAACTTCCCCTGACTCTCCTCATGGGACAGGAATTTTCCACACGGCGCACAATGCGGAACCACCCGAGATCCAGACGCCGCCCCGGACAGAACCCACTGCGTGCAGAACACCCAGAGGCTGGCGTTTGGAGAAAGGGACCTCAGGCGACTTGCCTGGTACTGCCTCCCACAGTCCCGGCCTCACTCCCTGATGTCCTTCTGGGGCCAAGCCGACGCATTTCACGGGTGGAGAAGGGGGCTCCCTTTCCAGCAGGAGGCTGGGCGGCGGGGAGGGCAGGTAGGCAGGTGCCAAGTAGCAGGAGCTGACTCCTCACCGAGGCTGCAGCCGTGAGTCACTGCACGGAGAGATCACCAGAGGTCAGCAGAACCAGCGGCAGGGGAGACGGGCGTTGCCGGGTGGCCCTGGTGACCCCGGGCCGGCAGGAGCTGCCCTCCTCAGAGACACCAGGCTACCCAGATGGAAAGGAAAAGATGGTCGCCTTCTACCTTTCCGGACTTGAGCCCAAGAACGAATGGAAGGCTGTCTTCATGCCCTCCCAGTGGGGACAGGAGGGGTCAGAAATGGCCTCAGGTCAGTGGCATGCCAGCCAAGGGCCATCTCCACAGCCAAGGCCAACCCTCAGGCCTCTGACAGCATTCGGCTTTCATTGTGAGCTAATGCAACAGGTCTGCCTGTGTTCCACCAGCTTCAGCAACTCCAGAGGCTGCCTACGACAGGCTCCCATCTGCCCAGCTGGCGGGGCGGGGGCTGGGGGCGGGGCGCAAGCTGGGAGCGGATCGGACAGCCGGAGCGGAGGGCCACAGCACCTGTGACCCCAGACAGCACTCACTGAGCCCAACCAAGAAAAAAGTACCCAAGGCATCAGTGAGATACATGGTTTCTGTGCTCAGACAGCTCTTCCTCCTACCGGCGTGAACCAGCAATGATTTGGGGAGAAATGCCAGGGTTCTGGGGTTTATAGTGCACAGAGACCTAGGTTCCGTGTTTTTAAAAATCCCCTTTTATTAGTAGCAGTGAATATGTACAAATAAAAAGCATGTGAGGACAGGATTGAGTAATGGCTACTTTCAAGTAATGGAAACAAGCAAAATCCCCTCAGATTAATTTCAGTAAGAACTGTTTACACCTAAAACCAAGCTTTAAAGTGGAATGTGCTGGATTCCACCAGCCCCCGGGAGAGGGGTGCGTGGGGCGATGCAGAACACAGAATAAGTCACCAACAGCAGGGCAGACACCCAGGGGGTGCACGGCAGCCGCGTCCACAGCCCCCCGGGCCCCCAGCGCTCCCTTCCATCGCGCAGGTCCAAGCCAGACCTGCAAGAGTCCGGGATGACACTCCCGCCTGGTGCGGTTACAAACAGACCCTCGTGACCAACATCAGAGGGGTCCAGGAAAGAACCACCGGAAGATGCTAAAATCAGTGGATGATGGTTAGTGCAGGAACAGGAGCGCTCCTGGTCTCACAAGGTGTCCCTGCAAAACAGGTACTGATGGCAAAGGGAAAAACGGTAATTTTACAGTGAAAACTTGGCGATCCAAGTTAACCCTGCCCACTGAGGTCACACTGACATCACGTGCCTCGTGACGTGACACCCTGAGAAGGACGCCTGCTCCTTAGCCAGGGACACTGCAGATAAACCCGAGTGCAAGGACCCTGAAAAATAACTGGCCGGCACTGTTTGACATGTCAAGGTCGTGAATGGTAAAGGCAAGGTCAAAGCTAAAGGGCACTTAAGAGATCTGTCCACTGAACCCTGCATGTGATCTTGGACTGCACCCTGGAACCCTTGAATTCTTCTCCCTCCCCCCCACCCCCCGTCTTTTTGCACTGTGAAGGACGCTATTAGGAGCCAGGAAATGTAAACACAGTCTGTAGATTAGATAATAGGACCACGGCAATATTAACTTCCTGACTTTGTCGCACTGTGTTTATGTAAGTGAAAGTCCTTGTTCTTAGGAACTCCACACTGGAAGTATTTAGGGGCAATGGAGGACGCTGGGTCTGCAACTTACTCTCAAGTGGCTCAGGGCAAAAAATAACATAGGGACAAGAATGACAAAGCCGGAGTGGTAGACGTTAACCATCAGGAAGTCTGGGTGAAGGGCATTTGGGAGTTCGTGGCACTGTTCTTGACATTGTTCTAAGTCTAAAATTATTTTAAAATAAAAAAACTACCCCAAAAACGGTTAAAATGACCACTCAGTGATGGCTGTTTTGCAATACTCCATCACTAACACATGAATCATGAAATTATGGTAAGAGATTTCTTCAAGGTCTCTTTAGCTGTTCAGGGAGATTTTCGTAAGTAGAAAGCAAGCAGCTTTTACTCTGAAATCTGTTCAATTAAAGCTAAGGTTTCAATATCTCATCTTTTGAAACCCCCCTTCCTTTTTTTTATTAAAGGAATCCACATGGCAATCCCTCATTATGTTCTTTGAGGTTTCCTGGACAAAAACCTGTTACTATTTCTGTCTCAAATTCATCCTCTTTGCCTGCTGTGCTGTGGGTATGACATCAGCTTGTTACAGCCGACAATTTACAGGGCCTCCTAGTCACCAAACCACGGCACACACCGATGGCTCCGGGGGGGGGCGGGGGGGAGGAGAGGCCAGCACCGATTCCCAGAGCCAGCACATTCATCCGCCCCCGAAGTAAAAACGTGGTCCTTATGTTTCCCCTTATGATGGACAGGGTAGCTACCAAGCCACATGGGTCCCACCAAGCTTCCCGAAAGCCAGAGAAAATACACAGCTCTGCCCCTTTTAGAGCGACCTGCTGAAGGAGACATACGCAGACCTAAAGGGACTGTGATAACCAAACTGTCACAGAACTGGTGCTGCTATGGATGACTATCAGTAGTGTTAGCCATTCTGACACGTAGACACGCAACCCCATGTTTACTGTGCTCAAAGTGACGAACTTGAATTTTGAAGATGGTTTAATAATTTGCTCGAGCTCCCAAGCCTCTGGTTAAGGTGCTACTTTCTATTTGAAGTACCTAGAGCTGGTGTCATGTGCTCCATCCTCAAAATAATAGTATTTAAGGGCATTTGATTTCGGAGGTAAGTAACCTAGTGCTTGCCTGATAAATGAGAAGTTTGATTTCAAAACCAACCCCAGGCTGGCCGTCCTTTCTCTCCACCCCCCCCCCCCCAACGGGGCAGAGGCAAGAGCTAGGGAAGCTACACCCGCGTGGCCAGGTCCTGGCGAAAACCTAACAGGCCTCAGAGATCAGGAGAACCGATTCCCACGTGTCTGCTTTTAAAGGGTGGGGGGGCGGGAGTGCGTGGAGGGCCTCACCATATCCCCGAGGGGAGCAGCTGGCCCTCTCTTGGTGTGAGTTTACAAACACCAGCCAGCTTCCCCATTCCCGGGACGGCAGCAGCGATGGAGACTGGCTTCCTGGGAGAAAGGTTTGGAACAGAGAAACACTTCACAGGGGCCGACTTCAAGAGAGGAACACGCCGAAAATGAACGCTCACGTAGCAAAACATCAGTGGAAGAATATTGGAGCTCACGGGAAGTGAGAAAACTGGGAAAGCCAGGAAGGTGGGAAAGAGACCGGGGCTGGACCACGCCAGCACACGGGTACCGGGCAGGCAGGGACAAGACGCACCTTATGCCCCATGAGAAAACTCGGGGGCCTTTCTCCTGGTTCCCACACAGAAGTACCCCTGACTCAGCAGAGTGACTATTGAGGGGCACAGCCTATAGCAGTCCTCTGATAGATATTCCAGTTCTTTCCGCATCTGTCATCTTAAAAGGCCACACAGAACTGCATTACACTCTATGAGATCCGTGTTTGTCTCGGCGTAAAAACGTCTCTCCCTCTCTCAAACCTGTGGGGGAATGAAATGAACGTTCCGGAAACGGTAAGCGACTCAGTACAGCTCTAGCACACGGACACCCACCTGGGTCCCCTTCTGCAGCGACGCGGGTCCAAAATAAAAAACGCCCCTTAAGAGAAACAATTCCAGACAAGAGAAAGCAAAACCAAAAGCAAAGAGACAAACCTAAAGGAGGGGGAACTAAACCTCAACAAATCTTGTCTGTTTCTCGGAATCAGTCCACTCCTGACACACGTTTCAATGTTAGTGTGGCATTTACAGTCAAAAAGAGAAAGAAACCACTCTGCCTAAAATGGGAATAAGAGGCTTTTCTTCTACACTTCATTTTTGGAAACAACAACAAAAAATCTTTGGCTGGAAGAAGAGGAAAGAGTTACACCCATATAAAACTGCAGAACGGGAGGAATTAGTATCACCAAGTGCCTCTCGACATTGCCAGCTAACAACTGTGTCTAACAATTACTCACCCCGGCTTTCCGGGGACAACTTGTGATCCCAGCTGGCGCGACTGCTACGCACGCCAGTACTTCATATACTATCTCACGTCGTCGCTGTTCGGGGAAATGTTACTTAAATCTCAAGGTACCTTTATCATAGTCCCTCCATGTGTGAATTTATCAATCATTGATGTGCCTACTACATTAGCTTCTGGATTAGATTCTGGAAGGAATACAGACGCCACCTTGATCACGTGATCTAGGTTAACGCACCAACAACAGAACACATCGACATTACGAAGCGTTAGAATACAAGCACGCAGCCCCACTTCTGTGAGGCTCCTGCCCCAAATGTACAGCCTAGATCTAATCACGAGGAAATGAAAAACAAATCCTGACTGATGGGCATTCCACCAGCCTGGAACTGCCCCAAGTGTCAAGGCCTAAAAATCAAGGAGCCCTGGCTGGTGTGGCTCAGTGGATTGAGCACCAGCCTGAGAACCAAAGGGTTGCTGGTTCGATTCTCAGTCAGGGCACGTGCCTCGGTTGTGGGCTAGGTCCACAGTAGGGGGCGCGTTAGAGGCAACCACACATTGATGTTTCCCTTCCTTTTTCTCCTTCCCTTCCCATCTCTCTAAAAATAAATAAATAAATAAAACCTATAAAATAAAAATAAAAAATAAAAATCAAGAAAAGGTGGAGGACCTATTTCTGACTAAAGATGACTAACGAGACATGACATTCTAAACTTTGAAAACTCCATCTATTTTAATAACACTTACTCAATTTATACAGATTTACATATAAAAAAATAACAGAGATAAAAGCCTATATGTTAAGTAGCCTTTTCTGTTTTAAGGGAAAGGGGGATGAAGTAAAAACCTTCATCAGTCATGCTTAACAGCCCGGACGTTGTCAAATTCGATGTTCCATAAAGGGGGAAAAGAAGCAAAAAACCAAAAGTGTTCAACAAAAACCGCAAACACAAAATCAGTTGCTATGCAACAATAAAGAGCGATGCTTGCATACAGTCAACAAAGGAGAAGAAAGGCAGTAAAAATCAACCTTTCTATATTGTCTACATTCAATTTCCAGGACAGCTCATTTTTCTTTATCTGTCCGTCTGTCTGCCCAGCCAGCCATCCCCCCACCCACCCATCCATCGTGTATTCACTCAACTATCTGACTATGCATTAGGCAGCGCACTGAGTGTGTTGGGAACAAAACCTGGACGTCAAGGTCAAGTCTAATTCCACAGCTCTTCACACTGACACCCCAACAGGCCAGTAAGCAGTAGGAAACACTGCATTTTGCAAGCACCCCAGGTTTCTCGCACCTGAATAAGTCTGAAGTCGGCACAGGACTGATCAGTGATGGGAATGCACCGGCCCGGCCCACGGGGGCAGTGTTCTCTTTCTCAGGGGTCTGTAACATAGCGGGGGTTCTTGCGATGGATCCCTGCTTAGAATCGAAGATGGCTAGGTCCCCACTGCCAGGGGCCCACTGCCCGACTCCGCATGCTCCGTCTGAGCCCAAATTCCTATACTTGGCCGAACAAATCATGCATCTGCTTGCTTTTCACAGCCTTTTCAAGTTTCAAGCTCAGAGGAAAAAATGACTTGGTGATTCCCTTGTTGGAGGGGAGGGTGCGGCTAAGAGGTAGATTTCAGACCCCCCCCCACCGTCTCTGAGCAGAAGCTGCTCGGCAAACACCTTTGGTAAGACTCCACAATGCAGCTCTGCAACCACATGAAAGGCACCGGAGCCTGCACTGACTTCATCCACAGTGTCTGGTGGCCGGCAAGATCATCAGGGACATTCAGAGTCCGCACTCTCCCGCACACGGAGTGACTCGGAGTTGCATGGGTTCCCGAGGAGGAATCAGGCCATGTAAGGCGGGCACGGACATCTGCCCTGGAACCGGAACAAAGACACCGTGGGCATCTTTACTCGCTTCCTTGTTATCCCCTTATGTTACAGGAAGCTCAACTTTTCCATGAAAGGTCTCTTAGCTCACTTGATAGCTAACCAGGGAAAAGATGTTTAAAGAAGATTTTATTTATTTATTTATCTTTAAGGAGAGGGGAAGGGAGGGAGAAAGAGAGAGAAACATCAATGTGTGGCTGCCTCTCGTGTGCCCCCAATTGGGGACCTGGCCCACAACCCATGTATGTGCTGTGCCTTGGAATCGAACCGGCAACCCTTCGGTTTGGCTTGATCCACTGAGCCGCACCAGCCAGGGCAGATTTTTTTTTTAATTAAAACATCAAGGCAACCTGAACAGAACAGGCGGCAGGAAGGAAGCCCTTGTCCCTCAAAATCAAACCCGGCCAGCTTGGCTCACCCATCTTTCCAGTGCAACTTCCTCCTGCTCCGGTCCTTCTAAGCCACGTGCAGTTTTCAGAGCAGGTCAGATGACCCCATATCCCTGTGACTTCTCCCTCACTCTGGCCTTTCACGGGTACTCCACCCTTGTGGGGTGGGACCATCCTCTTTCCCGGGTCAGCCCCGTGGGCTGCTGTTCCCCCTCCCCCCCGAAGTGTCCACCGCCAGCCGTCTGTTTTTGGATTCCCAGAACACGCTGCTCCCGGCTCCAAGTCCTCCCTGGGGTGTGTGAGTGGTTAAAAACAACCTCTCGGCTGCGGGACGCCAGGCTTCTTCAGAGTGGGGTGCTCATCTTGCTCGTCTTGCACACCTCCGGTCCTCTGCCTGGCTGACGGGGGAGCAAGGCATTTTGCTCTGATAGCAATCTGAGCTGTTTCTATGAGGCAGCAGAAATGCCGCCTAAGGAAGTCCGGCCTTGGCAAGAGGGGCCTTCCGTTATGCCAGGGGCGCCTCATTCCCCATGAGGGTGAGGCGGGGGAGCGACACACCGAAACAGGCTTGCTGGGGGGACGGCAGGACCAGAGGGAGCCGATGACAGCACATTCCCAGGCCCTGTCGTCTGACAACCTTCCACCTGGCCACCAGTTCCGGGCCTTGGCTCGCCCCCTCCGGACCTGAACCTCCTGGTCTCCTCTGGGAGGCCACCTGTCCCGCCTGCTCCCGGTGTGCACAGCCCTCAGCCCGTGTCTTTGTGGGGGGGACAGATGGAACGGCGACCTCGCAGGGATGTCAGCACCAGGGCCCCGCAGCTGTGGGCACAGAGCAGGCACGCAGGAGACTGTTGGCTTTGCCGGTGAATCACTGCCATTTACACATCACTGCCTCTCCCGTCAGAAAAATCCCGCAAGGGTGGGGACGGGTGCAGGTTACTCACCTCGCCACCCTGCCACGCAGCACCCCTACCTGATGGCAGGTACTTCACAAGGACCTGCTGAATGAACACATAACGAACAATTCACGCGTGCTTCTTCGAAATGTTCTTGGCTCGTTAACGTTCACCCGGGCAGGACGCAGGACACGTGGAACCTGACTCCCTTCTGCAGGCTGTTCAGACTTGTCCTGGGACCGTTTGCCGTTACTGTTAAGTGCTCTGCATTAGTATTCTAGACGCCCGAGGCACATGAGCAAGCATAAAAAGAAAGGGGGGGTGGGGAGTCAAACCCAACCTCAGAGGAGATCAATTCAACGAGTTTCCATAGCCTCATTATAGTCAAGCAGAAACCTGTCCAAGCTCAAAGTTACTAAAATGCAGGAACGGAAAGAGTCACCCCCCGAAATGATAGACGGTTGGAAACACAGGGGCGAATGGAAGCACAGCAGCCTGGACCGAACTGTGAGTGCGGCACGCACAGCTCTTCCTAACACGGCAGCGAGAGACACGATCAGGATGGCGCAAACCCAGAGTGCTGCCGGCACCGTTGCTGGAGAGGATGACAGCCTCGGGCAGCTGGCCTCGAGGCGGGTGGGGCTGCCACCCCGCCGGGCCACCGGGGGCACCGTTTGGCCCTTTCTCCCGAAGCTGAACACCATCTTCCCCCACACAGTCTGACAAGCTCATTCCTAGAGATTTTCCCGACTGACTTAACAACTTCTGTCCGCACAAAATCATGCATGCAAATGTCTCGGGGCATGACCACCCCAAACTAAAGACAAGCGAGCAGTCCTTCAGTCGATGAACAAAAGGTGGTGGCCCATCCAGACGACGGAACAATATTCAGCACTAGAAAGAAAGGAGCCCTCAAGCCAGGAAGAGACGTGGAGGAACCTTGCAGGTTTAGCAATCTGCATTATAAAACGCCAGCAGGCGCCCTGAATTGGCGCCAGAGCCTGACCGGCAGAGTTCTGACACAGGAAGTGGGCGGGGCCTCGGGCCACGCGGAGCTCACTCAGGCCGCCGGCCCGGGTATCGCTGATTTCCGCAAACTGCGAAGTGGGCGTGGCCACGGCAGAGCGCTCCCTTTGTGCCAGGTCCGCACCTCTACACACTGAGGCTTTACCTCCCCCACGTCAGAGACGCGAGAGGCTTCGCACCACCTGCCAGCACGGACTTGTCTCCTTGTTCTCTGCTCTGCTGTCCCCACTGAGTGGCAAACGTGTCGCCAGAGCAGGCTTTGCTGTGTCTCCAACAGGGCTGTCGCCTAGCAGGCAGGCACACAGACAGCGTTTTTAAATGAATTAAGCTTTTTAAACATGTGTGTTTGTATCATGTGGGATATTTCAATTTGCAAATCCATGTTATTGTAATAAGAAATGATAGAATTCTAAACTACCACAGAATCAATTTATAAAAGTCTAAAAAGCAAAGAGGCAGGCATGCCTTGGGTGGTACAAAAGAAATAATTATCTTTCTACCTTATGTAAACCACATCATTGTAAAAAAATAAGTCTGTTTTTAAGATGAGTGTGGCTATAGAAGGGGAACGCACAGATGTTAGCTTGTATGAAAGAAAAGTAGAACCTCCAGTATTGGTCTTCCTTCTTCTTTTTTTTAATCTTCACCAGAGGACATTTTTTCATTGCTTTTTAGAGAGGGAGGGAGGGAGGGGGAGAGAGAAACATTGATGTGAGAGAGAAACATGGATTGGTTGTCTCCCGTACACTCCCCAACTGGGGATCATACCAGGGATCGAACTGGCAACCCAGGCATGTGCCCTGACCAGGAATCGAACCCGCGACCTTTCACTTACAGGATGATGATGCTCCAACCGACTGAGCCACATTGCCAGGGCCCCCACCGGGGCACTGCTTCCTTATGCCTGCGAGTGCTCCCTGACAGAAGCAGAAGCGACACCCTACAGGGTTAACCGTGATGACGTGATCGAGAGCGCTGGCACCGGATTGCTGAGTGAAGGCTGAAAGATTCTTTGTAGCCAGGGAAAAGTTTTGCTGTAATGGAACCATTACAAATTCTTACAGTAATAACACGGTACATTATAAGCTTGCTCAGATGATAAGCTCTTTATGAGGGCTAGAAGCCTGCAGCCCTCTCGAACAAAGACCTTTCTGTCTTAGATTTCCTAGAAGTCAATAAGCTAAAACTCGCATCCCTGCACAATACCCACTCAGGCTCACAGAAGGGCTGGTCCTCTGGGGCTGCGGCCCAGCTCCCCGGGGCACGGGGCAGTCACCACGAGACAGTGGCAGACGCGCAGCGTCACTTCTGTGTCCAATTAGATCCTCCCTGGGTTCCAACTACTTTTTACTTTGAAATAATTTCAGATTCACAGCAGAGTTATGAAGACAGCAGAGAGAGGTCCCATCTCGTCACCCGGCTCCCTCTGCCAACATTCCATGTAACTACAAAACTGAGAAATCAGCATTCACACAACACGGTGAACCGAACTAGAGGCTTCATTCAGACTGCACCAGGTTTCCCACGAATGTCCCTTCTGTCTTCCAGCCCGGGACCCCGCATGCATTTAGCTGTCCTGTCTCCTTGGTCTCTTCCAATCTGTGACAGGTCCTCAGTGTTCCCTTGCTTCTCATGACCTTGGCACGTTAGAAGAAGGCTGGGCGGGCAATTTCCAGCCTGTCCCTCACCTTGGCTTTGATGTTTTCTCTGACCAGACAGGATGGATGGCTTTGAGGGAGGTAAAGGCAACAGTCAAGAACCTTCTAACCCCTTCAAATTCCAGAGCAAGTGACATAAATGACTTAGTATCGCTGATGTGAAGGGGGGGTTGCCAGCTCTTCATACTATGAAGTCTGTATTTTTTCCATCCCCTACGCCATTCATTACACATGACTCACTGAGTCCAGCCCATAGGCAAGGGGAGGGGCATCAGGCTCTGCCTCCAGGAGGGAAGCTTATCCAAAAAATGTGGGAATGGCAAAGGCACCAAAGTCATTAATACTTTGTAACAACTGTTGCTTTTTCCAAATTGAAATCTGCTGATAAGCCGACCTCTAGTGATGCTTCATGGCAACTAACAAAAGCAGAGGCTGAAAAAAAAAAAAAAAAAAAAAAAAGCCGAGGCTTGAGAAAGATTTGTAACTAACCGAATAAACAAGACATTTGCACCATCCACTGCAGAGACAAAAATATGCTGAAGATATCACTCAGTTGTAGCTTCAAAGTGCTGGGCAGTTCAACCTCTGGCCAGGACTCATTTGTTTTCGTTGTCGCATCCAACAGAACTTCCGCTGTCGCTACGGAGGCTTTACTGTCGTCCAGCTTCACTGTCTCGTGGTTTATCTGGCTCCTCACCGACTGCAATTAGCATGGCTTCACGTCGGGAAGAGAGGAAGCAAACATATAAAGCGGCCGCCTGGCAAACACCGGTGATAGGAGGACGCCGTATGCCAGGCCCACTGCCCATGGGTGCTAAGCGACTTACTGGAAAAGCCCAAAGTCGGAGCCCTTTACCCGTCCCCTCTGCTCCCCAGGACAGAGCTCTGCAGGCGCACGGGTCACCGCGGGTGCCAACGAACCAACACGTGAGCTCAGTCAGGCTCCGCTGGGAACATCACTGGGTCACAGGAAATGCCGTAAGAGTACAAACGGCGTGGACGGGTCCCTGAACGCGAGCTAGACCTCCCCGGAGAAGACCATACACAGCGCAGAGCACTGGGCTCCGCCTGCCGGCAGCCCGGCTCTGGGCGGGGGCCTGGGAACGTGCCCTGTGACAAGCCACCCGAGCGATTCTCTCGTGGCTGGTCTCCCTCGGAGAAAGAGCAGCCTGGCGTGAGACCCCCGGGCAGTGCAGACGTGAGCAGGGCACACAGGGACCCAGCTAGACGCGGAGACATGGACGGGACAGCTGCTCACGTCACGGTCGCTGCTGCGACCGCAGAGCTCACGTTCCTGCCGAGCGCACTGCTCTCAGAGGGGGGAAGACACACGGAACTGACAGCTCACACGCGTGTGCACACACATGCACGGTCCTATCCGTAAGGAGGCCCCGTGGCGGCTGACTCACCGGAGGGATCCAGTGGCTGGAGGTACAGGTGGGAGACCTGCCCCCGCAGACCCTTTGCCTGTTGAATTTTGGGCCATGGGACAGCATCGGCTATTAAAGCTGCCAAGTCCATCTGTACCTATGTCCTCAGCAGCCATGATCACTTTCTGCCCCGAGCCCCTCCATGTCGAGTGCAATGTGGAGCTGAAGACAATACAGGTCCGGATGCGGACTGCCCGGCTGCCTTCCTGTGAAACCACCGGGCCCTGAACGTGTTCACGATCCTCGCACTTTCCCACGGATGTAAACTGCTTCAATAAAAAGCTAAAAATAAAACGAAGGTTTCTTCTTGTTCCCTCACATTAAGAGAGTCCTATCGTGTTTCATGTATTTATTTGCCTGAAGAAATGACTGTTTCAGATTTTGCAATCACGTTTCTGAAAAACGAGCCCTCTACCCTGAGTTACGATGGTGACCCTGGGTGGCGCGGGGCCCCCCAGCCCGCCGCGTCCTCCCTCGGCTTGTCCGCCGGGGGGACAGCCTCACGGGCCACCCTCTCTTCACAGCGGCAGCTTTCAACAGCCTTGAGAAGCATCCCCCAAAACTGCCTTATGGTTTACCCTATGGCATCCGCAGGTTTTTCATTATGGAAATGAAGTCTCCAAAGCCACTTAGAGAAAATGCCAACGTGGTCAAAGACAGAGGAAGAGGCTGTGCAGAGAGGAGGAGGCTCAGGAGACGCGACAACCCACCGCAGTCCCGGAGCCCGGGCTGGACCCGGCCGGGGAGAAGGGGAAGCCGCTCCGTGGGGCCCTGCCGGGTGGGTCGATAAACCACCACGTACACAGCGGGCTCAAGTATCCACCTTCCACGTTCCATTTACTTACGCGGTGGTTACACCGTAAGATTTCCCTGCTCTTAGTCAAAACACATGGACACTGTTTAAAGTAAAGGGTAACAATGTAAGTTCCCCTAAAAGGTGGGAGGGGGATGGTCTTTGTCTCCCTCACAAGGGCGGGGGTGGGGTGGAGATAAGTAGGAACGCTGCAAGCGACGGTGTAAATGGACGTAAATGTTAGCAGGGTAGTCTGGGCGTAGGGTGTGTGGGTATTCTCAGTACCGCTCTTTTTTTCTTTCTGTAACGTTTCTGTGAAATGACAACTATTTCCAAAGAAAGTTTTTAAAAACTGTATATTCATAAATAAGCACAAAATACCATCAGAACCAGCTCGGAAATGAATGTGGATTTTGATGAGGGCAGTGGCTCGTCACGAACCATCTTAATTATGTAAGTGTAATCCCAAGACATTATTGCAACTTGCAAAAAAAAAAATTACACCTTCTGGCTAGATTTATGAAAGAGCTAAATAAGCACCTTCCAAGACCCAAAGCTTAACATAATTGCCTTCAACATAAAACTCCGCCTCGATTAATTTCTCATAATGTGCGTCTTAATGGAGGAAGTAGATTTCGGGAAGTTTGAAATAAAAGTTCCTCATTCATGTGCGAGATTAGTCCTGCCTTGCCTGGTGAACACAATGAAGAATCCTAATAATGACGTAAGTTAGAATCACTTAAAAAGCCCTGCTTAAAAAGGAGTCAAAGGTCTCACAGAACGGAAAATGTCCTGGCAGACAGAATTCTTCAAAATGATAACAATGATGAACTACATGCGAAAAGTCAAACTTTTCAGAGAAAAACAGGAGAAAATTCCTGTGACCCAAGGAAGGGAAAGACTTCTTAACAAGACACAAAAAGCACGAACTCTGCTGGAGAAGAATGACAAGTGGGACCTCACTTCAGCTCGCCGTCTGCACGTAATAAAAACCCCACAACTGACGCGGGAAGACAAGCCCGGTTCCCAGGAGAAGATGCCGGGGCCACCGGGTACCAGCCCCCTGGAGAGCGAGCCCCGTACCGGAGAAGCCCCACGGCCATCAGGCCCTGGAAGAGCCGGACAGCGGCAGGGACGCCACGGGAGCTGACTGCCTGCACTCTCGGGACCCCCTCGGTGGGGACAGGGCGCTGCCCAGGCAGGGCAGGGGGCTTCCGGCCCTATGCAGGGCCCTTTAGGTAGGACGGTCATTTCCCAGATGCAGCAGGCGGCTCCAAGTCTAAGAGACGGGATGACCGAACATTTGGGCGACCACGTCGCAGTGAGAGGGAACAGCCTGAAAACGGTCTCTCAAGCCCTGCGGCCCCAGGACCCCTTTAAAACTGTGTTGGCGTTCGTGCCGGGTCACAGTTCTCGATGAGCTCGAGGTCCTGGCTCTCCTGCTGTCTGCCCTGCCCGGCACAAGATGTAACACACGGCTTCTCACGTCCTCTGTCAGAGGCAGGCCAGTCCCCTCCCAGTGCAGCAGGAAGGCCAGCTTCTCAGAGACCAGGGGCAGCGCTACGTATTTTACCCATAATGAAGCGTGTTAAGGTTACGCCGACCTCACTAAGGATGGGGAGATGCCCAAGGACCGCCAGCTGCATTCTGCTGGAAACTGCATGTGACGCCCTGACAGCTTTTCCTGCTGCAAATGTCCATGATGGCAGAGAACCCCCCCACCCAGGTCCAGCGAGCCCTCCATCAACTGTGCGGCGGGAGGGGGCGGGCACACAGAGATTACAGGGTGCACTCGACTCACATTTGCGATTTAAAATGTGTCATTTATAATTATAAACGACACGAAGACTACTTCCTGTGTACTTGAAAATGCCCACTTCCCTAAAAGTTCAGAAGAAGGAAATGGAGCGATGCGGAGACTTTTAAAAGCGAGTCTGGCGGGGGAAGACAAGTACAGGCAAGAACACAATCTCGTCACACAAAGCCCTTTGGAAAATTAAGTCAGAAGAAAAGCTAACAACTTGTATCAGAAAGTGTGCTGCTTTTTCGTGGACAAAAGGTCTAGCAATTCCCTCCGTCCCTGACAACTATCAGCTTATCCCTCTAAACACAACACAACCTAAGCCCTGTTTCCACACTGACTAATATCAGATCCTGGGACCACAGGCGAGAAGGTGCGTATATGCGCCAACAAAAACAGAGGAGGCACGGCTCACTCAGATTCTCTAGCACTGCTAAAGAGAAAAAAACGCCGGCAAGGACACTTCCTTCAAACTCGGCGTCTCTGTGTCGAGGTGACTCCGTAATCGCCTGCCACCTACTCCGAGGGGAGCAACTAACGGCGCGGCAGACCTCCAGATTACCAGCGCTGTCTACAGAGCCAGCGTCTAAAATAAAACGCGGAGCCCCGAGCTCTTGGCTTTCCACATCATTACTCATTTCATGAACTTGAACCACGGAGGCTTCTAAGCTGTGTGGGTCAACACGACCAGAGAACAGCTGGTCTTGGGGGGGGACAGAGCCAGGGCGAGCGCCCCCCACCTCCCGCCCCTCACACTGCTGCAATCCCATCTGTGGACTTGGCAGAAGTGACTGGATGGATCTCCTGGATCACCGGGAAGACAGCCCGGCTGTGCGGCAAACCGCCTTTTCTTGGGGGCCCCCAAATGCCATCCATTTCTTAACTAAGGACTTGGGACAAACGTGCAGAAGGCACACTCTAAAAACCAAGAGAAACGGTTAACAAGAGGGAATTCCAATTTCTAAGATAAACACGAAGGTCAGGACTAAAAGGACGTCGGAGGACAGGATCGCCCGCGTCCCGGGCCTGGCTCAGAACGGGGGCAACACGACAGACCGGTTCCGGGCTCTTACCTCGTAGGACCAGACGCACTGCACCCCCGCGAACCTGCGGACGCACCTGCCCACCTCGACGTCCTCGTGGGCGGTGTGCATCTCCCGGAGACACTTCCCGATGTGCGGGGCCACCCTGCGGAGCACCTCCCGGCTCATGATCACGCCGGGCCCGCCCATGCAGAAGTTCTCGCCGGGCTCCAGGGCCAGCTTCCCCATCTCCTCCGTGGTGCCCAGCCCCGTCTGCCCCAGAAACAGGGGCTCGCTGCTGTTCAGGCTCCTCAGGAAACTCTCCAGCCGGTCCCCTTTGATGTACACGTCGTCATCCGCTCTCATGAACCATTCGTACTTGTCCAGGTAGTGGTCGTGCATGTACTTGAGCATCATGAAGGACTTCTTCTGGGGCGGGTAGGAGTCGTCCACGCCCCGCAGGGGCACCACTGGGATGGGGATGGACGTGTCGGAGCCCTCGCTGGAGAAGAACTCGACTTTCCCAGGGATGGTCTTGGACCACGTTCTGCAATGGAAACAGACAGCAGTGAGAGGGCTGTGTGGGCCAAGCTCCTGGTTTCCGGGAACTCGCGTATCTGCTCCCGGTGAATCGCCGAGCACTCCAAAGGAACCTGATGAGGAGCCGCTGGCTCGGCTCGCTTCCCCTGGACGGAAGCCCCCGCGCCCCGGGACATCCCACAGTCCACACTCGTTTGGAAAGGAATCCCAACCCGAAAGAACGGCGAGGTGTTCCAACGGTGCCAGGAGAAGCGAAGTTTCAGCTGCGGCTGAAACCCAAGTCGCCAGGCCACCGAGGTCTACATATTCACAGTCACTGCTCGCTCCCCAGCCACACGCTCCTCCACTCCATAAAACAATACAACAAACCATTTGTTCCACACACTTTCTTTGAAGGCTCTCCCCGTGCCAAGTGTGTGCCGGGCCAGAGAGAGGCCGTGCGACCCCGGGCCGGCGTGAGGACAGACAGACGCTCACTGAACAGTGTCACGGACGGATGTACGCACAGCCATCTGCAGAGACCCAGCTGTGAAGGAAAGGCTCGCAGCGCCCAGAGGCGTAAAACCACGAGCCCAAACTGGACCCACACACCCAGAGTGCAGGGCAGGGGGTGTCCTGCGGCGGGGACAGGGGCAAACTGCAGGGCCTGCCAGGTGCCCCGCCCCCGAGACAGGGGTCTTCCCGCCCTAAAGCAGAAGGGAGACGAAGGACTAGGTGTCTGCACCCCCAGGGCGGGGCTGCAGGCAGGACGAGAACTCCACGGGGGGGCTGCCCGCCCCACAGACGGAGGAAACACGGCGATCGGTCAGAAGGAGACAGTCCTGCCCAGGCACCTCGGACGGAAGGCCGTCGAGTCCCGCTTTTCCTTCTCCTTCCTTGACGCTGCGTATTAAGAGCTGAAACAGTCCAGCTACAAACACGCATTTACAGAGACGACTTCTAGGAAAAACATCTCAGGGAGGATGAGTCAATGAGTAAATTTAGCCTCAGGGAGATCAAAAAAGCGCAGCTCCCAGACAATGCCCTTACGACTGGATTCACTATAGTGACAAGCTGCGTGCAGGGTCAAAGCCACACGCATCTCTCAGGGGGGCCTCAGGAGAGGAAGTCTGAAAACACACACCTCACCCCTGGGGAATAAATACGAAGTGGGGGGTGGGGAGGAGCAGGGGAGAGGCGACTTTCACTTTTTATTCTGTCTGTCTCTGCACTGAGTGCGATTGTTACAAGCTCGTTACTTCCTGGAAGAAAATGGAATTGCGATAAAATACAGAAAACTTGAAGTTCACCATTTCAACTGTTTAAGTATCAAGGTCAGTGGCATTAAGAACATTCCATTATTCTGCAACCGTCACCGTCACCCATTCTCCAGAAGTTTCTTCATCTTGCAAAACTGAATTTCTAAAGCATACATATTACCTTTGTACTTTTAAAAACAACCTACAATGAAGGAAGCTATTGCTGGCTTTTAATTCCCCTCTTAGCCCAAATACAAAGAATATAAAATGACTTCAGACTTACTGCATTCAAGCAGAGGGGGGAAATCCACGGGCCTGAACTTTCTGTCAAGCACACGTCTCAGAATGTCCAAGAACTGAATACGTGTATCTCATTTTCATCAAATCTAGGATGCCCATGGTAAAATGCACCACCGTTTTATGTACCAGCAACAATTTCCAGCCACAGCCACAGGATGCCAGCATCTGAGACAGGCATCCAGAGCTCACAGGTGTTAAAGTGTGGGAAAAAAAAAAAAAAGTATCTCAGAACGGATGCGATACAGTAGGTGTGATGTTTCCCCTTAACGCTGATGGGTTTTAACTGTAGCCGTACGTCACCTCCGTACGTCACTTGTGGGACACTGTAACAAAGAATCCGGCACACACAGAGCCCCGCGGGACGGCAGATGATGGTGCAGCAGCAGGTTCTGCATTTTCACAAAGACTACGCCCCTGGAAAACAAGGGAGTGAGATCGCCCCAGCAGGATGGGCAGCTGATCGAAAGAGAAGCCGAGCCACCCCCACAGGGACAAGTCCATTTAACAATGAGAATGAGTTCTTCCTCAGAGTGGCCGGAGGTGCCCTCTGAACATGGTTCGCTAGTCACTGGACCCAGACACCCCCACAAAGTTATGCAAATCCAGGGGTTCAAACCTTTGTGTTCATTAAAGAACACAGGTGACACGGCCCAGGCCATCCAGGGCATGCATATCAGAAAAGCCACCAAGCGCTGAGGGATGTCACCTGACGGAAGCAGTGCGTGCCCTCCCGCTGTTGCCGTGGTGGGGTTGGCGGCTGTGCCCAGGCCAAACCATGGGGCTGGACGCAGGGGCAGTGGCCCAAAAACAACACCGAAGTTTTGCTGCGAGTGCTTACAAATGCAGAGAGTTAACGCCAAACTTAAGGGTCTTAGATTCTCTTGTCCTGCAGCCCGTGCAGGTGAGCAAAGCTCCTGAGAGGCGGCGCAGAACCCACGGAGCTCGCGGGCCGACCGGCCCACACACAGGAGCTCTCCCGGCCCCCCTGAGGGGACCCCACTGAGAAAGGGCAGCTTGTTCCTAGCCCAGAAGAAACAGACGCCCCAGACGGAACCGAGGAAACAAAAACGGACAGACGGCCCGGGAGTGAGTTCAGCATAACATGCCTACTAATAAAAGTAAAAGCAGGAAAAAAAATGAGAATGAACCACAGCCTACCTAGAAAGTATGAGAAACTAGACACTGTTTTCTGATGTGGTCACATGGGGGGGGAAAGCAACTTCCCCGCCTCAGGAAGTCAGCGGGGACAAGAGGTGCTGAGAAGACAGCCATCCCAGTCAAGGAGCCTGACTCCTCCCTTCGTGCAGAAGCGATTTCTGCGGGGCAGTCACAATGCTTTGCAAACGTAAGTAATTTCAGTGCTTGGCACGTCGGAGAGGCCAGCAGACACTCCCCCCGCCCCGCATGGGATCGGTGACCTAAGGACGGTGGGTGTGCATTTGTGCGTGTGCTTTTGTGTGCACACGTAGGCAGACGGTTTCTGTCTCTCCCTTCGAGACATTTCCAGGTGAGCGTCTCGTCACTCTCCGAGAGCCACACGAACTTTTCCTGCCATTTCCCCGTGAAGAAGTAAATCCGCTTAATCAAACCGCAAGCAGAAAACAATCAGGTAAAATTCACAGGCGCGCTGGAACTGAAATACACTACCATTCGTGGTACTTGTGAAATACGGTTTCAAGATAAATAAATCTGTATTGCCTTACAATGGATTTTAAAAGGGCAGTAAACAAAGTCCACTTAACTTCAGGGTCTACCCAGCTGCTTCTGAACTAACATGTGATTTATAAGACAGACCAAGTTCAAAGTGGTACTAAAGCAGCCAGCCCCAAAAGCCATTAACGCACTCAAGCACCGTGACGTCACCTGGGCCAGGGGCAGGTAAGACAATGCCAGCCTTCAAAGGGACAGCCCACTACAGAGCCGATCACCCATGGCGTACAGTTCAGAGCAAGAGTTTGGAATCGGGCTGCTGGGGCGGGGATCTCGGCCCCACTTTGGGCAACCTACTCCATGCCTCCCTCTTCTCCTCTGTATGTAAACTGGGGACAATTACAGTCCCTGCCTCACAGGGCTGCGAGGGTGACAGGCTTAGAAGTCAATGGGGCGTGCAGTAAGCGTTACAGAGGTGTGACCTGTTAGCAAACAAAATCAGGGAGTGATTAAATAAATAAAAAATGAAGGAGACAAGAAAGGCTGGGCCGGCCGTGGACCGGCCAGCGTCCAGGGAAGGGGTAAGGAAAATGCCTCTTCTCACGTTTCTGCCTGAACCCCCGACACCCGGACTGCATGTTAGAATCCTGTTTTACTGTCCATCTCAGTCAATGTCAGGGCCCAAGTCGAACACCAGGATTCTTCATCTTAGAGCGAGGGTCAAACTCACGTTCGTGCGGCCCTGCTTTGGCGTGCCCCGCCGGACAGAACAGAGGGACAGGAGCACTCTGGGTGCTGGCACAGTTAAGGACGAACCTACGACTTGAAATGACATCACTGTCCACGCAGAGAAACCAATTAATTTCAAAAGCAGACGATCTGACCTCAAACCATCCTTAAAAGCCTCTCTGCAGTTTTATGGTGAACTCCACCCAATTTTCTTTTCCTTTTTAGGGAACCCAGGAGGAAAAAAAAAACCTCTTGTTGCCCTTTTCTGTTCTTAAATGACTGGTGGTTTGAGGGAAATCTCTTAGCATGACGTTTTCGGAAATCCTCCCATCGGAAGAAATCAGGGTGTTTCCACGGAGGACACCTGCAGTTTAAGGGGCTCCAGAGAGTCGGGGCGCTCTGAACGTGAAGCGTGACTCACCCGCCCTGGGGAAGAAGGGACACTCGTGAAAGAAATGAAGGAAACGTGCGGCACCACCTGGGACAGAAACGGGCCCGCCCCGCGATGTTCACAAACGCCAACCTCGTCACCAGCGCCCTGGTGGCCGGGAGCAGAGCGCTCTCGTGTCACTGGAACCTCGGGACGCTCGCAAAGGCCCTGCCAGAGAGCTCGGTTTCCTGCGGCCCGATTATCAGCTCTTGCCGGAGCACAGATAAGACAACGGAAACTTGAGAGTGCCAAGCAGCCTTCCGTGCCGCCAGGCTTCTAAATGCTCTCCTGATACGGGGCTAAATCGCGGCGCGGCAGTGCGGCGGGCCAGCGGTGGCGTCCCCGGGGACGGCCCGGCTGAGGAAGCACCCACCGACGACCTCCACGCCCGCTCAGGGTCGGTGTAGGGAAAACGACGGCGAGCGCGTTTCCAACCACACGGGATCTGCGGCCTGACCGCTGGGCCACGTTGGTAACACGCGGTGCGTCTGCGAGGCAGCGCCGACCTGGGACGTGGAATGCAAAGGGAGTGAAAGCAGGCACAGAAAGCCAAACACCCTACCGCCTGCAGCTCCGCCCTGAACTGCTCGTGCTGGCTGTTTTGGGACGAAGGGTCGGAAAGGACTTCAGTTTCTTCTTTGTGTTTTCTACAGTTTCTAAATTTTCTGCAACAGGTGTTTTCAGAGTTGGGGGAAAAATTGTATCGGGGGAAGGGAAAGCTTTTAAGCTAAAAGGGATTCAAAGAAATAAAAGAAATTAAACAGAAGACTTTACTTGCATAATGAAAATACCGTTTACTCTATCCATGGACAAAAGCTAAAAGAAAAACGGAGCGAGACTGAGTACTTTCTTTCCCAGTCTCCCAAGCTTTCGGTTATACTGATTTTCACAGGTGAAAAGCAGAGATTCCCTGTGACGTCCCCCAATCACCGTGATATGTGCTGCCCGATGGTCACATGGCACCTTTGAAGACGCTTCATATGATCACGTCACCTCAGAACCTGGGGTCAATGGAGGGAGGGAGACCACAGCTTTACCCTGCAGAACTGATGGACAACAGGAATTAAATGTAGACTATATTTATATTCTCCCCGGTACGGAAAAAATTTAAGACAACTTAACACACATGCATCCGTGATGGAAAAAAGTGAGGAAATGAGGCTGGAGAAAATCTATAGTAGGAAAGCGGGAGCAAGGCGCACGGGTGGCCCCTGCACCCGGGGGTGGGGCAAAGTCACGGCGGGGGACCCGGCCAGCACCACGCCCACGGCCAATGCTGAGCCAGTCCCTGCACAAGTCAAACGGTGGCTCAGGGGGTGAGACCCATTTGCCACCACATCACCCCCACATCTGCTCCCGGCGGCCACCTTCAGCTACAGTCTCCAGCAGGCAGGCACTCGGGAGAAGGCTGTGTCCCACTGCTCGGGATTCAGTGAATCTCTCCCGGACTCTAAGACCCGAAGCCCCCCCCCCCCCCCCCAGAGGAGCAGGGGTCGATGGCAGAGAAAGCAGAGCAAATGCAGTGAGAGCCCTCGCCCGAAGCACAGGGCGATGGAGAGGCCATCTCAGCTCCTCCTCCCCAAACTGTACACCCAGGTCTGGGCTGCCAGTCAGGGCGACCATGAACTTGAACTGGAGCAGGCCCTTGGGAAAACGCGCCAAAGTCGGTCCTCTGAGGCTACCACCCATGACTCGCAGCCTCGCCTGGAGCCTAAGAAACGTGCTCCGGCAGGACGCCCCGCACGCAGCTCAGGCACTACCTGCCTGCAGCCAGGGCGCTGCTCCCGCCGGCTTCCCGGAAATGCAGTTTCCTTTTTTCGAATCTTTACCTGCCTCCCGGTGCAGGACCTCAGGATGCGAGCCATCTCAAATTCGTTTCAAAAGTAGGCAAAAAGGTGGGAAAACGGTTTCATAAAAGAGAAATCCAACTATACTCCTCACTGTTACCTTATTTTCTCCCTCAACAAAGCTGCTGGCGGGTGGATTTCAGCTTCCCACCTCGACAGCGGCCTGGGCGCCAGCCCAGCGGGCAGTCCCCAGGTATCGCGAGCTAAGAGCGGCCTGCCCTAGGAGTCCGGGTTCACGGTGAACAATGGGGCTCCTCATCAGCTGCGACCACAAATACACCCTCTCGGGAAGGCAAGAATTAAAATCCGCAGTCTGAGGGCCGAGGGCAAATTCTGATCTCATGATACGTCCCCGACGCTTCGAGTGGTGGAGAGTGACCTTGGACAGTTCGAGTGTTGCTGCTGTGCATGCAGAAGTGTCAACAGGCCATTAATTCTTAAATGATGCACGAGCAAGAGTCATTTTCAAATGTAATGCTAAACAACAACAACAACAAAAAAGTCAGTGTTGCTGAAGGCCAACAATAAGATGACCCGGAATCTATTCTGGCCAGCTGCTTCGTGGGTCCGTCTTCCTTTACCGAGGCACTTCCTGCCGTCCAGCCCGCTTCACGGGCCAGTCGCCGCCCTTCCCGAGCAATTACCAAGTGCCCCGTGCTGTGCTGGGGGCATCGGACCCTCAACCCAATGACAATGGTATGAGGTCTGCGAGGGACCCTCACCCACATGTCACAGAGCAGGACACTGAGGCTCTGGGCCTGGTAAGTCATTTGCCCACCGTCATAAAGGCAGTAAATGTCGAAGCCAGCACTCAAATGGGGCCTGAGTCTAAAGCCTGCCTGGCCGGGCCTTTCTCCGTTTCCTTCCCCAGGCGATTGCCCGCCTCTCTCTCCCTCCCCACCCCCCCCTCTAGGTCAGGCCTCCGCTGATAAGGCTGAGGAAACACTCGTGTGGATGAGGAGAGCCGCCTTACATCCACTTCAGCCACTTCCAGCCTGGTAACGGCCTGGCTGGCAGCTGCCTCTCTGGAGCTGGGGCTGCATTTAGCGGCCGGCCGGGAGGCTGGACTGGAAGGTCGGCCTGTGAAGCCCTCATTCTGCGTCTGTTCCCTTTACTAGTCCACACTCTGAATCCTGCACCCCCGTTTCCTGGCACTGGGCTGGAAACAGAAGAAAGCTTCACACCAAATCAGCCTCTGCCCCTAGGCTCAACTTACCGCTATTGTCTACATTTTCAACAATCCCCAGGTTTTGGGTTTGTAAGCCCAGAGACGGTCCATCGGAGCCTATTTTTAATCATCCGGAAACGCAGGTACTCGCTACCGAACTAACTCTGCAGCGATCGGAGCTCCAGCAGTGACACCGAGTGAAAGCGAGAAGGACGACTTTGTGACTTTTAAATCATAACTACACCTCTCGTCCGCCCTCTCGTGTCCAGAGGCAGAAGCCCCAGCGACACGGAACACAGGCTGGGGTGCAGGGCACTCACAGGGACGCGCAGGAGGCGGGGCCCCGCGCGCAAGATGCCTCCGCGCGCAAGATGCCTCCCGACTCTCCAGAGTATCAGCGAGGGGTTGTGACGTTACAGTAACTGAGGAAAACCTGATCACAGCGACCAAGGGCACGTGTCCACCCTACACTTCCGGGTGGGACTCACTGTCACTTAGTGAAACAAGAATGGCCCCAGCCCAGGCCCAGGGAGCCCGGAGCCCACGTGCCATCTGTGCCCAGCAGCTGCCTATGATTTAACCTCACTGCTGAGAGCTGTCATCTCCTCCCCGCCTCCCCACCCACCACTGTCGAACAACTCTACAGAAACAGAGAAAAGCGCCAAGGAGAACACGAAAATCCCTCCACGCCGTGCCGAGTGGACTCTCGCACTGTTTCCTTTTCCGTGCCACAGAAGTTTACCGTGTGACTTTAAACAAAGAGGGCCGCCTGCTGAGCGAACCACTTTACCACGGGCGCTCACGTAAACACACCCCGACCCTCTCGTCCCTTCAGCACTTCGGCCGCACCGCGTTTCATGGCCGAGGCAGCGATCAGTCCGTGGCTCTCACGGTAGGACACTGCAGGTGGTTAAATGGCTACTTCCCCGGGGACAGCTTTAAGTTCCTTTGGGAAATTGCCGGAGGACGTGCTCAATCTCAGATCCCGGCCCCGGTGAGCTGTGCCTTCTCATCGCTCCTTCCTGCTGGTTCCATGTTTCTGGGAACCTGCCGTCTCGGCCTCAAAACCTCCTGCTCAGCCTTCAAGGTGACGCAAGAGGAAGAGCGGGCGGCGCTGTGGCTCAGACCTCTCTGGATCCCCTCCACCATACGCCAGTGCAGGCCTCTCTTCTGCACACCCAGAGTCATTAGCCCAGGCACTCTGTGCGCCCTCCTCCCCCGATATTATTGTTAGTGTCCTTCCCTGGATGATGAGCTGCACAGAGATGGGGTCAGCCATCTATTTTCAGTAAACGGCAGCTTCGTTAACGGAGGGGGAAAAGTTAAACCGCCCACTCGAAGAAAACACGGTCACGTGTGATCTTCTGTCGACAACCACGGGTATCTCTGGGCTGGTCCGACCGTGTAACATAAAGCAAAACTCACTGTCGGGACCACCTTCTCGGCCAGCCTTAATTCATAACGTGAATGAAGGGGGTCGTGCTCCCCAAGTTCGCTCACTGGTTGGCTGCTTGGATGATGGAAGGCTTTCGGCAGATTTTTGCTGAAACTGAATTCTCTCCGAGACAGAGCGTTTCGTGACAAACCAGGTTTCCTGAGTCTGAGAAAGAAGCAAAGGAACCCTCGAGATGTGCTGGCGAGGGCTGGTGAAAGGCACGGTCTGCCTTCACTGAAAGCATTAGGAAGAGGCCATTAAACTGCTCTGACATCTGGCGATAAGGCTCCGCTATCTACAGCTAGTGTTTCTCAAACTTTCTTCCCACAACTCCCTGCGGACCGATGCCAATCTTTCGCGGTGCCTTTACCACTCCCGGGGCAAAGAAGGGAAACCAGCCCCCTCTTTCTTCTGAGAAAGTAAAGAAAGGACAAAACAGTACACCATCTTCAGCCCAGGGCAGCTAAGAACCAAGACAAATAAAAGGTGTCGGGTTAGCGCTGCGCTCTGGGCATAAAAATGGACTAAAAAGCTAAGTATGTGTGCTTTTTAAAAAAAAAATCAAAGCATTAATTTAAAAAAAACCTAAATAGCATCAAAACTCTCCCATCAAGAACAGGTAAAGGGTAGCCAAGAAATGTCTGTCTCAGAAGCGGAACAAAGGGACACTTGTCTACCGGATATGAAAACATTATTCCACGTGCAATCGTTGCAACGGGTGGCACTGGCCTGAGGACAGACGGGAGGGTCGATGGGACACACAGCAAGTCCGCAGACGCAGCCAAGCACTCCGAGAATGGGGGAGAGGGCGTCTGCACGGGTGGGGAAGCGGGGGCTTCTTCATCAGATGCTGCTGGGACCATGTACTAGCTGGGGAGAACAGGAGGTTCAGCTGTTTCTACCCCTTCCGGCAGTAGAACAAAAAAATGTTACTTTAAAAAAAGTTTCTCCTGGGCATTAAGTTTCTGAGCTTAGAAAAATAACGACGACAACAACACACACAACCACACAACCACCCCAAAAAACCCTCTAAAGCCAGAAAGGAAAACACTGAACTACATGAAGATTTAACTTCTGTATATCAAAAACATAATAAAAAAAAGGAAAAGAAAAATATGGGAAAACATGAACCGCAGCTAGTAATGAGAGTCACCAGGAACCCAGGGGTTCTGATGACCCGTCACTCACCAGCAGAATAAATTACTATGGAGGGATCACGGCACCATTTTAAAGTGGAATGACCTAGAATACAAACACTTTGCAGATGTGTCGACACAAATTACTTTATTTATTTGTAGAACTCCTGCTACGCAGTGCCTTCAAGAAATCTTACTTGAGGATGACCGCTCCACCGTGCACCACTCCAGAAGCACCGCTCCTCCCGATTTCTTTTTAAATGCATTACGTGGATGGAGCTAAGGATACACCCGTGTGCCTGTGTCTAAAATTTCTTGAAGCTCGTCGTGTGCAAAACCATCTCTGTTGACTCACCCCCTTCCACTAAATCTGGTCGCCCTCTCATCTTCTCCATCTCAATAAATGACACACCCACCCACCCACCCTACTTTTCAAGGTCCAGTCCTAGAAGTCACTGCTAATTCCTCTTTGCTTCCTCCTCAGGAGCACTGTTCCGGCTCCATCTGGCATATACCCACGAACCAACCACTGCTCTCTCCGCTGCTACCACACTAGCCCCAGACACCCTGATCTCCACCTGGATGGACCCCCTGACCCCTCCTTGCTTTCCCACAATCCATCCCCCACACTCTAGGCACAAGGAACTTTTCAGAACCTGATGCACTAGCCTCCCTTTCCTGCCTCAATACTCGGTGGGCTTTCTGATTCATTTAAAATAACATTCCACTTGCCCTGGCTGGTGTGGCTCAGTGAATTGAGTGCTGGTCTGAGAATCAAAGGGTCACCAGTTCGATTCCCACTCACAGCATATGCCTGGGTTGCAGGCCAGGTCCCCAGTAGGGGGCGCATGAGAGGCAATCACACACTGATATTTCTCTCCCTCCCTTCCCCTTTCTCTAAAAATTAGTAAATAAAATCTTTCAAAAAGGAAAAAAAAAGATTCCACAAGACAGAACACTGTCAGGCCTGGACACCCCCAGGCCTTTGTCCTCTTTCTTTCTAGGTTCCTTTCCAAGCTGGTCCCCTGCCTTCTAATTTACCAGCTCTTCCAGCTGACTCGCATGTCAGTGACATTCACGACCAGTTCCTCCTCATCAGGTCTCAGCTCCAACGCCACCACATTCTCTGAGGTCTTCCCCAACCGCCGAAAAGAAGGCACCACCCTGCCCTGCCCTTACCCTGTTCTATTTTCTCCACAGTGCCCATCACTAACCAGCAGCAACCCTCCTTTTAGCGTCTGTCCCTCCCACCCGAACAGCAGCTGCTGCGTGACAACAAGCGCCCCCTACTCGGCATCCCCCAACGCTCAAGAGTCTGGATTCAGGCGAGCCACACACGTCCCTGCCGAGCACAGGCACAAATGCGAAATGCGCGTATCTGAACATATTGGCCAATCAGGATCGTGCCCCTGGCTTTAACAGCCACCTGCTCAGGGCCTGTGAAAGAAGTCAGCCCTGGGCGGGCCCTGATCCGCTATACTTTGAGTTTTGTCTTTGCCTGTTTTTTAAAAAAGCTTTCTCACTTGCTCTCTGTGGTCACGGCATTGCTAATACCTCTTGGTGGCCCCTCTCCCTCCCTCAAGCATATGGTAGGTCTGAAAAGTAAAAGTCCCCAGTGATGGGGCTGTCCCGTCACCAAACACACCAGCTTCGGTGCAGACAGGCTTATCTCCTCGAATGTTTCAAGGGTTATTTTAAGTTCCTCCCTGAGTGATCTCAGTTACTAGTCCCTAGGCCTCCTTCTGACATGTTCAATAGCCCAGCATGAAAGCACACCCCAGTGCCGGTATCCAGTTAGAGGTGTGCCTTGCGCTAGAAGATCCAAGCTGCCTTTTATACGGAACTGTGCATGAAATGTCCAATTTAAGGGCTGAGCGTGGACTTCTGGCCCTGGCTGCAAAGCACAGCAAAGTCATAATCATAAGTTACACCCTATAACCTCCATCCCAACTCAGGCCTGCCTTAAAAGTTCCTTAGGGCTAAAATCATCTTGTGCCATCTCTCTGCAGCCAGTCTAAACACAGGGTGGACGGCTGAGAAGCAGAGGACCTTACCAGGCGGGGTAGGTAACTGTGGCTTCTTAAAATCTGAGAGATTAAAAAAAAAGAAAAGGTATGTGGGAGCGCTCCCGGGATGACTAGATAGGATACACTGTTTCCCCACTAAGGGTTTTCCGGTATCAAAGGTATACTTAAAAAACAAAAAGACAAGCAAAGTCCTCACAAAGAAGGAAGATAGGATACAATGTTTCCCATAAGGGCTTCCCTTTATCAGAAAGGCAGCTGTCACAAAGGAAGAGGAAACAGAGTGTAAATTGTGTTTCCACTTTCCCCCAACTGCCCCAAAGGCAACAAACAATGGGATAAAATATACATCTCAAAGAGATGGGGTTGGAGACTTGGCGGGAGGCCAAGAGAGGTCAAGCATGGGCTTTGGGACAAGATCTTCCCCGAATGTAAAACACAAGGTTCAGTCTGCATGGCACTTTCTGAGTATTGCTGGTATAACAGAACCCTGCTGGTTGGTGTATACTGATTTTGTATCCATGAAAATGTATTTGTTTGGCCGGGGGAGGGGCAAGGAGTGACACCATCTACTATTGGAACAAACTGCTTTGATCATTGTCCTCAATGTTGTACTTTCACAGGGTCTGTCACCAAAGTGCAGTCCTGTGGGTTTACTTTTAAAACCATGCTGCAAAGAATTCAGGTTAGCTCATCCTCAATCTCTGATGTGGATATTTCTCTTGTAAAAAAAAAACACAATTTGCATAAATTCTGGGTAATACACAGTAGATATGGTGGGAGGGGGGACCTTGACCTTGCAGGTTCTCAAACTGCGAATTTAGTCTAAATTTACACTACTGGCATTGTAAGCTTTCCAGTCTCTCAGGATCCTTCCGGGCAGAACCTGAGCTCTGCATTCAGACAAGATCCTACTGGACACTCACGGGACTCGGGGCACTGAGAGGGCAGACATTGCTCTGGCTCTTTTATCCTTTACCAGTCCTCTACAGGGACCCATGGAGGCTTTCCCCTCACCTCCAACGCCTGAAAATTCAGACCAGGGCTAGATTTAAAACCTGAAGTCCCAAAGGTATTGGTTGGAAGTGAAGAACGACCAGCTCCCAGCTTGGTCTTGCTCAGCACTCAGTGATGGAAAAGTTCGTTCCCAGATGACCTCCCAGCACCGGCCTGTTCCTCAGCATTTCAGTCCTTCACACACGGGAGGTTTCCTTGAAATCGCTTCATGAATTCACACCCCTCTCCCATCTCCAATGCACTCCGACACAAAGCTGCCGTTCCCAAATCATCTGCCTCCGGAAGGGGACTTTGGCTAATCCCTCTGCTAATCCTGAACATGATTCCAGCCACTTTTATGACTCATCTGGCCAACTAGGGCCCAGACGCTGGATAACATCACCACGCGGGGCTAGTTAACACCAGATCCACCACGGGCCAGGGGCTGCTTTTCCCAAAGGCTCTCCTTCCATTTACGGAACAGATTGGTGGGCTCCGTGCGCGGTGAGCACCCCCTTCCATTAACAGGAGTGCTGCCAACAGTGAAATCCACACGCAGGCCATTGGAAGGGGTCTCACCAGGTTAATTCACACGGGGCTCTAGTTCTGCAAGGGCACACGGGCGGATTTCGGAGAATCGAATAACCGCCACCTCTGTCACACACAGGTAAGAGTTTTTCTAACACCCTCACAAGGGAGACGCGCGCAGGCCCGTCTAACAAAGGAGACGGTTTGGCCCTGAAAAGCTGAAGTGCCTTTCACAGAGTCAGGGTGAAGACCACACCCAGAGGGGCCACCCTGGTCCATCTGACCCCAAAGCCCATTGCGCTCAACATCCTGCCTTTGACCTCTGCTGGCAATGCTTGGCATCGCCCGAGGGGTTGGGTATCCCGACAGCCTGGGTTCTGGGAGCCAGGCAAGGGCAGCAGCTGAGCCTCAGGAGGCCCTGCAGGGCCGTCCGCTAGGATGCTGGATGCAGGAGGAGGTGCCCGCGGACTGGGGGCTCACCTGTAGACGGCCACGGCCCGGGTCTGCAGGTATTTCTGGGCGGTCATGACTCCCACGAAGAGAAAGTTCTTGTCGCGCGGGCCGCCATCCGGGGCCGTGCCGTGCGGCCAGAGCTGCGCCCCGCGCGCATCGCCCCGCGCCCCGCCGGCCTGGGAAGCCGCCGCCGCCTGCCCGGGCCGGCAGCCCTCGGGGCTGGCACGGCGCCGCGGGCCCGCTCGCTTCAGCTCGGAGGCGCGGGGCAGGACCAGCCGCGACGCCAGGACGAAGCCCAGCACGAGCCCCAGCAGCACGCTGAGCCAGGCGCGCCGGCCGCGCGCGGCCATATCCGCGCCGCTCCGCCCGCCGGGCCGCCGCCGCCGCCGCAGGCTCCGCGCGCCCTCAGCTTGCTGCCCCCGCCCGCGGAGGCCAGCCGGCCCTAGCGCCGCGAGGCTCGGCCCCGGCAGCGCCGCGGCCGCCGCGGGCCCGCCGCGCCCATAGCGGCTCCCGAGCCGCCCGCAGGCCCCGCGCCGGCGCTTTGTTCCGCACGCCCCCCGCCGCGGCCTGCGCCTTTAAGAGGGGACCATGTCCGGCGCGCGCCGGCCGCGGCTCCGGCGCAAGGCGGCAGCGGCGGAGGCGGCTCCTCCCGCTCGCGCGCGGGGGCGCGGGGCCAGCGCAACAGAGACTGCAGTGGCAGCCGAGTCCGCGCTGCTGTCCCGCCTCGCCCGCGTCCCCCGGCCGGATCGACTGCGATCGCGCGGCGCCCTTCCCCTTGCTCTTCGTGCCCGGCGCCGCCGCTGCAGCTGCACATCCTCCGGCTTAACTCGCCATTGCAACAGGAGCCCCTCACGTCACGCACGGCGCGTTTAAGAAGCGGCCGGGTTGCGATGCGTCATGGCCCCTCTCGGGATCCGTCCGCGCCCTCTGATTGGTGCAAAAGTGAATGGGGGGCGGTTCACGTGGCCAAAGTTTGACCAAAAAAAAAAAAAAAAAAAAATCCTCCCGGCGCGGGCGGCGCCCTACCCGCGCGGCCGGCAGCGGTCTCGCTGGGCGGAGGGGGCGTGCGGCCGGGCTGGGCGCCGGCGGGGACGCAGCAGCGGGGCGCCGGGCAGCCCGCCCCGCCCCGCGGCCACGCCCCCGTCAGCGCCAGGAGCAGAAGCTCTGCGCGCGGCCGAGCTTCTGCAGGCTGCTTGGCCAACGCGACTCCGAGGAGGGAGTTTTGAAGAAGGGGCTTCGTGGTCCCCGGACTCGCCCGGAACGGCGGGCTCGCGCTGCAGAGACTGACCTCAGATAAACCCGCCGTCCCGGCCCCGCGCCGTCGGGCGCACACTGCGCCTTTGTCCGCGCCGTCGTCCTGCGGGCGGGGCGGGCACGTAAGGAACCAGCAGCCCCGGAGCCGTTGGAGGCGGGCACGCCTGGGGGGTGAACCGTGAATTCCGCTACCTTGTTCCCTGTTACTGGTTTCTCAGCTTAAAAAAGGCGAGCGTGTTTGATGTCCAAGCTGCGAACAGTACTCGCTTTTCAAGGACGTGGAAGAGACGGCAGGGGCCGTGCATCCTCGGGTGTGAGGTCCCACTTTTATTTGCGTTCTGTGTGGGCAGACGGTCGGCCAGTGCCCTCGCCTGAATCTTTGTCAGCCTTTGAGCGCGGTGCATCCAGACGTGTAACGTGGAGTTCTAAACATAGGTTTTGAATGTTTAATTTTATGCATTTCTTAAAGAAAATAAAATAAAAGTGAGCCAAGGCAACAAAAGCTGTATAGAGTAAGCACAGGGTGGGGCAAAAGTAGGTTTACGGTTGTGAGTACATGAAACACAGTTTATTCCTGTGTTAATACTTACTGCATTTTTCCCCCATAGGAACAATTGTGAATCTACTTTTTCCCCACCCTGTATTAGTTTTGTTACTTAGTCGCCAATATATTGGGGTTTTTTAATGAAACTTCTGGAGACCAAAATATTTTCCTGGGACTTCAGAGACAGAAAATAAGCATGCTCGGAATCATCCTTGGATCTTTCTTCACTGTTAATATGATACAACTGATTGAAATATCACACAATTTAAAGTGCTCACTTTGGAAGCTACTCCATGTCTGTATTGAATGGTGGTCACTCTTGTTTATCATTCTTTGGATTATACCACTTTCTTTGACAATTGTGATTTATGTCAAAAATAGTTCATCACCCACCTTCCCGAAGTCGTCCTCTCTAAGAGGCAACCCACGTCTAAAATTACTCATTATGCAGTGAATACAGGATCCTGGGAGTGGTCATGGGAGAAATACAGAACACACAAAACGATGAATTATAGGCTCAAAAGCCACCCAAACTGGGTTTTCAGCAAGACCGTCAGCCACAAATGCTGACTCGTCACCAGATCCCCCAAATTCAGCAATACCGCACCATAACTCACAATGATTTCCATAAAGCACATATCTGACAAGATACAGATGTTCAATTTTGTGGCGTTTTTAGTGGTTTCCTTATTCTAACCTGCTTTCAATTTCTTTCTGTTTCTTCTTCTTCGACACAAAAACCCAGTGAGAAGTACATGAGTGCATGATGGGAATTAACATTGTGAGGAGCCTGTTTTGTCCTCCTCAGTTCCCGAGTTCCCGGTCATCCCTCGGGTCCTAGGTGGGGCAGCATTGTCACCTGCTTCACCTGCAGAGCCAGTGGGAGTGTTCTCTGTGTAGTGCAGAGAGGTGGAGCCCCAAGGTTAGAGCACCCACTCTCCTGGGCAAGGAGCCTATGACGTAGGAAAAGCAGAGGAATGCCAGAACAGGGAAGGGTGAGGTCTGTTAAAGTGGGCCGGGGGCAAGGCGAGTGGAGCCCGGGGTGAGGGGGGAAAGGCCAGCACAGCTGGAAGCAGCAGCTGGATAGCCAAGGTGAGGCGGGTTTCCTGGGGAGTGATCCCAAAGTGTCCCAGCCAGGGCCCCAGAAGAGGCCAGGATTGGGAGGCAGAGCTGTGCTTGGTTAGGATTTCCCAGTCAAGGCAAAGGCCTGGAACCAAGGGATTCAGTGACAGCCAGTGGCCCAAAGGGACAGATAATGGAGACTAGCCCCCACACAGCCAATAGTGGCCAGGGTGCAAGGAAGATGCCGACCCTCCCCCGCCCCCCAATGCACACGCATTGCACCCCCTACCCACAGCCTCCTGGAGACGGGACCAACTCCTCACTGCCCATGCTGCCCTCTCCTGAATTTATTGCTAAGGGTGAGGAAAAGGTTGATCAGATTTCCTAGGCCTGTCACCTCTGTAAGGTGAGGAAAGAAATCTTTCTCCATTTCACTGTAGTCGGAGCCCACTCTGTTAAGCTGGGGGTGTCATGGACCATTTTTCCCATTTCAAAAAGGAGTATCCTGAACCATTATCAGATAGACGTGTGAGGGAAACCCCAAGCTTCAGTGATTCAATGATCTAATGGTACACACCCGGCCTAACAGGGGTCCCGGGCTGGATCAGGGACACGGAGCCTGGGTTCTGGTCTTCCTTCTACCCTAAGGAAGTCCTGTCTGGACAAGCTGCATCCCCACTCAGCCCTGTTTCTAAATGGGTCTCTCCACTACATCCTGTTAAAAGTTCCTCTTCAGCACTTTTAGACTGATGTGGAGAAATTTGTTCAGAAACACGTCGTCTGATGTCCTGTTTTCGTGCCTGTGATTCTCCGTGATATGGAATTAAAACTCATCTCTACAATCCCTGGCTGGTGTGGCTCAGTGGTATGAGCACCAGCCTGAGAACCAAAGCGTCGGTGGTTCGATTCCCAGGCAGGAAGTACATGCCTGGGTTGCTGGCCAGGTCCCCAGTAGGGGGCGTGTGAGAGGCAACCAGACAGCGATGTTTCTCTTGCTCCCTTCCCCTCTGCCTAAAAATAAAATAAATAAAATCTTTAAAAAAAAAAAACCTCCCACACGTTCCATTTCTTTCTGTTACAGGTAGAATCTTTCATGTAATATGCAGCGATTTTCTTGGAGGCCCTTAGTAAATACCTCAATTGTTGGTTGGCAGCCAGCCCTGAATAAACGGTCAGAGTTCCCTGTAAGGACTTCTTTAAAGATGGGGGGCCTGCAAAAGGTGGTAATAATTTTTTTTTAGAACCTTTAGCTAGACCTCTTTGAAGAAAGAGCAAATGCCGAGGAGGGAGTTGTAATAAGCCATCCTTTCTGAAAGCCCTGTTCATTGCCTTCGTAGAAAAAAAAATCCATGATGACCATTTCACTAATATTACCATTTAACCTCTCTTAACCTAATGGAACTTTGCTTTATTATTCATGCTGCTATTTAAGGTCCTTGTTAGCTAATTAATTTTGCTCGATATTTCCTTCCATTTGCTGCACTTCCAGCCAGACCCACAGGAAAGGGTGAGTGATCATGGCTTACGTTCTGGCCCCAGACACGAGCGGATCTGACACTGGTTGTTCTAGAATGTTCTTCAAGTTTCCTTGGTCTGCTTCCCAGCTCTGCCCATTCTTTCTGTCCGATATTGATTTGGTATGTGAGTGTTTCTCACACAAGGGTGTGTATGTGGGTATGAGAGAGAGAGACGAGGAGAAATTGAGCACCACTCTGGGCCTGGCCGGAAGGGATGTAATCTTACTAACTAGAGAGCTCTGGCTGCCGCCCCACAGGACTTTCGGGAAACAGCCTGGATGTTCCCTGGGAGATAACTTCACGGCAGAGTCCGGGGACCGGCAGCTCCCAGTCTAAGACCTAATCCCTGAGTAGCAGACCAGTTCGTCTTTCCCACCCGTGGCCAAGAAATGCCAATCATCTTTAGAGCGGTGCCAGAATTTCCGCAGCTGGAGAGTCTGCATGAGGACAAAGCTTCCATTCCATGGGAGGGATGAGGGAGGGGCCCCCTCTCAGAGCCCAGGCGCTGGGCGGCTGGTCAGCCGCCTCGGTGCCACCTGGGGGCTCCCCACAGCGGTGGTCAGGCCTGGACGCCTCATGGAAACGCTCCAGGTGCGCAGCTCAAACTCTCTTTGTGTGACTCCGTGGCCTCATGAAATTGCTTGGGGGAGAAGAAATTCAAGCTGCGGGAGCAGGTTTAGGCTATGAATCGGGGCAGCAGAAATTCAGAGCCACAAACACATGAGGTAGAATGAAAGAAGCCGGCATCAGGCCATAAACCCCACGAAGCGACAGCTCCCTTCCTGGTCTCCCACACACTCTGTTACTGTGTCACGGTGCCTTTGATCGGTTTAAATGCGACTTCCCTGTCTCCAATCACTAATCACTAGACCTGTACCTCGTTTCCGGTTGTGCCAGGTGTGGCTAACATCACGATGAATATCTCCACGCATATGACCTTTTTTTTTTTCTTTTGAAATGTGAGCATGGACCCGCAACCCCTTACGTCGGGACTTCTGGTTCCAAAACTGTTATGAGAATAAATTGCTGCTGTTTTAAGTCACCACAGTTGTGGTAATTGATTGTAGCAGCCCCAGGAAAGTAATGTAGCTCTGGAATGTTAAAACGATTCAAATCTGCAAACAAGGGGAAGGTGGTTAGATGGAAGTGAACTCTGGGACTGTCCGTCAGTCTGAGATCAGCCAGCTCTTCCACACGGTGAGGCCGGACGGGAGGGTGATGATGAGTTAGGAGGAGGGGAGGGTTAGGCGAGTAGAGTGACAGCAGCCTGCAGGAGGTGGGGGTATAGCATCCCAAGGTTCTCTGGGGCGTCCCCCAAATGTTCGATCTGAATGTCATTCATCAGATATTTCTATTTGCAAATTGTCCTAAAAACCTCTCTGCCTCTCTCACTCTCCTCCTCCTCTCTCCCCCCCTCACACCACACACTCACACTCACACTCATTCAACAAACCATTTTACATATCAGTGCCCGAAGACACCTTGAGTGCCAATAGTTATAACTTGATTTACTGGAAACCTTAGAATAAAGATCTTGCCACCTCTAAGATAAACTGGCTAACAAAAAATGGTAACAATTCATTACTATTTGCAACTAATTGTCTTTCTGAATTTTCTGGATGCTCTATAACCAGGAGGGAGGGCAGTCTAGCTTGTCCATGAGGCTACTGGGCAGAACAGATTCTGTAAATGAAGCCGGAGCGTGGACGGATGACCCAGGCCTTCTGGATTCTAAGAGTGTGGGGCGGGGAAAAGTGCTTTAAAGAGGCTGGGGTGTTGGCACGTTCTCTCCCACCTTTACGACAACGGCTGGGTTTGTTGCCCAACAGGCTGCAAGGGAGCCAGGCTGCGAGAGCGCCCGGCGTTCTGGGTGGTGACGCGTTGGCCGTGGTGCCACTTCCTCATTCGGCCTGGAGACGGATCGGTTGGCAACTCCGAAAGGAGCTGGAAATGAAGTTGCCTTTCATTTGGAACCCATCGAGTGTGTCTCCTCAGGTCCTATTAGCATGCGGGGCTTTGAAAAGAGCTTCAACAATTCCCCAGTGCTGGCAAGAAATCAATATTCTAATTAGCGTTCAAAGCAGACAGCCATTTCCAAGCGAAACCTCCTGTTCTGGCATTAAGGGCCTGGGTTTCCTATTGCCGGCCTCTTTCGCAGTGATGGCGACGTAGGCTAGGAACTTACCAGAGGGTCTTTTGAAAGTTTGAATGTGCTTTGTGGGGGTGGGGGGCGGGTGTCAGGGTTATCTTCCAGGAGTCCTACTCCTTTGCATGCCACGGGGGAGAATGTTCTGGGTGTGAGGGCTTGGAGACAACAGCTCCGGGAGCATCCCAGGTACGGGTGCGCCCTTCCTGACTCTCAGTGCCCTTTGCCCCTGGGGCACATTAATCAACCATTATTCAGTGCCAGGCACTGAAACAGACGCGGCAATACAGGGGTGAAGCAAACGAGGAGAAGTTCTGGCTCTGGCGGGGTTTGTGTCTGCGGCGGGGACTGACGTGGTGACAGGAATAAATGCAGGACGTCACCAGTGTCTGTCTGTCCTCGGAGCAGCGTGCTGACCCCTCACCTGTCCTGGTCTCCCAGGTGTGGGCCTCCCTCCTCTGTGCGCCCTGCATTTTGGGGGAACACCCCAAAGATCCCAAGGGGTCCTCCGAGGGGCCTGCTTACGAGATTTGCGGTGAAGGCGGAGCGCCCTCTACTCTTCTTCCCCTTTTGGGGGTGCAGAGGGGGCTTGGGACATCACAGCACTTTCCAAAGCCCTGCTCTTCATCGCGGGCTGCACACAGTCCAGGATGGCTGTGGACAAGGCCTAACACAAAACCATGAATTTACTTAAAACATGATGAGATGTTTTTTTTTTTTTTTGTGATTACACGTTGCAATGTATTTAATGCAGGGCCCAAGACAACGCTTCTTCTTCCAGTGTGGCACAGAGACCCCAAAAGGTTGGACACCCCTGAGACCCTCCACGTGGGTGATGAGTTTCCGCTGGAATGGGGAGCCTGTTGCCTTGATGCTTCCAAGGAAACTTCTACAAAGGTCGATGCACCAGGCTCTCAGCACTGGGACCACGGGCTGTTCCACCCCGAGCAGGTCCATTCTGGGCAGTGTGGGGGCTGGAGGAGAGGTCGCCCCCCTAGTACCTTTCCTGTCCCCCCTTTCTGCCCTCGCTCCTCAGCGGTACCCCGCCCCAGAATGAGGGAGCTCCCGGCTCACAAATACTCATCTCATGCAGCTGCTGATTCTGGCCCCCACCCCCGAGGACTCGAGTATCCGTGTCTGCCCCACTTCCTCTACCCCTGAGACCTGTGGGCATCAGGGCGGAGCAGCGCCAGCCTTGGCGGTGGGACCCAGCCAGGGGACGAGCCACGGTGCCCAGGCAGACGGCATCCGCTGGTGAGGAGGGGCTGTGACAGCTGGTGTGAGTTGAGGGGACCTTAGCTGTCCGCCTGAAAAGTGTGACCGTTTAGTCTGAGAGACAATGGCATCTCCCCTCCCCCCAACTGTACCTAAGGGGCCTTCGTGCTGGCTAGCTGCCTTCTGTGCCTGGCAGGAGAAGCCATGCCAGGGCCCAGCTGCGGGGGAGTCTGCCGGTTCCGATGCTGTCCACTTAGACGGGTCTTCGCTCGGACCAGCTCTCCAAGGAGAAAGAGCCCAGTTTTCTTCTTGGAAGCTCCAGCCAAATCAGGGTTGCTGAAGCACTTTACTGATCCCCAAGAGAAAGCCTTCCGCCTCCAGCCCCAAGTTGAGGGGTGGAGGGGGGGCGGCTCGCGGAGGCTCATTCTCCTGTGGGTTCTCTTCCAGTGGAATTTGGAGGGAGGCCTGGACTTGAGCCTGCCACTCAGCGTGTGATCACAGGCAAACCACCCAGCCCTCCGAGCTCTGGTTTTCTTGTTTGTACAACAGGCAACGGGAAATGAATGCGTGGTGAGCAGTTTCCAAACACCGGCACGGCCTCGGGGGCTCTCTCACCTCTGGTGCTTGTCACCAGCTCAGGGCTGCCACACAGGTAGTGACGGTGCCAGGGGGCCATGGCTTGGCCCCCGGGGTCACTTATTTTCTTTGTTCTGCTGCAAGATCTCCGAGTCCCTTAACCGGAGCTCAGCCCTGTGAATAGCACGTGGAAGGTCCTTGAGCGGAGGTGGCCTGCATGCTCAGTTTGGAGGGAGCTGACTTCTTGCTTCTATCACATTTTCACAAGCGCATGAATCAACAGACAATAAGTAGCATTTCCCTGAACACCTACGCTGTCCAGGTGATTTACATACGCTTTCTTATTTAATCTTCACAGTAATCCTGTGAGGAAGTGTCTTGCCCATTGTACAGGTGAATGCAGGAAGCTCAGGGCTTGTCAAGATGAGTCAACTCATAGGAGGGAGGGGCAGGATTTGAACCGAAGTCTCAGCTTTCAGACCCTGCTCCCTGCGTTGCGTTAGGCTGCCAGCAGACAGAGATCTGGGAGACCGCGGTTCTCACAGAGAAGAATCGTGGTCTGGTGCAGGGAGTAATGAACTTCTGACCTGAGTCTGAAGGAGGTGCCCACCAAAGGGCCGCCATTCCCACAGGCTATAGGGGTGAAGACCGGGGACCAGGGCCTGGAAACTCCTCTGTGGGTCCAGTCTTGGCCCCAGCGTCAGGCTGGCCTGGGCCGGCTGCCCCTCGGCCGGTTGGCCCTGTGGATGCTGCCTTGCACAACCGCACGATTTTGTTTTGACTTCCTCTTGGGTTCCCAGAAAGTTTATTTACAGAAGTCAGATTGCCTTGTAACTGAAAAAAAAACCCATTTATTTTTATTACAGTAAAACATACATGACACAAAATGTACCGTTTATCCATTTAACTTAATAAGCACACAATTTCAGGTCATTAATTCGCACGGTGCCAGTCTCCAGTGTTGCTCAACGGCCACCGCCCTCTGTCCCCGGAACTCCCGGACAGAAACTCTGTGCCTGTGAAGCGCTGACTGCCCCCTCCAAAACATAAATAAGTCAGCACTCACTCGCCGCACCCTCCCCCCCAGCCCTGGCCATCTCTAGTCCATCGCTTTCTTTGTGAATTTGCTCACTTGAAACACCTCATGTGAGTGGTGTCATGCAGCACTTGTCCTTTTGTGACTGGCTTACTTCGCTGACCACAAGCTCCTCGAGGTTCACCCACGTGGTAGCATGTCTCGGAATTTTCCCTTTTCCAGGCCGCATAATATTCCATTGTATGTAGTTTGTGTATCTAGTCATCCGCCCATGGACGCTTGGGCTGTCCTCATTTTCACCTTTTAACAAAGGTGGCTATGAACGTGGGCGTGTACATATGTCTGAGGTCCTGCTTTCAATTCTTTTGGGGATAATACCAGAGGCAGAAGTGCTGGATCAGGTGGTCATCAGTGTACAAGGGCTTGTGTTTCTCTGCAGCCAGCACTGGTTTTTATTATATTATATGTAAATATATAAATATAATACATAAAAATATATATTATATATATATAATAACTATCCTACAGGTTGTGGTTTTGTGCCTCTTAACTTTTTAAAGCCCTCATATCGCATTAAAATTTTTTTATTGATTGATTGTAGAGAGAGAAAGAAGGTAAAAAGAGAGAGGAACACGGGTTTGCTGTTCCACTTACTGATGCATTTATCGGTTGATTTTTGTATGTGCCCTGAGTGGGGATTGAACCTGCAATGTTGGTGTATCAGGAGGATGCTCTAACCAACTGAGCTACCTGGCCAGGGCTCAGCCCACTCTTAAAAGTCTCTTTTTTATTACACATGCAGTGCTTTTAACATATACTTTTGAGAAAGATATGAATTTTTCAGCTCGGGAGTCACAAGGAGGCATCAACCCCTGGTCAGCCCATCCGGCCTCCACGCTTGCCCAGCGAGATGCTCAGGATGGAGAGAGTGGAAGGACCCTCCAGCCAGGCCTACTCGGACTTGCTCTCCTTTGAAACAAGGGAGGTTGGAATTCTGCCATCACCATCTCCATTCCTCACTCGGAAGTCTGGACACTTGTCCCACACAGCTGGGTTACTTCTGCTTTGGGGTCTAATGGGACAATTAATTGAATGCGTGTGACAGCGTGAAATCCTGACAAATGGCCTCCTCCACATCGAGATGTCTAACTTCTCGGAGAAGAGAAAATATGGCCAAGAGCTCGACCTTTTGGCTCCATTTTTCCACGAAAGGGGCTGACGGGACGCAGTGGCCCGAAACGCCGGCCAGACGCTGTGCGCGGTGTCGGGGAACCCGCGAGGGGCTCCGCTGGAATGCGCCGACTCTCTGCCTGGATCTGCCTTTTCAGGCCGTCTGCAAGGGGTGTCCCGTCCTGGAGCAGCATTTTAAAGAGCCGATTTGGCTCAGGCTTTAACAAAAAAATCAAAACAAAACAAACACCCACCCCCGCTGCGAGGGACAACGACGTTTTTCCCAGGCTTGGGAGCCAGCGAGCGCCGTGGCCACGTTGCCCCTGGTGACCACGCACTTGGGTTGGCGGCTTCTCTGGGCCTTTGTTTCCCCTGAGCACAATGTGGGTGGGAGAAGGTCAAGGTCGTTTCCTGCCACACACTCTGGGAGGCCAGACCCACACCTCCGGGGGCTTCTCTCTGGCTGTGTAAGTCCCCTGGCTGGCTTCGCAGCAGGGCGAAAAGGGCGGCTGAGTAGCGGGCTTCCCAGGGCCTCTGGCCTGGGAACAGATCATTGGTGGCTGCTCACCACCTCAGGGTCCTGTTTGCCGAGGAGCACGCAGACCCCACAGCAGTCAGCGCTTGCCCAGGCTTTCAGCCCCCCACCCAGCCCCACCTCCACAGCCGCAGGGACTTGCCATCCTTTCCCCCTTTTCTGGAGACCTCCATCCACGCGTCCATTCCTGAGCTGTCAGAGCAGCCCAGGGGTAGTCGGGCAGAGCCCAGGCCAGGAGCCAAGGGCAAGCGGACCGTCTGTGCCTGCTCCAAGTTCACCTTGTGAGGCTCGGTCGCTCGAGTCTCCATTCACCCATCAGGATCAGAAACACCGAGCAGACCCAGCCCTGGAGCTCAGCAAGCGACAAAGGCCAGCTTTCAGCCACCGAGGCCCTCCCCGGGCTGCTGTGGGCCTCCGCCTGCCCCCGCAGCTGAGGGTCAGTGTTTACATACGTCCACACTCAGCCACAAGGGCTCCTTCTTCCCCAGATAGGATCGTACTTGGGAATACTCTGTAAAGTAAACTCATCAAGCCCACACACTCTTCCCAGAGGGCAGGCGCCCAGGGGCCCAGGGGCCCAGGGACCCAGGGGCCCAGGGGCATCCATTTCCCACTGGACCTGTCCAGGCTGGGCCAAGGGGACAGGCAGGAGGGCAGGAGCGCCCCCTGGCCGTAGGTGAGGGAACTGCTCCGGAGAGCCTGGTGAAATTGGGGGTGAGGGGTGGCAGTGGTAGCTGTCAGGAATGGGGGTGGAGAGTTCCTGCATGGACTCCTTCCTCCCTTGGACTCCAGGGAGGGAGGGAAGCTCTTGTATTTTTGGAAACAGTATGTCTTTTTTGGTCAAGCCCCAGCTGCTGGCCTCCAAGGTTGGCCGAGCCCTTTCTCCATTGTGGGACAGCAGGACCGAGACCCACAGGCCTTAACCACGGGTACCACCATCATCCTCTGGGACCACAGAAGGCTGGGCAGGCTGGCTTTCGGAAAGGGGCCCCACTGAGGAGTGCCACACTTTCTGGGGATGCTGAGGAAGCCTGTACACACCAATCTCCACATTCCTCCAGCTCAGGGTCCACTCCTGTGGCATTGCAAGTTCTCCCAGCCTGGCCTCTGACCTCGATGCAGCCCCTCCCTGAGGTCTGGGGGAATGAGGAGGACAGTGTCCCGTCTGACTTTGTCTGCGGCCAGCCCTGCTTTGAGCAATGGGCACTCCTCCTTGTCGCCTGCGCCAGCCATGCGTGGGAGCCGAAGAGGAGCGTGCCCACGGCCACCCGTGGGCCAGGTGTCCTCCCGGGAGTGAGCGGAAGTGGAAGGAGGACTGATGGGCTCTCTCAGCAGCGCCGACAGCCCTTGGCCCCGATGGTGCCCACGGGGAGCGGTGTGTGCGTGTGCGAGTGCGTGTGAGAGTGGGAGCCTCGGTGACGACCCCGAGGCTGATGACACAGAGCACTGAGGGCGAAGCGGGCAATTACATTTCATTTGTGCACCTGTCCTTATTCCTGATTCATTTTTTAAAGCACGATCGTCACCTTATACCAATCCTACTACGTCGGTGTCCGCCCACTGTTCTACGTGCGACCCCTGAACTCCACTCTCAGGTAAGGGGGTTAGTAAAAGTCTTCCTGATATTTCAAAAAGAAAACCAGGAGGAGTTTATTTTTAAAGGTGGGCTGTTTCACAGAAACAGAATCACTTGTGCTTCCCCTGGATGGTTCTCAGAGGCCTGTGTGGTCCCTGGGTGCCCTTCCCCCGGCAGGGGTGAGGGTGGAGATGACGGGGAGAGGGGAGGGCAGGAAAGAAGTCCCGGCCCTGGATTGGGAGCTGGGCTGGGAATGTCACAGACATGGCCGCTTGGTCCCACACTGGTCCTGATGGGGTGAGCATCATCATTGCCATTCCGCGGAGGAGAAACCAGGGCCACGGGAGGGGTGGCTTGCTCAGGGTCGAGGGTTGGGGCTTTTTAGGACATCAGCACTGAGTTTTGGGTGACCAGGATGCAACCCCAGACCCCTTCGTACCTGGGTCCAGGGAACATAATTACAGTCACGTGCCACTTAATGCCGAGGCTAGATCCTGGGAAATGCGTCCTGAGGTGATTCCGTCGTTGTGCGAACACCACAGAGTGCACGCGCACACGCCTAGGTGGTAGAGCCCACCGCACACCTAGGCTGCCTGCTCTGGCCTACGGCCCTGGGCTACACGCCTGTACCGCGTGTGACTGTATGAATGCTATTGGCCGAGGTACGTCCTTCCTGGGGCTCAGCGCAGAAGCCCCGCCCACCCAGCTCAGCTTCATAAAGAGGCCCGTTTGCAGCTCACGCGGGGCAGAGAGGACGAAGCCCGCACCTCTGCACCAGCCCGCAGCAGTCTTCCGCAGTGGCCACCGAGGTCTGCCAGGCTCTCCGACAGCAAACAGCATACGGGGGGGCGTTCTCCCTGCGCATGCGCACTCAGCTAGCTCTGCAACGCGCTTCACACAGTGACCCTATGCACGCCACACCGCAAGATGTTTTTTAGAGAAACAATGTGTTTATTATACCTGGGAGAACGTTTCAGACCAGCCCACCAGCGCGGCCCCTTCTGGGAAAGGCTGCAGAGAATGGCACCGTTCCATGGGCATCGGACGACTTCCCTCTGCACAGAAGTTTAGGTCATGTCCTGTTTGGGGTCATTATGAGCGATGAGGCAATGACATCCTTGTTCCGCGTCTCTGGGCACTTTGACAGATATTTCAGGGGCAAAGGCCGGAGTCAGAGGGTGTGTGCATTTGAAATTTTGATGGATGGGGCCCTGACATAAATTTCCTTCTCGATGGTCCATCTTTCCCTCAGCAAAGTGATTTTTGAAAGATAATCAGATCGTGCCCCAACCAGTGTGGCTCAGTGGGTTGGGCATCGTCCCGCAAAGTGAAAGGTCGTTGGTTCGATCCCCGGTCAGGGCATGTGCCTAGGTTGCAGGTTTGGTGCCCAGTCAAAGAGGGTATGAGAGGTGACGGATCGATGCTTCTCACAATGCTGTTTCTCTCCCTTTCTCCCTCCCTTCCCCCTCTCTAAAGATAAATAAGTCTTAAAAAAAAGATAATCAGGTCATTTAATACCCGTTATTATGCCATGTTTATTGGCCCCCGAGCTACCCCTTCTTCAGAATGCTCAACCTTGATTGGTCCCTTCAACCCGGCAGCTCACTCCTACCACGGGGCCTTTGCACGTGCGGGCCCTTCAGATCTCCACATGCCTCCTTCTCTTCACCCATCCTCAGACGGTACCTCCTCCTGCAGGCCTCATCAGCCTCAGTTCAATGGAGCAGCCCCTCGGTCATCAGCTCCCAATTTCCTGACGTTTTGGTCTCCTTACTGTGTGATCTCACTGGTGTGTTCACCGTCAGGGGTCCCCAGCCTCCGGGCCACAGACCAGTACTGGTCCAGGCCTGTTAGGAACCAGGCCACACAGCAGGAGGTGAACTTGAATATAATGCACTTGAATCATCCCGAAACCATCCCCCAGGACCCCGGACCATGGAAAGATTGTCTTCCACGAAACTGGTCCCTGGTGCCCAAAAGGTTGGGGACCGCTGTTCACTGTCATCTCCCTAAAAGCAGAGCTCTTTGTCTGTTAGATTATTATCAGTGTCCCGGGACAGTGCCTGACACTTAGTAGGTGTCCAAGAAATAATGCCTGGCTACCTCTGCCAACACGAGGACGGTAAATGGCAACATATTGCTGTTTTCACAAGTTCCCTTCCTGTCGGGGGACGCTGAACGTTAATTTTGATGGGCCTGCCTTTGTGAGTCGGCTCTTGCTCACAGCGACCTGTTTCCTTCTGAGTTTTCTTAAGTATGAACGGGTACACACTCTTGTCACAAATGTGCCTTTCCCAGGTGACTGGCCACGTTTTGACGCGGAGATCATTTTTCCATTTGTTTTCTAATGTTTACTAGAAGCAGGCTCATTAACCACTTCCTGTATGGCTCCTAACTTTTGTGATGAAGTGCTTCCCTAAGAGGGCTCTGCGAGGCCATTCCTCCCGGGCAGCATGGCCCTGGGTAGGGGGCGGGGTGGGGGGCAAAGGATCAGAGTTAGGGACAGGAGCAGGAGGGAGTCAGGTCGGAAAGGCAGCTGGGACGGATTGACAAGGCCCTGTCTGCAGAGCAGTCTGCTGCAGGTGATGTGGAGGGCACATTTGCGGCCCGGGAAGGACAGGACCCGATGTGCGTTTGGGGGGGTCAACTGGGCAGCTGTGGGGTGCTGGCATGAGGTCAGCGGTGACCAGCAAGGCCCTGCTGAGGGACCGGGGTTGGAAAACGGCGGGGAAGTGGGCAGAAGGCACAGATCCTCAGCCGCTCTGGGACTCAGCGCCCAGGCCAGTGAAAGGAAGTGGGGAGACAGACAGATTGGCTGTCTCTGCCCATGGGAACTGCTATGGGACAGCGGGCATTGGGGGGTCGCCCCTTCGGCCCCGGGCAGGGCGGGGGCCTGGGTGGGGCCAGCCTGTGCGGCTATTCCAAGCCCTCTACAGACGGAGAACATGACTTCATTCTTGAGACTCTGTTTATTTGCAAATAAAAGGAGACACATGGGTCCGCACACCCCAGCAAATCTGAAGTTTGATTTGTGTGATTTAATTTTGGAAGAAGGTCAGCAGCATGAAAGGGAGGGTGCTTCTACATTCGAGCTCCCGTTCTGGGCTCAGCAGCCTCAGGTGGCTACTCTCGGAAACCCCGTGGATGCGTGTGCACACGCGTGTGTGCAGAACTTCCAACAATTCTTGCTGGTGTGCCCCATACGGCCCCCCGTCGACAATGTCACTCTTCCCACCCCACTGTACGCACGAGCACTCAGTGCTCCGCAGACACATAATTTTGCTGGAAGCCCCATAGGATGCAGTCTCCCAACCAGGGGCCTAATGGCTGAGATATTCCTTAATTTGTGAACGAGATAAACAAGATTACTATGTGCAAACAGAACAGGGCTTGTGCTCCGGCTGCATCCAAGTTTATTTTACAAAGCTATAAACACAAGGCCCTTTCTCCAGTCCCACTGATTGAGTATCTCCTTCCTTTTGTCCACAGGAGGAGAATGTAAAGGCCGCGCCGGCCCCGGGCGAGCTCTTGGCTTTCCGGCTGTGTCACTTAAAGAGACTCTTTCATTCCCCGGATTGGGCAATGCTCCTCGCCGAGGGTCCTTCTGGGGGTTTCTCACACAGAGACTTTCCCCAGCCGGAGACATATGATCTCAGCTTCCCCAAGCAGGGCCCCGAGCCCCGGGGACTCAGGAGCTTGTGAAATGGGCTGAGAACCGGGGGGCCACCAGGGGAAGGGGCAGGGGTCAGGGCCCTCCTCCCTCCCTGCCTCGAACTGCTTTCCGACTGAGAGCGTCTAGTGTAATTCCATCTGAGGCTGGGGAGGGAAATGGGCATGCCCTGCATGCCGGGAAGGCCCAGCCTTCTGTCCCAGTCCAGCACACAGTCCCCCTCCCCTGCTCCTAGAAGTGGACAGAGGAGGCAGGGGGAGTTCCTATTGTCCAGCCCCACCACTCCCCCCGAGCTGTAAAACCAGCAATGGCGGGGAAGGGGTGGGAGTATCCAGGTAACTCTGCCCTGGAGAACCAGAGAGTCCCAAAACCACTGCCGAGGGCGGGAACGTCTCAGCACTTGTTAGCAGCAGGTGGTCCATGGGAGAACCCAGTCTGTCTTCTGGGTCCTCTGAGCATGGCAGGCTGTAGGTAGAGGGGGCAGCCTGCTGGCCTGGGCCAGCCAGGTCCAAGCGACGGTCATTCCACAGGAATTACCTTCTCTTCCGCATGCAAGCCTCCAGCCGGCCCAGCTCCTCGAAGGACTGGTAGAAGACGTCAAACTCCCTGGTGCCCCAGCCCCTCCAGACAGCCAGGCACCACTCCATGTCTTCGTTCTCAAAGCCACACACCACCGTGTCCTTTGCCACCACAGCCGCATCCACGAGTGCCCTGTGGAGAGGGGGCGCCGTCTGAGGTAACCCACGGGGGTTCCCACGTGGTCGGGGCTGGGACCCTTACCCTGCACGTTGGCCTCCCGAGGACGCGGCGTGGCTAAGGGGGGCGCCTCAGCGTCCCAGGCTGGCCCCGCCCATGTGCTCTGATGCTCCGCCCCTCCCTGGTGGTCCAGCCTTGGGTAGAAGCTTCCTAACATCTAAAGAGGGGCTGCGGGCATCAGCTCCGGTTCACAGGGGATTGTTCCTGGACGGCACCAATACCATCAGAGCAGGTATCTCCTGTGACGCGTCCAGAAAATACCATCGACTCTAATTTCTGCTCGTCCATGGCCCATGACAAATTTGACTTTAACTCAATGCCCTTGCCTCACGCATTGGTTTTTTAGGGTTCGTGCTTAGGGTTCTTCTCCCTAAGTTTCTACATGTCCAGGAAATACAGGGTAATAATATATGAGGCAGAACACCTTCAGCACGTGGCTCTGGGCAGTTTCGCACGATCTGGGCATGCGCAGTTTCTTCCTGCGCCCCCGCCCGGCTGTGCCTTCCGCCACCTCCTGTGATGCACTGTGTGCCCTGGTGCGCTGCCCGGCACTGAGGCCAGCCTGTGAACCCGGACGCCCTGGGCCCCCAGCTGGCTTCTTCAAGGTCCTGCACGTTGCAGGCCCTCCCTAGCCATCTGCTGAGGGAATAAACGTCTCAGATGCATATCAAAATTGCTGGCGGGCTAAGGCTACGGTCCTCCTTTGGGCTGGCCGTCTGAGCCACTTTCTTCCTACCGTGAGTGAGCGTGCCTGGCTTTTGGGGGATAAATAGGGACAACGGAGTGACACTGACAGCAGGCTCTCTGAGGTCAGCAGCCCTGGCCTCTACAGACCCAGCGGCTCCCCCAGAAGCCCCACCGCAGCCCACGCTCCGCAGGGCTCAGCAGCAAGCCCAGATTTTGCTTTGAGAGTCACTGGCCCTGGTGACTCACTGGATGCGGGGGTGGGGCCGGTAAGGGAGGGGGCTGCCACGCAGCTTTCCTGGGCCATCGCCTGCTCTCAGGGAAACAGGCCAGGTGGGATTTCTCCACGAGGGAGACTGACCGCGTGGGGTTCGGGAGACCAATGAGGGGAGCAAACACCGTGGGGCACCGCCGGTGCCAGCCTCCCATCTCTGCCACCAGGCAGACCCGGCCCAGACAGTTCTCCTGCCCAGCGCGGTAGGACACCCTGACCAATGGGTACAAAGGCCTGCCTGGCACTGTCTGGGCAGGTGGCACACCTTGGTAAGGGCTCTCTTGTTCAGTGCAAAGGACAACGAGTCACCTGGATCCCCATTTTCATGGCCCCTGTCCTTGGGTCCTGGAGATGTACCCCAGGCAGGGCACTCGGTCCCCAGAAACAGGTGGCCATAGCCTGTGGCTGATGCTGGGTTTAGCCGGTATCTGCTGACCTCCCAGGAGCTGCCTGGAGCACCTTGCTCCCTGACTGCCTTACGGCCACGTTGGTGGATGTGATGTTTATTTGTGGACAGGAGGGCAGGGGGCCACTGTGCAGGAACACGGCCAGGGGCGCCTGGATTCCCCACGCCACAGCCCGGGTCCTAAGAGCTGCCCCTCAATCTTACCCCCATGGATTCAGCTCTCGGGCCTTCAAGACAGCGATGACCCGGCCCCGCTGGGCGCCTGCGTCCTTCTCCAGGCCAATGACGATAACATCTCCCCCGCGCCTGTGAAACCAGAACCGAGAAGGGGAAGCGTTTTGTCCAGGCCTGTGCTCTCCAGGGGAAACGGAGCTGGCGTGCAGGAGGGCAGGGCAACCAATGCGCAGTTTCTGCTAATGGACGGAGGTGCAGCGAGGGCACCACAGCTGGGCGCGCAAGCCCTTTCCCAGGAGGAAACCGGATCGCACTTGACCGTGGCCCTCCTTCATGGTGCCCTAAGGGCAGATGAGCTTTAGTGCAGCCCGTCTCAGATTTGCTTGAGAGATCCCTCCAGATTTCACAACCGAGGGAGCAGCTCCCGTGGATCGATGGAATGGATCGTGACAGTATCTCAAAGCTTCCTTCACTCCGCCCCCAAAGTGAGAGAGCAGGAGACACCCGCAAGGTCAGGCCCCACGGCTGGGAGACCTACCTGGGGACCCAGATGACGTCCTTCACGGCGAGGACCTTCACAGCTTGCAGGTGCTGGCTGAAAGCCTCCCCGCCCACGGGGCTCAGCTCATGCTCCGACCTGTCGGAGCCGGCCGTGGGCTCCAGCAGCCTGTCCGTGTCCTCGCAGTCGGTGGAGAAGAGCACGCTGGAAGAGCTGGCCGGGGAGCAGGGCAGGCTCAAGGGGGACAGGGGGGCCCGGTGCGGCGGGGACGAGGAGTAGGAGGACATGGAGCAGTAGTCAGTCAGCGAGTCCTGGTGGGTCAGGATCTGCGTGCCCAGCTCCTTGCTGTACATGATGCTCACGTCTGCGATGGAATCCCCCTTGGGCTCCTTCGGGCTGGCCGTGCGGCTGTCTGGCGGCTCCAGGCCCGACGGGTGCACAGGAAACACGTCCCTCAGGGGGTTGGGGTCCCCGCAGAAGTACCGGGCGCACAGCTGGTAGGTGGCCGAATGGTACATCACCAAGGAGTTGGCCTTGTCGTCCAGGCACCAGACCACCTCCTCGCCCCTGCACTCAGAGCTGCACACGACCGAGGTGACCACCGAGGGGGCCGTGTAGGGCTCCAGCCGCCGGCTGATGTCCAGGGTGGCGCAGTCGATGACCAGCAGGCCGGGCCCGTTGCTGTACCAGACCTCGGACCCGCTGTTGACCACCTCCATGGCCCTCACGGGGTAGGGGTTCTGCCGCACGTCCTCGTCTGGGATGCTGAACTTGGCCCTGTTGGCCGTGTGCGAGCACAGGTAGGAGCAGCTGTCGTCGGGGGTGCCCCGCACCACGGGGAATGCCGCCACCAGACCGTCGGCCAGGCCCGCCAGCACCAGGTAGGAATTCTGCCGTGGGAAGACAGGGACGCGTGACACCCTCTCTCCTCCCGTGGGGGCCAGACTAACCTCCACGCAGACCCCAGGCCACCCGAGCTTCCCGCCAGCACGCCCGTCCTCCCTGGCACAGGCAGGGCGGAGCCCACCCGGTTTCTGCTCCAGGACGCCACACGCGCCCGCTGAACTAATTCTTAAAGAAGCTGCTTCCAGCTCAGCCCTCTCGTGGGAGCGCTCTCTGGGGGCTGCGTCCACACTCCCCCAGCTTCCCACACCCGCTCTCTTGGAAATGCCTGTGCTGCAGCAGGCGCTGATTGTCCTTGGGGTCCCCCGACTCCCACAGTGAAGCACGAGCTCTTCTCTAGCCACTAGAGGTCACCGCAAAGAGGCCAAGGTTGCAGCGACCGGGCCTGGCCGAATGCTGGGCCTCCAGGGGCATCTGTGCGAAGCTGGGGAGAAGTGTGAGCCCCGCGGCCCTGGTGGGGTTGGGGTTGGGGAGGGAAGAGGTCAGGAGAGTCAAACTGGAGCCAGGACAGAGCAGGGGGCCAGGCCGTGTGCTGGCAGAGGGGAAGCGGCAGAAAGCCCCCCTTTATTGGGGGGCTGGAGGAGCCTCGGAGGTGGGGCTGTCCGAGGTAAAGAGCGAACCAGCCTCCAGCGCGAGAGCAAGGTCAACTAGCCCTAAGAACGTGGATCGAAATCCATCTTCAGGATGTTAGGAAAGAAAGCAGCCAAAGCAAACAGGAGCTACATCTCCAGGGCTGGCTCGGGCCCCAGCCAGGGCCGTGGAGTGAGCCGCACGGCCCGGCTGGGTGTGAACACGCGCGTGCAAGAATGCAGGGGTCTGCCGTCCGCGGCCTCCGGGGGCAGGTCCCCTGGCGGGGAGGCCCCGCACAGAGCTGGCTTTATTCCCCCTGGTGGTGTGGGCGGTGGTGCCCGGACTCGGGGGCTCCGGCCAGCCGTGGCCTCAAATAACGCTTTGTACCGTGTTCTCCCTGTGTGCTGGTGCAGACCGGGCCCCGAGCTGCCCGGCCTCGCCCACCTGTGAGGCCACAGTCGTAAATGACTCTGAGGTCAACTTCAGACTTTTTAAAAAAGAAATGCAACTGTGGTAGGGTGGAGAGAAGAGCGCATATATTTCGGGACCCTTGGGAGGCAATCATAAGGCTTGGGTTTAATAAGCACCACAGCCTGGAGCTTTGGGCGCGTGATGCCCAGAGACCCTTTTTGCGATTTTGTGCCCATTTTACGGATGGGAAAGCGGAAGGTGGATGATAGCAGCCGACACATTCTCGCAAAGCAGCACCCATAGCAACACCTTGCTAGGGCTCGGGGGCAGGGGTCTCAGGGCAGAACAAGGGAGAGAGCATTGCCTGGATTCCAGGAGCAATTCCAGGAGCCAGAGAAGCCTGAGATTGTCACTGAAGGGTGGGTGTGAGGGTGGGGGCAGCTTCTCTGAGCTGGGGCCCTGGCCTTGACCTTGACAACTGAAGAGGAGGTAGCCTGGGAAAGGTAGGTGGCAGCCAGAATTCCTGGTGGGAAGCGCCCCCTTTGACTGTGGTGTGGGGTGGGTTGGGGTGTGAGGAGGAGTTTGGGGGGCCTCGTCAGCCATGCAGAGCTGCCCGGGGCCTGGGCTGGGGAGAGCAGCACCTTGGGGTCCCACATGGGACAAAGAGGGACCCCGGTCTGGGACTGACAGGAACACTCCAGAGGAGGCAGAGAGGAGGGTGCAGTGAGTTGGCTGGCCCACAGGGGTGGGGACAGGGCCACGGGGAGGCGCTGCTGGCCCAGACTCCATGGGACTGCTCCTTTACACCATTCACACCAGGAAAGCATCTCCCCAAAATCCGGGACTGTGGTATTTGCGTGGGGAGCGCAAGCTTTCCGCTGAGCCCTTACCGGCCATGAAGGTTCTCCCAAGCAGGATGGGCGCTAATGATGCCCCAGGTCCCCTAGGTCTCTACAGCTGACAGTGACCTGGGTTTGGTGGTCCAGGAGGGCGTGGCTTTGCTCCCCCCGCGAGAACTGGGAAGGGAGAATTGTTCGCGTGCGCACTCACCGCCCCCGCCCCAGCCCCTCACCTTTTTTAAAACAGGCACCGCCAGGAAGCAGGTGACGACGGCCGGCGTGTCCAAAGCCCGCTGCGGCGTGTGTAAGGGACACATGCCCTTGAGGCTGTAGATGTAGATCTTCTGGTCCTGCGGAGGCGGGGGGCCAGCGTGAGACCTGGGCTGGGACACGCCCGACGCTCCCCGCGGGGCCCACTCCGTCTTGGGCTCCCTCTGGGCCTTAGCAAGTCACATGTCGGGAAGCTTTGTGGTCGACTGTCCCCAGATTCCTGTTCTTTGTAGAAACCGAAAACTACAGGGCTGTCTCAAGAGGAAAAATAAAATGGCCCATACTCTGCTGCCCAGAGAAACCACCTTTGGGGGTTGGGGTGCGGAATTTCAGCTTCTGTGGGTGCGCATGTGTGTGTCCTGGCTCCTGCCGTGGTCACACTTCCTGCTCCTGTGGCCACACGCCCTGCAGGCAGAGGCTCCGTCCACTAGTCCCGGAGGGCCCAGAGCGGACAACGTGTGAGCTCTCCTGGAGTCTGCCCGCAAGTGCACCACCGTTGGGTTCGTCTGTTCTCGGATGCTGAGTCTGTTTCTGAGTCTTCACGACTAGGAATCACCCTGGGGTGAGCGTTCTGACACACACGCTTGTCTGTCTCTGCGTGTCTCGGGTGTTTTCTTAGAACTAATTCCTAAGGCTGACATTATTGAGGCTTATGTGGTGTGAAGAGATTTCGGATGCATTTCTGAGCCACGTGCCCCACTGCCTTCTGGGAAGGCTGCACCAGTTTATAACCCCACCCACCCACCCTAGGAGCTTCAGAATGTCTTTTTCAGGGCATTCCTCTCTGGACTTCTCAGAAGACAGCAACTTGGGCTTTCTGCTGCCTCTTTTTTTTTTTTTAATTGCATTTTAGAGAAAGAAAGAGAGGAAAGGAGAGAGAGAGAAATACTGATGAGAGAGAGAGGCATTGATTGGTTGCCTCTCACATATGCCTGGACCTGGATTATATGCATCCTCACCAGGGATCGAACACACCACCCAGGTACGTGCTCTGACTGGGAATCGAACCTGCAACCCTTAGGTTATGAGACGATAGTCCAACCAGCTGAGCTTCACGAGCCCAGGGCTCTGCTGACTTCTGTGATGTGAAGACACAAGGCCTCTGAGCTAAATGGATTTGCTGGCAATGTTACATGAAACCCAGTCATGTCACCAACCCACTGAGCGACTGGGGTTCCAAGGGGACTCTGCCCCTGACACTCATCGTGGCCGAGTCCCCATCACCAGCCACACGCAAGGTGGAGATGCTGCTGGCGCACAGGGCTCCTGGATTGCTCTGGGGCCTCACAGGTGTGCACTGGGGTCACTGGAAATTCAAATGACCTGGTGGCCTGCGTTTTCAGTTGTTCAGCCCAGCTCCCGGTGCGGCCCACCACGATGACAGCCCCGCACAGGGTGCATTGGGGGGTGGGGGGTGGTTACCTCAGTGGCCGTCCACAGAGAGCTCTGGACCTTGAGTTGACAGCTCAGCTTCATGCCCGCACAGCCCATCCTCTGCACTTCCAGGAGGCCCTTCTCCGTGTTCACCACCGTGTAGTTCCTACGATGGACAGCGAGTGTGTGGTCAGCTCACGGCGGGGGCGGGGACGCAGGCTGGGGGTGCTTGAATGTTCAGGCAGACAAAGGCCATTCCCACTGAGAAGCAAGAAAGACTCCCTCTCCCCTCTCTCGCCGCTCAGCAACTCCACTCTAGTACTTGTCCTCTCTTCCTCTTCTCCAGAATCATTTACGCCCTCTACCGTCAAGCTGAAGATAGCTCCCATCTTAAAACGGAGCCCTCCCTTGACCCCTGCCCTCCACGCCCCTAGCAGATACCACCTCTTCATTGCTTCTCTTAATCACAAACCCATTGGTGCCTGTCTACTTGGGGGGACTCCATTTTCTCTCACGAGAAGACTCCATCGGGCTTTCAGTCCACCGCGCGCTCAATGTCCCTGACCGTGGTCACCCCTGACTGCCCCCCAATTCCAAGGTTGCTCCCACTCTGACACCAGCAAGGCATGGAATGCCTCAGGGTGTTACCTGGACTCTTCTTTCCCATCCCAGAACACCACCATGTACTCCTGGCTCTGGGACGAGAAGAAGGCGGTCTGCTTCCCGCACGGCAGCTGGTACATGAAGGTCGCGAAGGTCGGGTCCTTCATTTGGCTCACCACGGACAGGGCCAGCGGTCGCTGAGGGAGAGAGGCCGCCGGGGCTGTGAGCCGGGGTCACTTACAACCAGAAGGACGCCCGTTCTGCCCACTTAACCAACGGTGTTCAACCAGGGAGGAAGGAGTGGCATCTGCTCATTCAAGACCCATTTGGAACAAGAGCCAAAACAGATGCCAGAAACAGACCCTTCCAGGTGTCTGGGTCATCGCCACCCATGGCAACTCAGACTCAGGTGACAAGGTTAGCTTACGCTGGGATAGTCCAGCCTCCACGCCTAGGGACGTACAACCTTGTAAAGAAACGTTCTCAGACCTCATGTCTTCCCGATTAAACCAGCACCTTCGAAAGTGATGAGTGAGTTTCAACCTGAAAGCACAGGCCTTTTCCAACGACAGCCAGCTTTCACACGATCACGTGGCTGCTGTTTCTTCTCATGAGCAAACCTTCTTCCTACTACTTTGCAAAGACACAGCTAGGCGCCTGTCCCTGCATGGGGACCGTCTTGCCACAAAGGGGCTGGTATGCTTGGTTTGCACGACGACGCAATACAAAAGTCAGGGAGGAAAAGGACGTTCATTTATCGAAATAGTGACATGCACGCAACAAAAATGATCTGGATGTATTAGGAGTTGTAAATATTTCTTTCTAGGACAGGTGAGCAGAAAAGAGTTGCCCTTTTTGTTCGAGACCCTTTGGGTGGGGTGGGCTCTGGGACCCACGGCCTCCACCACAGTGGCTGAAGGGGCCAGGCCCCAGGCTCAGCGCCCCCGGGTACCTTCTCGGGCTTCGTGTCCCAGCATTCCATCATGAGCGCCTGCAGTCGATGGAACTGCACTTCCTCCGGCTGCCCCAGCACCGGGCGGATGCCCTTGGACAGCTTCTTGGCAATCTGAAGCTGGTGGTGGCCCAGCGCAGGTCGCTGTCCCGACAGCAGCTCGTAGAGCACCATTCCGTACGAGAACATGTCCACCTGGGCAGAGAGTCAAGCCAAATCAGGTCTCCTGCCCGGGCCCAGCGGCTCTTGAAAGCCGGCCCTGAGAGGGAGGGTGCAGGGAGACACTGTTAGGCAAGGGACACATGGGCCCTGCCCAAAGGGAGGCACGCATTAGTCCATCCATCAGTCCATCCGTCTCTCTCCACATGTCCAAACATCCGGCAAACCACCTGGCCACCCATCATTCTGTCCCTTTATGCATCCATCTTCCAGTCTGTCCATCTGTCCTTCCTTCCTTCCTTCCTTCTACCCTTGAATCACCCATTTTTCTGCACATTTATCTATCCATTCTCCTGCCTACCCATCCATCCATCCACCAGTCCATCCATCATCCATCCATCAATCCATCATCCATCTACCCATCTACCCATCCATCCATCCATCATCCATCCACCCATCCATCATCCATCCATCCATCCATCCATCCAACCATCATCCATCTGCCCATCCACCCATCCATCATCCATCCATCCATCTACCCATCCAACCATCATTTATCTGCCCATCCATCATCCATCCATCCATCTACCCATCCATCTACCCACCAATCCATCATCCCTCTGTCCATCTATCTATCTATGCATCCACCCATCCATCATCCATCCATCTAACCACCAATCCATCATCCATCTGTCCATCCATCCATCATCCATCCATCATCCTTCATCCATCATCCATCCATCCATCCATCTACCCATCTATCTATCACTACGAATCTTCCTGTTATAATCTTGGTTTTGAGATACATCATCTGGGTCACTTGCTACTAATAAGCTCTTGTTTTCCTCACTGTGATTTGCCTTTTCTATCTTGGTGAACAGCCACAGGTGCTGAGTTAACCCTCACGTGCTTAGGTCATTCTTGAAGCAATTATTCAAGGATCTATCTGCTTGAGGGCAGGGGGTAGAGGAGGGGCACCCCGAGTCCAGAAGCTACTGGCGCCACAAGGACTATCTGGCTGTCCTGACATGGGGCCTGGGCTCCTGAACTATGCGGCTGGGCCGCGCCAGGGGACGTGGGCGGGCTGGGGTGGGTACCTTCTCATCATACACGATGCGAGGCCTGATCTCCGGGGCCTGGTAGCCGGGGGTACCCTCCACGCCCAGGGCGCCCTCGTGAAAGGACTGCCTGGAAATCCCGTAGTCCGACAGCTTGATGTTGATGTGGTCCTTGACGTCCAGGGACCAGACCAGGATGTTGTCCGACTTCAGGTCGCAGAAGATGATGTTCTTCTTATGCAGGTAGGCCAGGCCGGAGGCGATCTGGTAGGCTATTTTCTGGGTGAGCATGTGTCCCAGAGGCATGAAGGAGGAACCTTTGCAAAGAGAAACAGGCCAAACAGTCAGGACACCAACTGTGCTCTTTCCTTACCCTCTGGCTCCATAAAATACTCTCTGTTCCACCGACACGTTCTCAGCATTCCCGTGCTGGGTACCAGGGGAGGCGGAGACTGAGCTTCTTCAGCAAAATATTACTTGGGCCAAAAACGCCTGCCGTTACAGCCTCACTCACGGTACCTAAGGCCAGGAGTCGGTGTTTTTACTAAAACAGCAAGTATGCAAAATCCCAGGCCAAGTTTGCTACGCAGTCAAGGGTCAAGTTGCAGCTACAAGAGCTTCGTTAAAAAAAAAAAAGTCTTCCGTGGAGGCAGAAATAATCGATTTTAACTGCATTTCTTTTTCCTGAGGCCAAAGATGGCTCCCTGTCTCCCTCAGTCAGGTCTCTGGAATTTAGTTGTCCGTTTCTCAAGCTAAGTTATTTTATTTTACTTTTTTTAAAATTGATTTTTAGAGAGAGAGAGGAAGGGAGAAAGGAGAAAGAGAGACATCAATTTGTTGTTCCACTTATTGATGCATTCATTGGTTGATTCTCTCATCTGCCCGGACTGGGGATCGAACTTGTAACCTTGGTGTATCCGGACCATGCTCTAACCAACTGAGCTGCCCAGTCAGGACTCAAGGTAAGTTGTTTAAAAATTTTGTTAAAAGAATAAGTTAGAATAAAACTGACCCCAGGGTCTCAAGAGTTTTAACAGCGGCAGACGCTCGAGGCTGGTCACAGGCAAGGGAGAGATTTCCGTGGCTGAGGAGCTATCTCTGACCTCCTGGTTGACCATCTGATGCTGGACTGAATTCCCACTGGGGCTGTGGTCATTCTCCTCCTCAGGTGAGTAAGTTAAGCAACTTCTGGGATTAGAGCCGTGAACCAGACCTCCAACCTGCTTCTCTCTGAGCTGCAGCGGCCTCGCCAACACCACTGGATAGGTTTAAACGTGGTGGGGGCTTTTCACCACTCACAGGCAGGGGGCCTCGTGAGGCAAGGGCAGCTGTGCCCCGCCCCAGGCAGCCGGGCTGGGCTGCCAGCCGCACGCTCTCAAGCCTCCCAGGAGCATCCGGCCGCCCCCTGCGGAAGGATCTCGCGGCGGCGGGTACCTTTGGCGTTCCCGGACAGCACGGTGTTGAGGCTGCCCAGCGGGGCGAGCTCCAGGGCGAAGCAGAGCGGGTGGATGCTGATGCCGATCAGAGACACGATGCAGGGGTGCTGCAGGGCGTGCAGCATGCTGGCCTCCTGCCGGAACTCCGAGAAGTTCTTCATGGCGTCCGTGGCCCGCAGGTGCCGCAGCATGGTGTCTGCAGGGGACGGCACGGCCGTCAGCGCGGGCCGGGGTGGAGCTCTGGGGGTGCGGGGCAAGCGACAAGGAGCAGCCTGCTTGGCGGGGCCCTGCGCTGGCTGCCCAGGGAGCCCGTCCGGGGCCACCTGCGTGAGGGTTCCGGCCACTCTGACCTCGAGGGGCCGGCGGACCAGGGTTTACATTTCAAGGCACTCAACACATCAGGGGGTGAGACACCGTCACTCAGAATTTGGCCCCGAAGGTGGCATTCCTGAGGCTTTCTAGGCGGATACAAGCCCCTCCTCCTCAGCCAATAAACTCGTCCCTGTCACTTGGCGGCTCCTGCTTTGTCAGTGGAGGGTTAGGCACGTCCTCACCCTTGTCCCCAGATAATGCTGTCGCCCCACGCCGGTGCCGGCTGCCTGAGGGGCGCCGTTGCGTCTTATTCCAGCTCTGCATCCTGAGCCCCACCCGGAGCCTGGCTGAGGCGACGCCCTTGCCAGGCTCAAGACTGCTCACCCGCAAGGATGCTGAGGGTTTGGTCTCTATCACCCACTTATTCCACACCCAGTGGCCAGGGCCACCTAAGATAGAAAAGGCCACCAGCCTCTCCTCAGCCAGAGATGAAACTGTGGGGCGATTCCAGGCCTGAGACAGGAGGCCTCAGGCCGGAGAAGGGTGTGTGGCCAGTGGTGTGATTTTGAACCAGAGCTATAACCTTCTCCCAATGCCCCTGGAATGCACCCCTCCCCCAGCAGAAGGCCCCTGCCTGCCACATCGAGGGGGCAGGATGCCACCCACTGGGCTGTGGCCAGCCCTGAGGCCTCAGAGCAGGATCCTCCAGGCCTTGCTTGTACTCCTGTGTCCCGATCCCCTGTCCCTCCTTTATGATTAGTTTTTTTTAAGAGCTCTTTTTTTTTCAAAAATTTATTTTTAGAGAGGTGAAAGGAAGGAGAAAGAGAGGGAGAGAAATATCAATGAGGAAGAGAAACATCAATGTGTGGTTGCCTCTTGTGCGCCCCCTACTGGGCACCTGGTCCGCAACCCGGGCATGGGCCCTGACTGGGAATTGAACCAGCGACCCTTTGGTTCGCAGGCTGGCACTCAATCCACTGAGCCACACCAGCCAGGGCCTTATGGTCAGATTTTAAAATTGGGAATCGTTGGGCAGGGAGGTTCAAACAGCATGGAAAGAAATCTTGGCGATTCAAATTGATTGATGCTGGCAGATGGATGTGTGTGCCGGCCAGATTTGTTTTTTTTTAACTGTGAAAGTTTTGTTTTTCACGATCGGTCTTAAGAGCATCCGGAATTCATTTCTGACTATGGTGTGAAGCATGACCCACATCCCTGCCCTCACGTACTGACAAGCCAGCCTCTCCCTCGGCTCGTGAGGTCACCTCGGTCCCCGTCAGCTTCCCGCATACGTCACGCTGTCCCGCTCCCCACGCAGCCCGCCGGCGCCTGGGAGAAAACCGCCACCACGCCCACACGCCTGTCAGTCCTGACGTTTGCTGGGCAGGCCTCTCTGTCTTCTGTGCCCACTGTGGAACTTTCTGGGCTGCTCCTGGCCGTGCGTCATTTCACATACATTTTACAGTCAGTCCAGTTTCACACTCACACTCTCACACACACACACACACACACACACACACCCTTCCCGACTGTGGGGTTTGTGAAGACTCTCTCAGCCTTCTCCGTGCGGGAAGTCGCATTCTCTTCACTCTGTTGCCGTTCTGTCTCTTCCTCTCTGACCTGCTTTCTTTCTACGGGTCCACGATTCTAACTTTTCTGCCGATGCCGAGAGTGTAAATCACGGTGAGGATCACAAGGGTGACCACGCTGAGCCAGGGGCTGTGACAAAGGCGGTATCAGCTGGCTGGAGTGAGGACGTGCATGGGGCGTTAAGAGGTGATGGGCGGAGACCATCCTCGAATTATACACAGTAGGTAGGCCTTTGTGGGGGTGGGGGGGACCCCACGCTGGCTTCCCCATCCATCTGTCTGGAGAGCCCGCCTTCCTTTAGTGGAGACGGCTGAGAGGGTCTCCCTGAGGCTCAGGGGTTCACCTGAAGTCTGACTGTGTGGCCCCCCACGTGCCAGGCCTGGGGCGGGGACACGGAGCAGATGGAAATAGTCAGGATGGCTCACGTTCTTGGGTGCTCTTGTCTAAGCAGGAGCGTCATTTCCAAAAGCAAATTCCAGGCCTCGCTCAGCCTGATCCTGGGGCCCGCCCCACGTCCTACCAGGGCTGTCCCCGGGGTCCACGCTGGCCTGGCTCACCCCCCTCCTCTTTCCCACCTGCTGTGGCCTCGGGCATGCGATTTGGACGGAGGGAGCCCACGTCTGGAGAGAAACCACGCAGGGCCGCGGTTACCTGCTGGGACGTTAGCGAAGTTCTTGAACTTCTTGATCTGGAACCGCTTCACGGCCACGGGCTGGCCTTGGTACCGGGCCCGGTAGATGACGGTGCCACTGCCGCCTTGGCCCAGGATGCTGCTCTCGTCCTCGCTGTGCTCCAGCTGGTCGTTCTCCAGGAAGAGCCTGCGGGCGACACCGCGCAGGTCAGAACGGGCGCCCGCCTGCCGGGCGTCCCGGGGGAGGGAGCGCGGTGCTTCGGGGCGTGGTTGGGCCGTAGCTGAAGTTTCCACAGAGCCTGCGTGGGGTTGTGGGTGCTGTTCCGATCGCCGGGCTGCTCAGCTTCTGGACGAGCGACCTGGATTATGAATTTCGCCACGGCCTGCGGTTAGAACCAAACCTACAGGGACAAGCCACCTGGCCTTCCAGGCTCCACACTGGAGACGCCACTGCCCGGGCCCAGTGCGGGCACAAGACCCAACAAGGTTCGGCAAAGAAATGAAAATTCTAAAACTCTGGGACTGCCCAGTCGGGGTCCCTCCCACCGCCACCCTCCAAGCTGACTCACACATACGCAAAACTCTGCCTGGGGTCTCCAAGCAATGCTACTTCTTGTGTTAAAGATCCAGGAATAAAGGAAAATCATTTTACAGAAGAGAGGTGTTCACTAGCATTTCCTCCAATGAGGTAACTGCGGAGGTTGAAAAGAACTGTGGGGGAAATTATCCAGTGGAGGAAGCAGTTCCTTAGTTAATTAACTAGTAGTTTTAATTCTCACTGGAGGGTGTGTTTATTGATTTAGAGAGAGAGGAAGGGAGAGAGAAACATCGATCAGTTTGCCTCCCATACATGCCCTGACTAGGAATCGAACCCGTGACCTTTTGGTGTGCGGGACGATGCTCCAAGTCACTGAGCCACCCAGTCAGGGCGTACTTTCTTAATTTAATGGATTCATGTAGAAGCAGGTCTTGGAACCCCAATTCTACAATATCACAGAATACTTCACGTCTATTTTCTTGGGACAGGGGAGCAATTTGGAAACATGAGAATTCAATATTCTTTCCCCCTCTCCCCAAAAGTTTAATTCTCTTTAAGGAAACTAGATACACCAATCCTCTGCATAAGAAAATAACAGGACCTCACAACTCCAAACAAGCTGTAAACAACCCATGTCACCGCCAATGTCAACCCGTCTTCAGGGAGACCAGAGCACAGCTTCCGGTTTCCGTGACGACAGAAGATTCCATCTCATACTGAGCACTTGGATTTCGTGATGGTTTCTTGCTTAACAGGAGCACAGAATGTTTTCTGATTTCTCCAGCTTCTCCCCCAGTTACTGTCTTAGGTTAGACTCAACAGATTTCGGGGATCCTAGTGCTGAGGGCAGCAGTCAGGAGGTGGCATTTGCCAAGAGAGGAAATGAGGCTGCAGGTCTGGGGGCACCCCTTTTCTTGAAACCGAGGAACATTGGACTTCTATTCCTTGAGCAGGTGGCAGAGTAGGAATGAGAGAGGGGGAACCAGGTCAGAGGAAAGAGCTCCCTCGTGGGGTCCTGGAAGGACTTCTCCCTCCAAGTGCTCTGCCCAGCTGGGCCAGTGTGGCCTCACCTGGAAAACCGACAGGCTGGTTCCCTTCAGGCAGCCTGGGACGGGACCCTAAAAGTCCCCTGGGACAGGGTGGGAGCTGCCAGCACCGAGGGCGGCCCCCAGGCGGCACGGAGCTGTGGAGTACCTGGCGGGGAAGTCGGTCATGAACAGCTCGGGAACCAGCTCCTGGAGCGGCACGGGGACGTCGGGGTGCCTGGGGCAGGCGATGAAGTCCCGCTCGATGGCGGTCAGCACGCAGTCCTCCATGTCGAAGTACTGCACGTCCTCCGCTTGGTCGCCGGGGCCCGGGTGCTGGGCCCAGGAGGACTCGCAGACCGGGCAGGGCACGTACTGCTCCATGAGCGGGGTCCCATCGCTCTCGGTGGCCGTCAGGGCTGAATGGGGACAGAGCGGGAGACAGCTGCCTGAAGGCGGCGGCAGGGG
>CM052550.1:51207893-51234473 GCA_028533065.1 Trachops cirrhosus
TCGATCAAGTCCAGGTGGGTCCCCACCACCAGCACCACGGCGTTGGGGGCCTTGGCCTGCGGCGACAGAGACCCCCAGGGAGCTGAGCACCAGCGCCGGCTCCTGGACGAGGGAGGGGAAGCCGCTCCCAGTGCGCAGGGGGCCGCCCCTGGCCTGGACGCCCGGGGCTCTGAGCAGCACCCAGGGCTGCGCCCAGCATGGCTGCCTGCAAACCGCCACGGGCTGTCGGGCATGGACTGAGGGGTGTGTGAGGCCCCCATGACTCTCTCCCGCGGGGGCTGGGTCTCTGGTCCCCTCAGACTCTGCAGCAGCTGCCTCCAGGCCCTGTGGCTTCACACCTGAGAGGGGGGCCCTGTTCTCCTTTTATCCAGAGTGAGGGGCTTTGAAGTTCAGGCAGAAGGAAATAGGAGCTCTGCCAACCCTCAGCCCCAGGGGGCATTTAAGTACTTTCCTGTGACCTATGACCCAGGGGCCCTCGGCTCTGTGAGTCTGCAAAAGGCAGAGGGTTCTTCCTAGCAATTTCTTTTTCCCTCCCTCCCTCCCTCCCTCCCCTTCCCCGCTCTGTGAAAGGGAGACACTTGGGCGCATCCCATCCCGGAGGATTGGGTGGGTGGGTGCCCTCTCACCTCGATGTTGAGCAGCCAGAACTGGAGGCTGGCCACGGCCTCCTCCCCCAGCGCCAGGTTCCAGACCACCACGTACAGCGCCTTGTCGGTGAAGAAGCACTGGTTGACGGTGGCCATGCTGGCGGGGCCGCCGATGTCCCAGACGTTGAATTCCACGGACTCAACCTACTTGAGCAACAAGGAGGGGACAGAGGGAGGCATTTGACAAACCCAGGGCCTGGTCCGGTCAACTCCAGAGACCCGATCGCGTCGAACGCGGTGTTTAGGGAAGGAAAACGGCGCGACCACGGAGGGGCCTCGCCTGCCCGGCTGTTTGCGACACGAGTCAGGCATCCAAGTGCGGGAAAGGGGGCCAGGGTGCGGAGGCGGACTTTCCAGAAGCCTCTCTGCGCGGCTAATGGAGCGGGGGCCAGGCCCCGGGAGCTGCGTGCCTGCGGAACACGGGAGGGGATTCTCCTGCCTCTCTCCGGGCGGCAGAGGGTTAAGCGGCATCCCGGCAATGAGGTCACACCTCCCTCGGAGTGGGGGCCTCTGAACCCGGGTGGGGCAGCGGGCGGCGGCCACCAAGGATGCAGGAAAACTGCCCCTCCGTGGGAAAGGAACAAAAGCTTGGCTGTCGGGCTGCCGGGAAAGGCCGTGTAAACGGCGGTTTCTCTATCGCCCTGTGAGGTAAGCGTCTGGCCCCGGCAGCGAGGCCTGTGGTTTTCTGCGGCACAGAGCCGTTCCCACAGCGCGGCGTCCGGGACCTGCCCGTGGGTGCGCATGAAAACCGACAGCTGCTCCAAACAGCTGGAGGGCTCGTCCCCCAGAGACACGAAGAGGAGGTGGCTGGCTGTCTCGGAGTGACGGAAGGGGGGGCTGCGATGAGGGCAGGAAGCAGACGCAGAAATGGAAACGGTCGCTCACCCCTTGGGCTTCGGGCAAGCCTTTGCTAGAGGGAATCTGGAAGCAGGTTGCATTGAGCGACTGCTTTAAAAGCAGGAGGGAACCCAGAGATTCCCGGCACTTTAGGGAACCCTCGGTCCTGAGTGAGCAAGATTCAGCCCTGGGGGTGGGGTGGGGGCTGATGGGGGTGATTCCACGGTCCCGTCCCCGACGGGCAGACTCTGTTCTGAGTCAGCGTTCAATGGCACATTCAGCTTAAGCGCCTCACGACGCCCGCTGGGTTTCCCCGACTGGGACAGTGACTTTGTGTGACAGACAGGCTATGGGAAAAATCCTGCAGCCTCCGGCCTCACGGCCCCTCGGTTTCCCACAAGCAGCCTCCCGGCACCCGGATCCCTGCGTGGCTGCCTGTAACCACAGACTGGGCCACGGGCGTTCCTTCCCTGTGCCGGGAGGCAGCTCCCGGCCCCATGCGGTATTCCACCCACCGCTATTTCACAGGCTTTGCCCTCAGATGCCAGTGCAAAGCAGCTTTCATTTCCTTTGTCTCACACTGAAGGAAAAACAGGGTGATGAGTAGGTGCGCCGGAGGACTCGTTTTAAATAGGGCTTGAAAACTAGGTGTTTCAGAGCCTGGGGTGACCGCAGGCGCCAGGCAGGGCAGCGCGTTCGTAGTCGGGGTGCCTTCTCGGCCTCCCCGTTAGGGACGGGTGCTGGTGTGTCTCTGCCCACAGCGGTAGCTCATTCTCAGTCCTGGGCCATTGGAATCGCATCCTTTGGGGCCAGCGGTGGCGAGGCCCGGGCACTCTACTGTCTTTAAAAGCTCATCAGAGAAATCCGACAGCCAGGATTAAGGGCCACTGGCCCGGAGCCTCAACTTAGCTCTAAGAGACAGTCACACTAAGAAGTCCACTGCCCTTGGCAGGCGCTGGGTGGACACAGCACATGGCGGCCCCTGCAAGTTTCCTGGGGGTCTGAGGGAGTCCTGGGCTCCCCGGAGAGGTGGGACAAGGGCCCGGGGAAGCTCCCTCCCACCCAGAGGGACTCTGCACGCTGACCATCCTTGACCTTGGCTCTGGAGCCGGCTGGCCTCTGGAGCTCCCACTTGGTGGTCCTGATGGTGGCCTCGCTGTGCATCGCCTGGGCGGCCCTGCCCGTCTGTAAGATCTCCAGGAGGGTGGACTTGCCCTGCCGCGGAGGCCCCACGACGATCATCTTCATCAGCTTGCACTTCTCCGCCTTCCGCAGCTGGGCGCGCAGGTAGGACAGCATGGCCTTGGGGCCTGTGGGAAACCACGGGGCAGGGACACGGGCGCCGCTGCGGACACGCTGCTGGGGACGCGCTCCCGTCTCTGGGGCAGGGGAATTCTGTCTGGGAGGAGCCCCATCTGGGAGTCCTACTAGGGCGAGTTCAGAAGGAGGGGAGACGGGCTACCAATCACCCCAGAAGTGACGTCCAAGGTCAAAGACGTAAGACAACACCCTTGGTGCCTAAGGGGTCCTAGGCAGTGTTATTACGTGGTCCATTGCAATACAATGGTCCTCAGCGACTCTGGCTTTCTGGGGCACCCAGAAAGCATTTCACAGCATCTTCACGAAGACAGGAGCTGGGGCGGAGCTCCGGGAGGCACCCAGCTGTCTGCTCCCCAGGCCCTGGGCAGCTGGAATGGAGCTGTCTTTCCAAGGGGCTGTCACTAGGGGCGCCCTACCTTCTTTTCTGATCTCTGCAGGCACGTTGCTGATGTTTAGTTCTTCAGTGTCCAATTGCCAGAGGTTGCCCAGCTGCCCCAGCTCCGCGGGGAGCTCTCGCAGGCCGGGGTTGCTGAGGACACAGTGGGACACACACACACACACACACACACACACACACACACACACAGCAGCCGGTCAGCCTCTTGGGCCAGGGGGCCGCTGGAAGCCTGTTCCCCAAGCCCGGCCTCTTGGGCTCCAATTTCAACCACTCCTTTTAAATACTAACTTCAAAGCCTTCCTCCCCTACAGTCGGGGGTACAAATGGCAGCTCTGTCTTTTGCAATCCCCTCGGCTTTGTACTGGGTCCCCTCCCCCAACTTTCTCATCTGGTCTACGAGTTACACCATCTTACAGATGAACACTATTGCCCTGGCCAGGCGGCTCGGTTGGTTGGAGCATCGTCCCGCACACTGAAAGGTTGTGGGTTCGATTCCTGGTTGGGGTGCGTATGAGAGGCCACCGATTGATGTTTCTCTCTCACATTAATGTTTCTTTCTCTTCTCTAAAAGTCAATAACCATATCCTCGGGCGAGGATTGAAAAAAAGGAAAGGTTATCACTACCTCTTCTCGAAAAGGCAGTGTGACCAGAATTATTGTATATTTTCATGAAGGTTTTCACAGTGTCCAAAGCCTCGTGGCTGCTTAGCAAATGAAGGACGGGTGGTCAGAGAGTTCTCTCTGTGACTGAGCAGAGCAGCAGGGGTGGCCTCGTGGCCCCCCCATCCCCTGCCTTCTCCTCCCCCTACTCAGAAAACCCCCTGGGCTTCTGGGTACTCAGACAGCTCCTCTCTCCCCGGCTGTGTCCCCGGCTGGTTTAGGAAAGGACGCGCCGCCTCCCGGGCTGGGCACTTACTTTCCCAGGTAGAGTTCCGATAAGCTCTTCAGCAGGCAGACCGAGGGAGGGACCGCGTCCAGGTGATTGTCGTTCAGGCAAAGGACTTCCAAAGACTCGCTGAGGAAGGCAGGAAACTCCAGCACACAGGCTGCAAGGGAATGGCAAAGCAGACTGTGCACTCGTGACGCATCACCACGGCGTGGTGACCCGGCCCAGGGGCTGGAGGGAGGGGAGAAAGGGGTGCCACCTCCGAGTAAGATGCCCGCCTCCTGGCTCTAGGGGTTGCAATGCCGGCATGTCACCCAGCAGACGTCCTTGACCAGGGGCGGGGCCGTGAGAACAAGGATGCTCAGCGGTGCACTGTCTGAGACTGACCACAGCCTAGCCACCCACCCACAGGGGTCATGGGTCATACACACTATCAGGAAGCACGGGCCGGTCTACAGGTATGGGCTAGGACGTGATGCCCGAGAGCTCCTGGTGGGCTGAGAAAACAAGGTGTGGAACGAGGTGTCTGCAGGCTCCATTGCTGAAGCACAAAACATGTGCAGACACACAAGCAAACCCACACTGCACACATGTTTGCATGCACACGGTATATGCATGTATGTTCACATAGCACAGTGCGCATGTGAAATCTGCCTCGTGAGCGGCAGAGTGGGGGGCACTCAACGCAGCGACCCCCATAGAGTGAAACGTGCGGCCGACTTTTACAGGGGGCTCTGTCCCTGACCCTGTTCCGTGAGAAAATGCTCAAAGGGCTGCTTCTTTTGTTTCAGTTTTTTTCCCCAATGAAAAAGAATCATCAGCTTTCGCGGGCCCTCCTCCACACGGAAAACCATCAATAATAAAAAAGGCCGCCTTTCTTCCCAGAGAACACATCTGAACACTTGGCCTAGACGCTTTCCAATTTTCAAGCTTGGCCTTGGTGTTTATGAAGCCTCTTCAAGTAACAGGCGGAGGGGAGAAGGGACTTTGACTGCAGACGGGGGCAGCACCTGTCCTGGGCCGCCCGGCCCAGCGTGAAAACTATGCAAAGCAGGCCGGGGAGAGCACGGCGCGAGGTATTTATGAGCTGCAATTATTTATTCATAAGTTATTTATGGCTCGGCTGGTCTGAGTGTTACCGTAAAAACGGCCGTCCAAATTATTTTTGGATGAGGCCGCCGCACAAATATGACTACTTGGACGTACATAAATTCCCTTGGAATTTTACTGTCCATCTGCAAACAAGTTATCTCTTATAGAGAATTCCCCAGCCCAGCCTGCACAGCCCCGAGAGGATAACCACACTGAGGAAAAGGCCTTCGAAACGGGCCTCCTCCTCTTCACCCAGGCGTGGGCCTTGACGTTCTAGACAAAAATAAAAATGAAATCAAGGGGTCTTTGTCGTGGGCCAACTCTACCATCCGTTTGTGCCAGGGCTACTTTCTAAAGGTGTGGCCTCCTCACCTCGCCCCCCCGACGTGCTCCTGTGGGTCCCCAGCTGTCATGTTCCAGAACACGGGCACCTGCCCTCGATGGCGCCCTCCCGCATGGCCTGCGTTTGTAAAAGCTGGAGACACCCTTCCCATCAGCCCTAGCGCGAGGGGCCGCGCGCACAGCCGTGGGACCGGGACTGAGGTCGGCACCAGCGGCGCCGGCCACGCCCACTGCTCCACTTCGGCTTTAATGAGACGAAAGTGTTTGCTTCTCTCTCCTCCCCAGTGAAATCCCGACGTCTGGACTCGATCTCCAGAGTCCTGAGGCCCTTCGTTTTGAGAAGGGGTCCGTTATGAACTTCCTCACTGTATTTCCCGACGAGTGTGATCCAGGGCCTTTGCATTGGTCTCCACGCCGTCTGAACTTCCTCTTCTGCAAACTGTTTCCATCCATTGCCCATTTTTTTTTGCCTGTCGGGTTGCCTTTTTTTTTTTAAATGAATTTGTAAGCAGTCTTTGTATTTTAGGGACATTAGCCAATCTATGTCGCAACAATTTGTGTTGCAAATATTTCTTCTCAGTCTATTTTTACAAAGCTCAAGATTTGGGCCTTTTTAAAAAAAAATGATTTCTGGATTTCCCACTTAGCTTCAAAAACTTTTAAATGTCATTATTTTCTTTTTTTTCTTGTATTCGTGTATCTGAAACCCACATGGAACTTTTGTGATTGGCGCAGGGTCAGAAATCGAGGGTGTGACTTGCCCTTTCTGTCTGGACAGCGGTTATACCAACACTATTTATTAAACAATAAAACCGTCTTTTCCAGGAAAATGAAATGCCATTTTTGTCACGCGTTAAATTCCTATATGGATCTGGGTCTGTTTCGGAGTCCCGTCTGTTTCCCCGATGATGTGTTACGCTTTCAATCATGTAAACACACTCGTGCGCGACTCACAGAAGATAATGGATGAGAAGAACCTGTTTTCCTAGGAATATTCTCCGCTGAGCCGGCCTTGGGTGAGACCAGCACAAACCCCCTGGGAAAGGTTGTTTCTGGTGAGTGTGGGGGAAGACCCCCAAGTCCTGCTGGACTCCCAGCCTAGCCGGGACCGAGGGTGGCCGCGTTCCCAGGCGTCTCCTTCACAAGATCCCGTAGTGGGGCTGTAAACATGCCACCGTGCTGCCTGCAACCCTGCCCCCCGCCCAGGGCTGGGTTGAAACCTGGCTGTGCCCTGAGCAGCACCGTGGCCCCATCAGGCCACCCTTGTGCCACAGGCTGGGTGGTATCTCCCTGGTGGGACGGTATTAAGAGGTGGGGCCTTTGGGAGCTGATGAGGTTAGATGAGGCCATGGGGCGGAGGGTGCCACGATGGGTTTAGTGCCCTTATCAAAAGAGACGCGAGATGGCTTGCTCTCTCTCCCTCCCTCCTTCCCTCCCTCCCTCTCTCTCTCTCTCTGCCATTTGAAGACATAGCAAGGCAGCCGTCTGCAAGCCAGGAGGAGAGTTCTCACCCGGAACAAACCATGCCGGCACCCTGATCTCGGACTTCCAGCCTCCAGAGCCCTGAGGAAATGCGTTTCTGTTGTTCAAGCCACCCAGTCTCTGGTACTCAGCTAGGGAAGCCCAAGCAGATGAAAACACTGGGGGTGCCTCGGTTTCCTCATCTGTACAGTGGGAAACCACAGCCCGTGCCTCATGTTGTGAGGGTTAAAGAGAGACCAATACGTGTAATGCATCTGAGGCAGTGCCCACAGGCAGCAGGCTGCCCCCACACAGTGGGTCCTGGAGTTCTGGGGTTGCAAAGCCAGGAGGGGGTTTCAGGATATGCAAGCCGTGTGTGTCCTGCAAACAACAGGCGCAGCTCACTTGCAGGTTTTCCAGTCAAACAGGAACCTCTCTGACATTCCTACAGGGCATTGCGGGGGAAAAACCCCATAGAAGGACAGCAAGGGACCACCTGCCCAGCGTTCTCACCTCCCAGTACCCACGCACACACCTGTCTCCGTCCCTGAGCGCTGGCGCCCTCTGGTGGTGAAAAAGGAAATACGCTTTGTTTTAAGTCCGTCTTCATTTCTGTTGGGAGGAAAAAAACGTCAGCACTTGAGGAAAGCAAGACAAAGACCTTACTCTTTTGGCTGTGACTGTATCATGCCGAAGCATGCAAGGAGAAGGGAGAAAATTCCATCCGCGGGGCGTTGGGCCCCCTGCCGCTGACGTGTGAGCGTCGGCAGCCCATGGCGCCAGCTGTGCTCAGGAGTCTTTGGGGAAGAAACAGCCAGAGGAGGTGACCTAACCACCGCAGGCATGACCGGTGGTTTCCATTCCCGCGCTTTTCCATCTCAGGCAGGTGTGCGCGTTTCGGTGCCTGGCGGGGACGCCCGTCCCCGTGGATGTGACTTTGCAGGCTGCTCCCCAGGCGAGTGCTCTTCTCGGGGTAAGCTCGGCTGTGATGCCACAGAGGTGACCTTCAGCAGCTGAACCTGGAGGGTGGGCCCCCCGGGCCCCGAGGGCCACCTGGGCTCATGCCCAGATGGCCACCTTTTTATTCAATCTTGGGAGGGGGATTCTTTCTGTTCAATATGTACAGAGGTCTGTCTGGAAGAAGTCCGGCCATTGTTATTGTAAGGAGGATGGTTTGCATGACAGCGATGTTACCTGGCAGCCGAGGAGAGTGGGCTGGAATGCGCATGCATGAACAATGACGACTTCAGGGTACTAGTCAGTGGGGGTGGTAGACGCCACTGAGTGAGCATGTGCACTGTGTGGCTATCACCTTCAAAACCACTGAGTGAGTAGAGCAACGAATCTGCATCAGATTTTGTGTTAAGCTTGAACATTATTTGCATGACTCAGAAGGCCGCAGCTACGGGCAACTGGTGATTGGCAGCTTCATCACGACAACGCACCCACTCATGCATCACGTTTTGTGCCAAGTTTTTTTGGCAAAACATCAAATCACTCAGGTGACTCAGCCCCCCTACAGCCCAGGTTTGGTTCCCTGCAACGTCAGTCTGGCTTTTCCCAGAACTAAAATCACCTTTCAAAGGGAACAGATTTCAGACTGTCGATGAGATTCAGGAAAATATGACGTGGCAGCTGATGGCAGTTGGGAGAACTGTGTGAGGTCCCAAGGTGCTACTTTGAAGGGGACTGAGGCGTCATTGTCTTATTTGAGTGTGGCTTTATTTGGACATGAAGTCTTAACAGAGGTGATTAGGTTAACTGGAGGCCATGTGAGTGGACCTTAAACCAAGGTAGCCAGTGTCCTTATAGGAGGAGGAGATTAGGACGCGGGCACAGAGGGAGGACCATGTGGGGACGCAGAGAAGACAGCCACCTGCAAGCCAAGGGGGAGGCCTCAGAGGCGAACAACCCTGCTGGCACCTTGACCTTGGACTTCCAGCCTCCAGAACGGTGATAAATAAATGTCCCCCAGCCTGTGACACTGCGTGATGGCCACCCTAACAAACGAAGTGAGACATGTCCCAAGGGACTGCTTGGCTGCGTCATACACCTTTCAGAACCTGCCCGGGGACAGAGACTTGCTTACTTGCCAAACTGGTTTTTGGAGAGATCCAGGGTCTTCAGTTGCCGGCAGGTCCACTTCTCTGGAGGGGGCACGGCCACCAGCTGGTTTCCTTGGAGCTTCAAGGACGTGAGGGCCTGGGACAGAGAGGGAGAGAGGCGGGGATGCCGTTAAATGGCGACAGGGCGCACGGACTGAAGAGAAAGGTCAGTTCCCCATCGAAGTGCAGCCAAAGGATCACAACCGGGGCTCATGGGGGCCCTCAGGCTCGAGAAACTATACCAAGCAGATGGGACACTTTGTAGAAGACCCTCCCCCCAGTCCACGGGGGACAGTTATTCCAGAACGAAAGGAGTCTGAGCACTCCTCCGAGCTGAGACTTCACACGAGTCGAGTGGTGATTCCTGATGGGTCTGTCTTGGGGACGGTGGTGGACTCTGAAGGTCCTGGAGGCCATGGTGCCACCAGGGAAGGGGTGCACATCTTGAGGCCTCCCTGGGCCAGCCCAGGTGACATCCAGGACAGGGGCAGGGTGGCAGCAGTGGCACTGAGGGGACCCATCCCAGTCGCACAGCCTCCGCTGGCTAGGAGCCTGGGGCCGCCGTGTGCCGGCAGTGGCCTTGCTGACCGCCTGCCCCTGATGTCCACCCGCTGCTGTGGGCCCTGCTGGCAAACACAGTCACCTGCCCTTGGACTTGGGACACATTTCACCTTCATGAGAGGACAGAGGCCGAGGCCACCAGCTCGGATGCCGACTCGTCTGTCAACAATGAGAAGCTGGGGATGGTAACAGGCGGCCCCACCTCAAACACCCCACTCTGCACACTTTGTCTCCTCCCTGGTGGGAGGGGGTCCACACCGCCCCCCACCGTCAGCATCAGCCTGCCCGTCCCCCGACGCCCACCAGGACCGGGGCCCTCCCAGCCCCTGCTCTGGGGAACACACCCAAATTCCCACGGGGCTGAGTGGGAGGGGCCGGACAAGGTTCTTTCCCTCCTTTTCAGGAAACCAACCCAGCTGTTGGTGTTATGTTAGAGGTAACAGAGTCAGAACAGGGGGCTGGCCAAGGGGCTCTCCACAAGGACAGAGATCAGGTAGGGGATGTGACCTACGCCCTCACCCACTGGTCCTCCCCTCGCAGCGGAGGCACTCCGGGCCCCCTTGTCCAGGTTTGCCCTGGTGCCTGTGGCCAGATGGCCCTCACCCTGAGAACACGCATGTCGAAAGGGCCCCTGCTGCCTTTTGGGGATCCCTGAATGTGGGGGGGGGCTGCACCAGGCCTCGGAGGAGAGTCTGTGGGGGCCGAGGCCTGTGCATTCTGCCCTGGGCTGCTCCGAGGCCTTCGGTGAACACTTATGAGGCCCCTTTCTGGGGCTGGTCCTGGGCATCAAGGTCAAGTGCTGAATAGAGTCTATGCTTTGCCTTAAGTGGTTCCCATCCGAGTGTGTGGGGGAAGCAGAGACAGGCCTGCCACAATCTAACGTGGGAACAGAGCCCTGGCCGGGCGGTCAGTTGGTTGGAGCATCATCCCACACACAAAAAGGCTGCAGGTTCGATTCCTGGTCAGAGCACATACTGGAGGCAACTGATCAATGTTTCTCTCACTCACTCACACTCTCTCTCTCCCCCTCCCTCCTCCTCTTCCTCTCTCCCTAGGATCAGCGAACATATCCTCCGGTGAGGATAAAAAAAATAAAGTGAGAAAGGAGCCCCAGGTTGGTGGGGAGGGGCTAGGGGTCACACAGACTCTGAGAAAAGCACTTTCCTGAATTCACATCCAAAGAAGCTTCCAGGACGGCCACCTCTGGGGAGGGCGGCAGGGACAAGGAGGTCCCACAGGGCAGTGTTCCCCTGGCCGTGGGCTTGCTACACCAGCAGACCTCCGTGTCACCCGAGAAGGGACAGGGCCAGCGACGGTCAGACAGGGGGGCTGCTGGGCTGTGCTCACAGTCTTCAACATTAAAGAAACTCCTGGGAGTAAGAACCCATAATCCTACCCTCTCGCGTAGGTGATTTCATTTTGCATATTTCCTACCAATCTTTGCACATTTTTTTTTGGCAGTTGAACTTTTTTATTTTTGGTCTCAGACACTCAGGAGAAGTACGCAGACTTCCCTGCAAGGGGGACTGAGTTTTGCACCAAAGCCGGACGCGAGAGCCCCAGGCGCTACCGGACTTACGTCGAGCTGGAAGAGCCCCGGCGGGACTTCCTTGAGAGCGTTCTCTGAGAAATCCACGTCCTTCAGGTGGTTCTTCCAGAAGACCGCCATTCTGTCGGGCAGGCGCTCCAGGGCGTTGTGGGACGCCCGGCAGGACTTCTGGCCGTTTGCGGAGACAGAGAAGGAGGTGTGAGTGAGCTTTCTGAACGATCGTCAGTGCCGATGAGAAAGACTTTCCCAGTTTGATTTAAAAATAAGACCTCTACCCCACGGCTCTGCAATAGAAATGATTCCATGACTGAAGAGGCTGCAGATGGTGGTTGTCCCATTTTCCCTCCCGTCCCTGCTCCAAGGGACGGACGGAAATGGGGTCTCAGGGGAGACAACGGGGGCTCATAACCCTTTCCCTCCATCCCAGAGCATCTGGCTCTTTGTCCTGGGAGATAATGGGACAGTTCAGGCCTGAGCTCTGGCGAGCGGCCGGACTCCCACACACGGCGGTTGAAACTGGACATGTTAATACTGGCGATGGAGAATTTCCTGGTGTAAAACTAACAGCAAGAAAAACACAACTCCTCCTTATGCTGTTCGGTCTGCTTTCACGAGCAAACTTCTCAAGAAACAAAAACACCATTTCCTTGGCAGTGCGATGGAAACACATTATTTCTTCTTTATTCTAAGTGGAGAGCTGGCTGAAAGTAACTGAGACCTCCTCTCCCCATCCAACTTTTTGGGCAGAAGCCATCCTATGCCGGGCACACAAGCTGTGAATGTGCAAACGGCTGTGGGTCTCACGGTGCAAATCTCAAGCCCAGAGCCATGCGGTCTGGCGTTCGGGGAGTTGCGTGCCTGAGACACTCAGCTGCTGGCTGCTGAGTGACATTTCTGGGCTCTAACAGGGGGCTGACACTCCCGCTACCCACCGTGGCCACGAGGGGGAGCAGGTGAGACAGATTCCCAACCCTCTGTGACTCCCAGGGCCATACTAACCAAAGGGCAGGCCCAGGCGTCTGGAAACATCTTCAGCTTGTTTCTGGAGACATTCAGATAACTGAGTGACTTGAAAGAATGAAAGAAAACCATAGGGAGTTCCGTCAGTTTATTGTCAGAAATATCCAGTTCCTGCAGTTTCCGCAAACCAATCCAGTTAGTGGCTAGGGAAGAAAAAAAAAAAAGTATGAATCGGTAAAAAGATCCCTGTCAGGAAGAAAATGACAGAATCAAGTCAGGTCACGGACACGGGGGGACATACCACTTTCTTCTTCGAACAGTTTTTCTAAGTAATTTTTTGAGGCCGTCAGTTTTTGGAGCTTGGAGAGGTGCAGGAATCCCGGGGGGAGATGGGACAACTTGTTGTTGGAAATGTCAATTTCGAGGAGCCTGTCGTTGGGGAAGAAGGATGTCAAAGCCTCAGAAGAAAGAGGCCAAGCTCCCCCGTTACAAATTTCTGTAAACACGGGGTGCACGTTTCATTTGAAACTGCTTGGGACCCCCGTGCACAAGGCTTAAGGAACGGGCATTGAAAATGTAGCGATCCACTTTTTCTTCATTGAACCGCAGAGACAAAGGAAATCAAATTCTCTTTGGGGGGCCCTGGTCTCGCTGGCCAATACGGAGGAAACCCTTTCTCGTAGATGGGATGGTCACGTGAGCTGGTACCTTGAAAGCCGCCTTCAACCTTCTGGACCCCTGAGTCTGGCCCCATTCACAGACCCCCGCAGGAGCCCCGCTTGGATGGCACACACTCTTTAGATTTTTGTGTGCGGAGTTCTCCCCCCTCCCCCACTGGTGACTGATGCCCCTAAGTTCCTTCCAACATTCGTCTTTCTCTCTTACTCTTAGAGCCTTAGCTTCCCAAGGGCTCCCCAAAGAGGGGACAGAGCTGCCCACACCTGCTTCCTGCTGCCCACCTCCTGAAGAGTGAACGTGCCCCACCCAGGGCCCTCCTCACTTTTCCTGGGAGGTGGGGTAAAAGCTGGGGGTCTGGGCCTCATGGCTTCCACCAGCCCCCTCCTCTGATTCCTGAATGCAGGACAGAGAAGGGGGCGGGGCGTGGCAGGCAGGCAGGTCCGCCAGGCCGCCAGGGGGCAGTGTACATTCGGGGGCATGCAGACCACCCTGCTCTGCGTTCCCCTGGACCGGAGGCGGGGACCTTGTCCCCAAGACAGAGCTTGTGTTAGGATAGGCAGAGCTTTCTTTCCTCATTTCTGCTGAAAATTTGTTTCCAAAACCACAGACTATGGTCAGGGAGCCCGTGCGGGGGAGGCCGGCGCCGGCAGCTGGGGTGCAGACACCACCCTCACGCCCACCGCTTGTACCCCAAGCCCCTGCGATGGGGGAGGCCCACCTGGAACAGATGATCTCGTCTGATGACTGCACGCCGGGCAGTTCGGCCAGGTGGTTGTCCGAGAGGTTCAGCTTTCTGAGGTTGATGAGTCCCCAGGGGATGACCGACGGGAGGGAGGACAGGCAGTTGGCGGAAAGGTCCAGCTCCGTGATCTGGCAGGAGATGTCTATGAGCCAGTCGATGTCCACCCAGGGCAGCTTGAGGTGGGACCATTTCACACGCAGAGCCTGGGCGCGGGAGACAGGGAAGAGCACCCGTGGGTGGTGAGCGCAGGGCAGGTGTCAGCTTGGGATAAAGCAGTGATTTATTCACGTGTGAGCTGGCGGAAGTCCCAGATGTTGGGACCACATCTGGGGCCTGGTATTGAGAAGGTAGTTACGTATTGGCAGGGGTCAGGTAATCTCTGCACAGCTCCAGCTACTCTCTCTCCAGCCTCCAGAGGGCGCACGTGAGTTTAATGTCAGGTCACAGAGTGGGAAGCGCAGCCCTGCTCTGCCAGGAGGAGACCACCCAAGCTTGGAGAAGCCTCCCCAGACTGAGAAGAAGGCTGAGGACCAAACCTGGGTCTTCCCACCTCTCTTTCCTGGGATTAGAGCTGCTGTTGACATGATGCCACCAGGGGTGCTGCTTCCAGAGTGACAGACTAAATACACGAAAGGACAATGGCCAGACCATCTATAAAACTGGAACTTTGATTGCCCCTCCCCCCCAATCTGCAGCAACCTGCCCAGAAAACTAACCCCATTATCTATAATAAATAGCCCAGGAAGCCAGTCCCTTAGTAACCCAGACCTGCGGGAGAGCAGACTGCTATTTAGTAACAATCCAGGAAGTTAAACAATGACTTAATTTTTTTTTTTATTTACTGATTTTAGAGAGAGGTAAGAAAGGGAGCAGAGGGAGAGAAACATCCATGTGGGAGAGAAACATCGATCGGTTGCCTCTTGCACACTCGCTAACTAGGACTGAACTTGCAACCTAGGCATGTGCCCTGACTAGGAATTGAACCTGCGACCTTTCAGTTTATGGGCTGATGCTCAGCCCACTGAGCCACGTTGGCCAGGGAATAAACAATAACTTTTATAATGATCAGCCCCCAGTGTCTGGGACTTGATTAGTAACTGACAGCTTCCCTAGTCTTTGTCCCTGCTTCCAACGTAGATCAACCAGAGAAAGCCAAACAGGCACCCCAACCAATCACGGAGGGCACCCCTCTTCTAGTTAGCCACCTCCAGCTTCCCCATCAACAGCCTCCAGTCACCCCTGAGCCCTCCCTCTGTACACTCTCATCCTTCCCCGCCCCTCTGCCTGCCTTTGAGTCTCTGACAAAACTCAAATGGTAGCGGACTCCCTAGCTACAGCAAGCCCTGAATAACTCGCCTTTGCTTTTCTCATCTGCTTGGCTTTCGTCCTTTTCCACAAGAGGGAGCCCGAGAGGCCAGCGGTTTGCTGGTGTGAGATGGTAAGACACCCCAAACACACACGAGCAAGGCTTGTCTCTTTCTTTTGGATTATCAAAGAATTTGGGGGCTCCATTAGGTTCCTGGGCGGAGGAAATTGGCTTGTTGCTTCGTTTCTCCAAAGCAACTGGAAATCCAGATCAGGAAGTTAGAGAAACAAACATTAGCGCTTCGCAGATGGGAAAATGTCACTACCAGGCTGAACTGCGGGAAAGACACCCATAAAGTGGTGTGAGTTTGCTTTCTTGGCTGCAGAAGACAGACTTCCCGATCTGGACACTAGGTGGCGCTGCGGGCCTCGTCTTCATCTCTTCCTCGACTGGGTAACCAGAATCCGAAAGCCTGGGTCCCTCATGGGATCTCAAAGCTCTGGTCTTTGAACCAAGAATAAGGAACTCTCTGTGTCTGTCTCGGTTTGCCTGGACAAAGAGGGAGGAATGATAGCGTACTGGATTTGGGGTCAGGAGAATGGAGTTTTAGTCTCAGTGATTTGTTTTGTTTTTGCTTTTGTTTTCTGACAGGCCACTCTGCCATAGTCAGTCATTACACTTTTTATTTTGAAAATTTTCAAAATTGCAGTGAAGTTGAACTGGGACCCAATGAATACCCCTATGCCCTTCACCTAGATTCTTTAATTGTCACTATATTGCTACTTCTACTTTCCCCTCTCTACTCACCCATGGAAGCACATGCTTTTCATCATTTGCTGAATCATTTGCAAGTCGATTGCAGGCACCCTGGCCCCTCACCCCTAAAGAATCCAGCTTGTCTCCAGGAACCCACCATTGTACTTAGTTGTCACGTCACTTTTCCATAACACAGTTTATGTTTGTTTCAACTTTGGCATTACAAGTTTTCCAGTCATTCCGGTTGCCTGGTCAAATATCCCATAATCTGAATGTGCTCAATTTTGTTTCTTAAAGTTTAGTTAGATTCCAGTTAGGCGTTTTTGGCCAAAATCAGACAATATTGAGTCTTTCCATTTGCAACCACCAGGGGGCACCCGATGGCTGGTTACTCCACTGTTGGTGATGCCAAGTCTGATCCCTTGGTTCAGGTGCCATCTGTCAGATCCCCTCTTTGTAAAAGTGCATTTGACTCTTTGTGATTTGTTAGCAGCCTGGGGGGTTGACAGTCTGAGATGGGTGAGCAACTCGTGCTCCTACGTCACTCTACCCGGTGGCTTTAGCATCAATATTGACCCTGGCCTGAATCCATTGATACATTGGTTGCAAAGTGGTGATTTTAAAAAAACTACCATTCCTTCTACATTTGTTACTTGGCATTCTTCTGCACAGAAGCATCCTCCCCCAGCTGCTTTTAAGGATCACTATGGACTCATCAATTCTTTTTTTATTCAAAGTATTATAATTCATTATTGCCACTATTTTTTTTTTTTTTTGGATACTCAGGTAGTATGCAATTAGGCCAGTGGGAGGAGGTCCACTGCGGGGCTCCTGTTCCTCTGCTATTTCCCTGCCAGTTTGGGGCACTGCCTTGCTTCCGGGGAGGGCATGGGGTCCCAGTCTCCTCTGCAACTTTTCAAGCCCCAGCCCTGGAATCAGCCCTGGTTCCCTTCAGCAGAAAATGGTAGTTAGAGACCCAGATCTGGGTGCTAGGTGTGCTCAGTGCTCCTGGGGTGATGCTGCTTTCTGGCCTGCTGACTGAGCACACCTCTGTATATAGCATGAGGGCACGCTCAAGCCGCCAGTTCAAAACCAGCCTCATGGGCTTCTTTCTGTAATTCATCACCGTATCACCCTTTGCCTGGTTGTTGGTGGTTTCAGTCTGTTCCATAAGCAGGTTGGACCAGGTGACGATGTCTATCCAGGTCATGTGTGGACCCAGGGCACACATCGACTTTCTGGCTTGTGGTGTTTTCAAGGACAGTGGCCTCCCATGGGAAGGCATGGAGGCAGATCCAGGAGCAGGTTGAGGGGAAGGGCAACATGCTGGTCCTTGCAATGCCAAGTTCAAAAAGGCCCTCCTAGGGCCTGGCTGCTGCCCCTTCCTGGGTTCTCAGAGACACACCCAGGTCCCAGGACCCAGGCCAGACAGCTGCATTCAAGGCCCAGGTGTCCAGTTTGCAGCCTGACCCTCCACTCACCCTGTGCGGCCATTGTGGTCAGTCAATGTCAAATACATTGGGCCTGATCTGAAATGGCAGCCAAGTGCAAGATGGAAAGGAGGCTGGTTTTAGTCCTGATTTTAAACAACAAATCTTAGGTGTCTATGGAAAATCTTCTTCTTCTTTTTTTTTTAAATCCTCACCTGAGGTCATTTTCTCATTAATTTTAGAGAGAGAGGAAGGAAGAGAGAGAGAGAACAGTGATGAGAGAGAAATATCAATCAGTTGCCTTCTCCTATGCACCCCAACTGGGGATTGAACCCACAACCTGGGTTTGCACCCTGACTGGGAATTGAACCCACAGTGCTTCAGTCTGAAGGATGATGCTCCAACCAAATGAGCCACACTGGCCAGGGCTATGGAAATTCTTGTAAATAAAACTCTGCAGGACCACCAAAAATAGATGAAACAACAGAAAAGAATCAGACAATTGTTATGACATGAGCCAATCATGGTGCCAATGCCCTAAACGTCCTCGGAGGGTCATCTGAGATGCTGCTGTCCCGACAATGACAGTCCCCCTCTTGTACCCCCTCCGTGTCCTCTGAACTGAGAGGTCCTCTGCCCTGGAGCTGCACAAGGAGAGGGGACTCAGCCTCAGCCCTGTGTCTTCTTAGCGGGGACCAGGGGGCCTTGGGTGAGGCTCGGTGCAGCTGAGAACCTTCCCGGGTTCTCTCCAGCTCAAGTCCCCTCAGAGAGAACCTGTTCACTGATTTCGTGCTGCACGGCCTCAGCCCGAGGGTCGTCTCCCCCATCCCAGCAAGTGGGGTGGCCTTCCAGAACCCGACTGCGCGCGCCTCCAAAGCTCAGCGGTGCGCCCAGCATGCAGCAGATGCTCATAAACAGTCGTGCGTTGAGACGCACGCCACGGAGACTGCAATCCATCCGTTCACACCTCTCACCCAATCGAACATCCTCCAAATATCCGAGCCTGCTCAAAATCCTTCTGCCTTGCCCCACCCTCAGCCTGCCTTCAGCTGAATATCCTGCCTTCTGTCGTCAGCTCCTCACCCCCACGATGTGCTCCAACCACTTCCCACATTTGTGCCCCGCGGTCCCCTCCACACCCTCTGCCTGCCCTCTTGTTCCTGTTGGCAGATGGGGCTTGTGGGGTTGGTAGTTTGTTCCAGGTAGATGAAATCAGGGCATGGGCAACTCTTAGAGCAGAGGATTCAAAGCCAAGGGGAAATTGCCAATGGAAGCCCAGGAAGTGTGTTTGTTTGTAAGTAGACTGCAGGGCGCAGAATGTGGACCTGAGACTGAAATTCACAGGAAGGCTGGGATGCAGGGCAGGAGGGAGGGGGTGTGGCCTCACTGTCAGGAACTGACTAGCCTGCATGCCAAAGGTGGCAGTGGGGTGGTCGGGGGCTGCTGCTGATCCTCCTGGGATGTGGTTGCTATGGCAATGGAAGGATGCTATGGGAAATACACATTTGGTGGGCATGGAGATGAGAACTTTCTTGAAAGCTGACTCCCGAGGGCTGGCCTCGTCTAGATGGTGGGTATCACGAGGTCACTCTGGGGTCCCAGATTCTGCTGGCCGGGCTGGCCTGTGTCATCTCACTCTGTCCTGCCACCGCCCTTCCTGCCCCTGCATCCTGCTCCGTTTTCTCTGTGCTGGAATTCACAGTCTTGCTCTCTCCCATCAAAAGCCAAGTACTCCTGGAAACTCCAGTGTAAAGACCACCTTCTTCACTCCTAACTAGAGCTGGGTTACCACCCCGTACCATAACAGGGATGCCCTTGTGCTTAACTTTCGCTGGTATATTCAGCAACGCTTACTTGAGTATCGCGATGTACCAACCATTGGGTGAGGCACCGGGAGGATGAGAGATGCGGGCACAGTGGATAGAACCAATGATTGGGGCATTTGTGGTTCAGAGCGAAGAGCTGTGTGTGCGTACTGAGTGTGCATCTGGCCGCCCTCCCTCAAGGGTTTCTTGCCACAAGCAAAGCCATGAACAGACATCTGCCAGGAAACTGAGGGCACTTCCTTAGCGGGCACAGTCCTATCAGCAGAAGACCATCAGTGGGAAGGGAGTGGCTGTGTGTGCCCCTGGATTCCCCAGACACGTGGAAGGGGAGGAAGCGGATGCCGCTCGTTCCTAAAACTGAGTCCTTGCTAGGTCTCCCTGCACCGCACCCCGCCCCCACTTTCTGCAGGGTGGAAATATGTTCAACTCCAGTAAAAACCAGAAATCTGCAAACACAAGGACACGCAGAATACAGACACGCGGGCGAGAAGATTTCTGGGCTGGAAGGAGTTGGAAAAACATGTATGATTTCTGTCTGGTCTTGGCTGAGTGGGAAAACTTTTATTTACAAGAGTTATATTCCTGCCTGGCAGGTGTGGCTCAGTTGGTTGGAGTGTCGTCCCATAGACCAGAAGGTCATGGGTTCAATTCCCGGTCAGAGCATATACCCGGGTCACAGGTTCAACCTCCAGTGGAGGTGTATTCGAGAAGGCAGCTAATAGATGTTTCTCTTTCACACTGATTTTTTCTTTCCCTCCCTTTCTCTTTCTCTAAAAGCAATGAAAAAATGTCCTCGGGTGAGGATTAAAAAAAACAAAACATGTATCTTCCTTTTTGTGCACAAAGATGACAGGGTGGCTAAGAGGAAGGAGGAGGGACGACACAACGTTAAGAAGATGGCAGTGCACTTGACCTTGAAACCCAGCCGGGCAAGCTCTGAAGCCCTCGTTACTTATTTCTGTGTAATCTGGGCAGGACGACAATACACAAGGCTGTGAGGGAGGGAAGCCAGCAGCTGCATAATTAGATCCATGCACACTGAACTGCAGAATCAAAGACAGCTGGCTGTGGGGACCCACCAATTCGAGTGCGTGGTTCAGGCACGCCCGCTCCGGCCCAGACAGATGGAGAACACTCATGTTTGCCCCGAGGCACAAGCCTTTAAAATTTGGGGCCAAATAGAAGGACGTTCCCCTCTTCCAACAGGCCAGTGTGATGACTTATAAAACTTGCTTTCTGAGGCATGGGGTGGAGAGCAGGACGGGTTTGAGACGGGCTGGGTGTGGTTAAGGGCATTTGGTTTATTACAGACGGTGAGGTTTGGGGGTGCCTCTGTGTCAGAAAGGTCTCCCTGTCCCATGATATGGGGGCTGCGGTACAGGAGGGCAGTCACCCGCCTTTCCTTGATGCTCCCTGAAGCCACTGGGTATAAACCACTGAGGTAAGCGAGCCGCAGGGATGCAAAGGCTTCTGCTGCTTTCACACCCGCACAAGCTCTATCGGTGGAAGGAAAAATAATTGGTCCACAAAGGGCTTTGACCTTGGCCGCTGTGGGCTCCAGCAGACACGGAGAGGGATCGATCCCCTGCTCGAATGACGGGGACCTGCCCCAGCGGCTTTGTTAGGGGGTTCCGATGTCACCTCCTTCGTCCGTCTGCACTGAGCCCGCAGAGCAGAGGTCGTCCCTCTTCCCTCCGAGTTCCCAACTCATTGTTCCCGTCAACGGTCAGCACCTGACCTGCGACCTACAGCTGCTTGTGCAAGAATCTCCCCCACTGGGGACCTCGAATCCCTTCAGGGGACAGACCGGAGCTCGGTGACAGGGGGCGTGGCACCGCACAGGCAGCCAATGGCGTTGGTCTGTTCAGGGAAGACACCTGGGTTAAAACGGGGTTGGGGGGATATGCAGAATGTTCTAGAATGTATTCGAGACTCCTCACCCACGTAAAACAGAACGGACTCAGGACAAGGACAAGCCGAAAGAAAACCCTAAAAGTGAGAAGCTCAGAGCTGAGCCCACCTGGGAGGACGGGTGTGGGCTCACCTGAGTGAGGCGGCCGCTGGCAGAGGGGAAGGAAAGACGGGTGCGGGAGGGGGTCTGCCTGTGGACGGGCGCTGACAGGCCGGGGGAGGGTTCCACGCTTGCACGTGTTTTCTGAGAACGCAGAGCACCGAAGGAGGCCCCGGAGGACAGGGCTTGGCTGGCCCGGGCATCAGCACACTGGAGACAAGGCTGTGTCCTCGCTAGGACAGACAAGAACAGACTGTGCCTGCAGCCCTTGCCCCTGGGGGAAGCTCCAGGTGAGGCTTCCAGCAGCCACTGCTCAGGTCCCTGCCTGAGGATGGAGGGGGCGTTTCAAATGGAAGGAGGCTGGCCCTGGACCAGCCACGTGCCCGAGCAGGTAATGTAACCTCAGCGCTTGGACCCAGACTGAGGGCAATGGAGCCACAGCTGGAAAGGGGGTGTTACAGGCTGAACTTTTTTCCCTGTGCCCCCAAAAGGTATGTTGAAGCCCTAACTCCCTGGTCCTTAGAACATGAGCTGAATTAGATAGAAACAGGGTTTTACGCATCTTTTATTACAAAAATCTTTGATTACAGAGGTGATCAGGTTAAGATGAGGTTGCTGTGGGGGCTCTCGTCCGTAGGACGAGGGGAAATTGAGACACAGAGGTGGGCACATGCAGAGGGAAGGTGCCCACCAATGCAGTTCAGAACAAAGGGACACAAGCGCCTCCTTCCAGAGAAGTAAGATCCACGCGAAATGTAAGTACGAAAATGACTCGCGAGACAACCTGTGATGGCCTTTGAAACAGTCAGCGTGGGACAGTCTGCCGCCTCCGAGGGACACGCTCAAAGTCACGCTCCAGAAGAGGAGCCACGGTTGCTTGGCAAGACAGCCCTTCCTGGTGCCTCTGCACACACAGCACGCTCATGCTCCCGTTTACAGCTGGCCCCCCCCGCCAGTGACCCCGTGAGGTCGGGCGCAGTTTGCACAGAAAGGGCCTCGCAGAGCCGAGCTGTTCAGAGGGAACAGAACCAGGACTGCAAATATCAGGTGCCTGCTGCTCGGTCTGGTCCCTTCCAGGTTCACGTGGCCAAGTTCAAAGGCATTAGGAGACCTCGATAGTGGCAGAGACAGACTCGTACAACCCCAAACACAGCCATGCTCAGTCTTTCAGTTCCAACCCGGGGCAAAATATGTGTAAGAAAGTTCCAGTAAATATTGACATAATGTAATGGGTCAAATACACAAAAAGTGGATGGAAGAATTATCAATCTGCCCACTGCAATAACAATGATGAGATCACCAAATGGTAGCGTGCAGGAGAATAAATTGTTTTCAAATAGACATGGGCTTGCTCATAAACTGATTACTCTGTTTTGCTGGGTATAATGCACACTTTTTGCCCAAACTTTTGAGGGAAAAATAAGGATGCACATTATTCATGGGTAGTACTAAGTCTGTGTCTATATAAATGTTTTTAGTTCTTTTTCTTTTTTAAAATTTTATTTATTTTTAGAGAGAAGAAAGGAAGGAGGAAGAGAGGGAGAGAAACATCAATGTGTGGTTGCCTCTCACGCTCTCCACTACTGGGGACCCAGCCTGCAACCCAGGCATGTGCCCTGACTGGGAATCGAACCGGCAACCCTTTAGTTTGCAGGCTGCACTCAGTCCGCTGAGCCACACCAGCCAGGGCTGTTTTTAGTTCTTTTATTTATGCTTATGCATTAAAAGTGTAAGCAATTGCTAGAAAGCAATAATAATATCCATGTGCTGAATAATAAATGCTAAAATTCCTTTATAATACAAAAAACAAGTTATCTAAATATAAATACATAAATAACTGAATTAAAAAATTAGAACAAACTTTTTTTTCCTGAAAGTTTGGGCCAAAAATGTGGATGCGCATTATACATGGCAAAATACGGTACATGCTGAGCATGAAGGAAAAGTAAATAGATAAAAAAAATAGAAGGAAAAGAGGGAGGATCAACAAAGCAAGCCTCCTACCTATCTTATCCCAAGACAAAGGCAAAGTAAAGGTCGAAACGGAGGAGGAAAGCGGAATTAAAAGTTACCCAGTTATTGGGATAATGAAAATGCCCATTCGGAGGAGGCTTGGGTGGGAGAGGAAAGTCAAGGCAGGACAAGAGAGTGTATTTCAGAACAGAAAGCGTCACGAGTCCTGGGAAGAACGCCCAACTCCGATCGCCTAGCTACCAAACGGAAAAGTGAACCGGGATGGCTAGTCCCGCCCCGCTTAGCGAGAAAAGCTCAAAGAAAGCAGGGAAATGAGAACAATTAGTCTAAGATTAGAAAAGCCATAATGAAGTCAAAACAAGGAAGCTGGTAAATCCAACCAACTCAAGGATCTTTGGAAAAATAATGAAGCTGATAATCAATCGACTGGATTAAAAACAAAAGAAAATGTACCCTGGTAATCTGGGCACAGAAATGACAATTAAAAACCAATGAAAAAATAATTTGTTAATGTCTTCAACGGCAGCTGACAAACTACCAATGTTGAGATGCAAGATTTGCTTACGAAATTTGCAAGTCTCAAAGTGCGCAATGAGAGATAAAAACCAAAACAATGCAGATGAGGCAAATAAGGAAAATAAGCAAAGAATCACTCCTGAAGTTTCCCAATTCAATATATATTTTTTCCCCATCAAATCTTTCCATGAAAACCTACTCTCCGAGTGACACAGATGATTCTGTAGCAGGGGACTCATTTCATTTTGTGAGTCCAAACCTGTTGCTTTGCAAGGGCTGTTACCATTCAGGCCAATGACGTGCACGCACATGGATGCAGGAATGATAACAAGATCTTCTCGAACAGAAATCCGCAGCTGAACTCGGAAATTTAAGTTCTGCCTCCACGTGGGGTCTACACCAAGAAAAACCATGGTAGTCATTCAGAGAAAACTGTCAGCAGACTCTTAATCGGCTGAAGTCCAAAAAGTGTTTAATTTATCACTTATTCTTCACTAACATGGCTAAAAATAGGTGCACATGATTTTTAAGAAAATAAATAACCCCGTGCTTTTTTCCCCTGCCTGCAGTATTTCAGTCATTCCTTGTGAAAACCGGAAGCATACAAGATAGCTCCTGTCACCAGTTCCAACTGAAGAACTTTGCCAATGGCTGTTTGAGAGAGAGCAAAAGCAAGAAATAAAAATGCTCTCCCTGTTGTTGACAGAACGTTGTTTTCTCCACTTTTAAATAAAGACAAAAATTTCTGCCTCACAGGATTGTGTGGGAGATTAAAGTAGCAAGTTTGACAACGTGCTTCGTTAACGATGAAGGCCTATGTAACTGAAGGGAGGTTACTGCGTATATAAAATTTCAGGCATTTATCTAACCGCCTATCCATCCACCCATCCAACCATCCATCTTTCTATCTGTCTGTCCTTCTATCTATCCATCTACCCATCCACCCACGCCACCATCCAACCATCTGTCTATGCATCTGTCCATCCATCCATCCATCCATCCATCCATCCATGTATCTACCCCTCCCACTATCTGTCTATCTCTCCACCCTCAATATATCCATCCATCCATCCATCTGTCCATCTGTCCATCCATCCACCCACCCACCCACCCATCCATCCAGTTTCAGGCCCTACAGGGAGGGGCAAACACAGAGTGAGCAGCATTGTACAAGATCCCTGATTTGGAGAAGCTTCCAGTCAAATCGGGGAGATGCACACCAACCAAGGGGGTACAGACAACCCCGGACTTTGTTATGTGCCGTGAATGCAAAGGACAGGAAGCTGCGGGAGATATAAGGGGGGTCTGACCAGGCCTCGTGGTTAAGGAAGGCCTTTCTGAGGATGTCGTGTGAGGCTGAGATTTGGGGGTGTGTCCTGGGGTCTCAGGGCCCTGGCATTCGGAACACGGAGGAGGCAGACATGCCACTTCCTGGCTCTGTGGCGTCCCTGCTCCGGGTGTGATAGGGATGGCACCGTCTCCCCTGAGGCTGGACATCCTGCTTTCTCTCCCCCAGTTTCTTCTTATTTCTTCAAACAGCAGCTCGGTGACCACGCTGTGGCCCTCGCTTGCATTTTTTTTTTCTTTTGAATTAGGTCCTAGAGGTAGAGTGCAGAAAGGCAACACCCAGTGCAGAAGAGTTCACCGGGAGAAAAGAGTTTCATAGGATTTGTCACTCGATGCCAATTTCTTCCCTCACATACGGAACCCATTGACAGGGTCAGGGGTCAGGGGTCAGGGGCCAGGCGTGGCTGTGCCCGGTGCTCTGTGACCCTGCCAAGCGCCTGACTCAGCATTTCTATTTACTTCTGCTAGTTGCATAGGGATGGGACAGCACTTTCAAGCTGGTTTCATTTGAATTTCTGTAATCGCCACTACGGTTGTATATGTGTCCCGTGCTGTGATTTTCTGTCTGTTCTTCTATATGAAAATTAACTGTTCATTTGTCTGGGCTTCTCACCCAGAGAAATTGGCGGGCCATGGAAGAGCAAAGGCCGGGGCTCTGGCTTGGTCACTTTCGAGTCCCCAGCCTGTAGGAGGGGATCTATAAATAGGTAATTCAGTCATCACCTGACGTGTAACTGGGTCAACGGTCAGCTGCTGCCTCGGGCCCCAGCCGAGGCTGGGAGGCCGGATTTGCTGCCGGCCCCCCCTTCTGAGCACCCCGCAGATGCGCGCCTCACACCCACCAGATCATGCAGGTGGAGAAGCTCTGAAAATGCGCGGCCAGGGCACGGATGCAGACACCTGACTGGCGGGTCCTCCGGAGTTCTGAAGGGCCATAAACCGGAGCTCCCCGAAAAGGGCAGCAACCACAACGACGACAGCAAAGAGAACAGTAATAATACGACAATGCTCCTGTCCAGCGCAGCTGCCAGATTCAAAACCATGAGAGACTTTCCAAGGGCAAGCAATAGTTTCCCCGTGGAGTTGTTTCAAAATGAATTTCAGCCCTTGTCTAGTTCGGACGCTCCAACCGGCCCCCTCTCTCGGCCGAGCGAGGAAACCGTGGCTATTCCCGGCACCGCTGAGTGTCCCTGCTGGTTTCCGGGCCTGCCGGCCTAGACGCCTGGGTATTCCTCACGGCAACAGAGCGCACGTGGCCAGGACGGCCGCCACGGACAGAGGCCGTCTCATCCCACATTCAGGCAAGAGTTTGGTGGCTTTTCCTTGGGGCACCAAGGAGCCGGGCCAGGGAATGGCTTTGGACAGGTCTCACGTAGCTTGGCTTTTGCTCGTTTAAAAGTGTGTCCGAGACCACGTGCTGTGGCTTCAAGGACATTCCTGAGCAACCACCAACAGGACCTAGGCGGACAGTGGAGAATCAGCGTGGGCTTTCCTGCAGCACCCGCTTTGCTGTCAGGGGCGGGTTCTAGAAGCCTGAGGGTCAGGCGCTGCCTGACGCAGAGAGGAGCAGGAGGACTCTGAACCTGCCCCCACCGTGGCTTCCGAGGAGACAGCAATTGCAATAAATTAAAAAAGTACCAACGAGCTGGTGGTGGAGGCAGATCACAGACACTCACGAAAACAAGATGACCACTTCAGCAAGTTACCGCCATGAACGCCAGCAAAGTCAAGGGCATGTTCAGGCCACGTGTAGATGCAGACACAGCGGCACAGCACCGTCCTTCTGCCTGCCCCTGTCTAGGAGTCTGAACCAAAAACGCCAGTTCCATCTTCCCAG
>CM052550.1:51242768-51285840 GCA_028533065.1 Trachops cirrhosus
GGTAACCACTCAGCGATAAGAAGGAATAAACTACGGATCCATGAAACAACAGGCAGAAATCTGAAGACATGATGCTGAATGAAAGAATGATCACTCAAAAGGATTCTAATCTATGGGCGAGAAAATCAGAACAGTGAGTGAGCGGTTACTGGGGCAGGGACAGGCATCAGTTTATCAGGAAAGGGACATCAGCAAACTTTCTGGGCGAGGTTTCCAAATCTTTTTTTTTTTTTTTACCCTCACCCAAGGACATTTTTTCATTGCTTTTAGAGAGAGAGGAAGGGAGAGAGAGAAACATTGATGTGAGAGAGAAACGTCAGTTGGTTGCCTTCCAAACACACCCTGACTGGGGATCGAGCCCGCAACCCAGGTCTGTGCCCTGACTAGGAATCGAACCTGTGACTTTTCAGTTTACCAGATGACACTCCAACCAGCTGAGCCACACCAGCCAGGGCAATGTTTCGATGCCTTTTTTTAAAAGATTTTATTTCTTTATTTTTAGAGAGGAAGGGAGGGAGAAAGAGAGGAAGAGAAATATCAGTGTGTGGTTGCCTCTCATGCAGCCCCTACTTGGACCTGGCCTGCAACCCAGGTCTGTGCCCTGACTGGGAATTGAACTGGCCACCCTTTGGTTTGCAGGCCGCGGCGCTCAGTCCACTGAGCCACACCAGCCAGGGCTATATCTCTATGGATGATTTCATTACATTGATGTTGCTTCAAAACTTATCAAATAGTCCAGTGAAGATATGCACCTTTTCTTTTATATAAATTTTACTTAAAAAAACTATAAACAACATCGAACAGTGGTCAATAAATATGAATGCTGACGTATTTGAGGGTGAAGTGCGCAGGTGTTTCCAATTTTGAAATGCGTTCAAAATAATGGATGGACGGATGGATAAAGGAATACGTAGGCAGACATGTGAGCGAGTGATTTTAGAAAACGTGAACAGGAGGATCGAAGTGGGGGGGTGTATGGATGCGCATGCTGCTGTCCACCCTAATGCAGGGCCGGCTATGGGGCGGCGGAATGAGCCCCATGGGCCACAGCACAGGAAGGCCCTGCCGTGAGGAAAGGCAGGCGGGGACAAGCTGCTTACGGCAAAGGGACTGGACACCCTCCGGGGTCTTTGCAGCTCGCCTTTGAGCTCCCCTTCCCCCCGTGGCAGAGGCCAGTGCTCCGAAAATCCGCCCATGGAGACGAGGATCGCGTACGTTGTTGCTAAAACGCAAACGCAAGATCACTGTGTCTGCGAGGAGATGACTGTGGTTCGTTTGGCGTTATTTTTTGGCTGTGTATTTTTGGAAAGAAGAATCAGAAAAGTGCTGAGTGTGTCAGCGGTTATAGATGCGAAGAAGGGAGCTTTGCTTCTTATCGCTTGTAACAGTCTCCATTAATTATTTACAGTCAGAGACCCAGGGACGTCAGAGAGGGGGCAGGGGGCAGGGGGCGGGGGAGGCCGCGGGCAGGCGCGAGGAGGAGGGAGAACCGAGGGCAGCATCCTCCATCAGAGCGGACACTTAATGACGCCTTTGGCACCTTTCGGAGTGAAGCAAATATCAAAGGACCCGCTGCTGTTCACACTAGGACCGCAGACAGAAACAGTTCACCTTGCGGCCCCCGTTAAACCACACGGAGGAGGTGGGACCTCGGACTGGGGGGCCTGGTTCCAGCTGTTGGGCAGACGTTTTGGTAAAAATGTCAGTTAGTGAACATGCACGTAGTTTAATCCGCCAGCTTCACTGAATTCCCTGAAATGATCAGGAGCATGGTTCTGTGTATTTTAATTGAAAAAAAATCAAAATGCTAACGATGAGTTAGTAACGATACTAAGAATGGGTTGAGAGGGATTTGGTGATAAAATTATTGTTCCTTTTTATTTCCCAAGCTCTCCCGTGATGGAATCACATGACTGTTTTATTAAAAACTTTAAAAGAAATAACACAAGTAAGAAAAGAATACATTCTCATTGAAAAAACCCTAAATAATACAAAAATATGTTACATAAGAGACAGAAGTCCCTCTCCCTCACCACTAGACGCCTCTTCTTAGAAGTGAATATTTACTTTTACAGCAATTGTTTCCCAAATACCAGTTTTATATTTGAGAATTGGTGACCTCTGATTTAAACTTAAAGCAAGGGAACATATTTATACTATTTGCAATTATTCAGTTATTTATTTGGGCCCGTTCATCAACAATTGTCCATAATTCTGTTCTCTTGTACAGTAAAAAGTCATTTCTGTAATTCAGTAAAACATCACGGTTCTAAACATTTTTCTCACGCAGATTTAACATTCATATTAAAAACATAACCCTCCAAAAAAACACAAAAAAACCATAACCCTCCAAACTTACTTGATTTCAATCATTAATACATGAAATAAGACTCCACAGCTAGTAGGAAAGTGGAGCCTTAGAATGATTCCATTTCAAATTTTAAAAAAAAAAACAATTCCTTTTTGTTCCCTATTATAATGTGTCATCATTTTGCTATTAGCAATAAAAATTCCTCCCTCTCTCTCTCTCTCTCTCACACACACACAAACTACAAACAGGCATCTTATTTTTAATGCAAAATAAATATTCTTAATGAAGTATGTAACTAGGCAAAGGAGACCCACAGTGAAGTTTTGGTGCTTAAAAAAATTGTTTTGGTTGGTGTTCCTTGTTTGATTTTAGGAGTGAGTCAGTTAGAAGGGGGAATGAGTGAGCAGAGACCATAAATGCAGTGGCTGAATTTGGCACATAAACTTGGTAGTTATTCAAGAATACAAGAACCATTTCCCACAAGCCGTGAGATGACACACAGTATATTCCTGGTCGGGATAAATATCAACAACTACACGGCTGTTTAAGTGTGCTAGACATGGACAGTAAGTTCAAGTTCATCATGTGGAGAAGCATCTGGGTACAAAAATATTCCGAAACCCGGAGAACCAAGCACACGCCGTCCTTAACAGTCACCGTCAATTCCATAATCTATTTATAAAGAAATACTTTCAGGAACAGGGGGTGTTTCCCTTCTTTGGCGGTTCCTCGGAGAAGTGTTATAGTTGCCAATAGTTCAGTCTCTACATGTCATTTCTGTAATTCGGGTCTGAGAAAAACACATGATTCCAACAGCAGGGGAACTTAATGAAAATCACTCTTCGCTTTTATTCTGGGAAAGTAATGGAAGAGGATCCCACGGATATTAGAAAGTGATGTCCATCTGCAAAAGTCACGTCACTTGTACCATAGTTCCCTGAGGTCTTCTGCACCCTGACAAGTGTCCTTTGTTTGTTGACCCTGAGTCTGCTCTGTCCTGATATTCTAAGAAGACATCCTCATTTTCCCTTCTACAACAGTATTTGTTAAATGATCCCTCCCGCCCCAATAATCAGAATAAAATTTTCTCTCTACTGTTTTTTTTTCCTCCCTACAAACCTAGGACAAGGGAGAGCTAATACAAAAGTGGCTTTAATTCCCTAAGTTGGAAGTGTTGGCCTGGTCTATAAATATCTCTATATATTTGTATTCCATTCTCTCATCTCCACCAAAGAAAACATAAATGAATGCTGTCTCTCTCAGTTCAGAATCTGTGGCACCCTCTGTACACCCTAGAAAAGATGCTGACGTTTTATTTGCACATCCGTGGGATTTTTAAGATTACATTCACTTCCATCACTAGAACAGCAAAAAGTAAAAATATTCCCATCCACTCGTAGTTCACGGCAGAACACGCATAGGTGCACAGGTAAACCTGACGAAGCTACTGACCTGGTCATAGTTGTTCACGACCTTCCCCTGACATCCTCCACCGAGTCCCCATGTGGCCAAAGCTCAGGGGCAGGGGACCGTCCCTCCCCGCGGGTTCCACCCTCCGGCTCGGCAGGACGCGCCCACTGGAGCCCTGGCTCTCCCGGCCTTCAGCCCGAAGGATGCTCCGTTCCTCGCCAGCTATCGCTGGAGAGATTCAGCCTCAGCAGCGGTTTCCATCCCTGGGTCGAATTACGGTGAAATTCAACCCTTTTAGTTCTGCAGGGAAGATGCAGAAGTGGGGAGGTGTGGAGGGCAATATGACCCCGAGGGTGACCCTCGGCGGTAATTCCTCACCGGCTCCAGATGGTGGGAGCTCGGCCCCATCAGGCTGGGCCGCTTGGACGGGCCAGCGTCAGGAAAGGGAGCACGGACAGCCGCGGCCTTGGCCAGGGCCTGGTTCACGTCTCACACAGAACAGCAGCCCAGCGGCAGAGCCTCCCGGCACAGACGTACACCGTCTCGTGGGAACCCACCTCTAACCGCTGGCAACGGTTTTACTCTAATAAAGGGGGGGCAGGGGATTCTCCAGGGTGGGCAAAAGTACGTTTACAGTTGTGAGTACTCAAAACACACTTTATTCTTGTATTATCATTTGTTTATCAGTGATCATATCATTGGTTATTATTAACCTACTTTTGCCCACCTCTGTGTATATAAACAAACCAGGCAGGGTTATACTGTCCAAAAAACTACTATTTTGTCTAGAAATAAAAAAAAATGCAATCAGTCATAGGATGCCGTGTTATGTCCACCATACTGAGAAATTTAGTGACTTCTAACGTTCACAGCTGGCCAGGTGTGGCGAACTGGGCACACCTGTCACTGGGTTGGTGGGGTGGGGGGGTGGCCGGCAAATGGTGTAACTCTCTCAGGGAGCAGGATCCAGGGAGAGGTTCTGCCGGTTCCCCCATGGTTTTTTCTCCTAGAAATTTACCTGCAGAAATAACGTGGCACCACCACCACCAACAAAAAAATACACCCCTGGGCTATGCCATTGTGCCCTGCAGAACTACCTATGATGTGGAGGGAGGAGCCTGCCAACCAGGTACATGGCCAAGGTCGGGGACTTAGGGAGTGGCTGAGATGCCCAGCACTGATTGGTGCTTGATTTGTGTGTCATTTAATGTAATGCCACAAGTGGGTGCCATGCCATCCTGTTGCAGATCAGGGGGCCAAGGTGAGGACACTATTCACTGTGACAGAGCTGGTGCCCAGCAGGGGCAAGAGCGGAAGCAGGTCCTTCTGACTCAGGAGCCCTCGCAATCTCCACGGTTCTGATTTCCAATTTAGTGCCTTGATGGACCACATGTTGGTGCTCCACCAAATTTATCTGTTCAATCCCTAATCCCCAAGGTGCTGGTGTCAGGAGGTGAGGTGAGGTGAGCAGGTTGTGGGGGGGAGGGGGCCTGGTGGGATTAGTGTCCCGTGCGGATCCGAGGAGAGAATGGTGGTCTGCAAACCAGGAATTGGGCCCTCGCCAAGATCATTCTCCTGCAGCCTTGATCTTGGACTTGCCAATCTCCAGATACGTGAGAAGTAGGCGTGTGCTGTGTAAGCACCCACGCCGGCTGCTTGTTATAGCAGCCCGAGCTGACTGAAGGTGCCTCCCGGTGCTTCAACATGAGGAACTACTATGCAGACATTAAAATCGATGGGAATGAAGACTCAGGAGAAGTATGGAGAACTCTTATATAATATTAAGCTACAAGAGTGGAATATGGGGCAGGGACTGGGGAAAAATTAGGGAAAAAATTCATCACACAGAGATTTGAAAATGGACGTGAAAGAATTCACCCCAGGTTGGTAGATTAAAATGCTTTGTAAAAAGGTTTTGGATGAGTACAGTTGATTATTTTTGTTTATGAAAGTTTCATCTGCCCTTGCTGGTGTGGCTCAGTGGACTGAGTGCCGGGCCTATGAAACAAAGGGTCACTGGTTCAATTCCCAGTCAGGGTACAACGCAGCCTGGGTTGTGGTCCAGGTCCCCAGTAGGGGGCACTCAAGAGCCAACCACACATTGATGTTTCTCTCTCTTTCTCCCTCCCTTCCCCTCTCTAAAAATAAATAAATAAAATATTTTTTAAAAAGTTTTGTCCATCTGTATGTCTGTCTCTCTGTTTAGAAAGAAGGACCCAAGGACACGCATAAATGAGAGCAACAGTTGTCTCCAGCTGGTGAAATGCCTGGATATTTTGTCTATTCGTGTTTTTCTGTGCTTTGCAATATGTACATTCCCCCCACCCCCGCCCCACCAAGCTTGTATCGATTTTGAAATCAAGACAAAAAACTAAAAGAGGAAGTGTATCCAGCACAAAATCGACTCCTTACAACCTGGCTTAACGAATTCGTTCTTTGAGGGCAGCAGCCGCTAAACTGAAGGGACTCTCTGCCCTTGGGCAGACCACGCTGGACCTGGTTGCTCTGGAGAAAACGACAAAAGAGCCCAGACAATCCCATGGGACAATCATTGGCAAAGGTGTCCCAGGCTTTGAGAGACAAAATAAAATGGTTTATTCATCGACTGCTGCCAGGTGCTATGAGAAGTCCTTGTTCTTCCCACTCTTCGTGCAAGGCGGCGGTCCTCATCACCACTCCCCACCACGTTGTGGCCACTGCTCATTCGAGAAGCTTCCCCCACCCCGAGCTGAGCAGCAGAGCTGGGGCTGGGACGCCCAGCACCTGCCGTCCACGCCAGCCTTCCACTTCACAGGCTGCGGAACCTCCCAACCAAATGTGGGACACCTATTCGTAATGTAACATTCTTGGCGGACACCTGGGAACTGAAAGGTGAGACGATCCTGTGCCATTAGATGGAAAAATCCAGACTCCCTGCAGCGGCAGAAGAGAACCAGAAACACGATGAATCCTTTCCTGGGCTTACTGCCTCTTCCAAGGCTTCACTTATTTATCGCTCGTGCATTCCACACATATTTACTGCCTCCTGTGTGGTGAGCTGGGCCCTGGGGACACAGTGGGGCATGATGGGCAGTAAGAGCTAGGGTGTGATGCTCTGTTCATCCCCCGATTTTCCTCTTAAACACCTAGGACAGAAACCATGCTTGGGAGACTGGAGATGGTCAGCAGACAAATGCTGACCAGGAACAAAAAGGAGAACCGTGGGCTGGAGAAATAAGAACCACAGAAGCGAGATAGTTCCCTTATTCAATACTCCCTCCCCTATTAAAAAAACAGTACAATGTGAAGATACAAGAAGACCAGTCATCCTCTGACCTCCGGGAAGGCTGTCGGGGTTATAAACAGTGAGGGGCAGGCCAGCCTTCGACGCGCAACCCTGCTTCTGAGGTTGCTGAGACACATTTAAAAAGCACGATGCAAAAAAAAAAAGCACAGTCTGCATAAAGATGCTGATTGCAGTATTGTTTAGTGTAGCAGAAATGGTGGTTATTTACGGTGATTATCAAATGCATTAAAACACTTTTCACCTTGAGTGCATGGAGGGCCCCCACAACATGGGAACTGAATGAGAAGAAAGACCCCAACGTGCTAACAGGAGTTTTTCTTATGCGAGAGAACTGGAGGTGATCTTTGCCCCTTTCCCAAATTTTCCAGTTATTTCTCAGTTGCTGCTATAATGGAGAAATCTTTTTTTAAAAGTATATACTTTCCAGGTGAACAAAGCAACATTTCTAACTGAATGCAGCCTCCTCTTGGCAAAGTGGGGCACAAGGGAAGGAAGAAAACATCTCCATCCAGAGGGAAATCTCGCGTGAGGCACCCAGATTTTTTCCAGGAGTGTCTTTTGCCGAGAACCATGAACCGTGCTGAAAGACAGGTGACCGAAATGGAGGTGTGACAGTGAGGGACGCATCTGTGATCCCGTCCATCAGTAGTGTCATTCAGAATGGCCAACAGGCACAGAGCTCTCTTGCTACGAGAATGCTCTTGCCCATCTGGCTTTGGCTGTGGGCACACAGCTTCCTGCTGTGGGCTCTTCTCCATGCCACCTGCTCTGGAGTCTGGCCACTTCAGCACCGCAGTGGTGGGGTTCACGTCAGGTCAACGTCTAGGCTGTCTCAAGATAACACTCTGGGGCTTTCCGATTCATAAAACTATCCCAGGACTTAGTCACGCTCGCTGCCCGGGAAGGCGGCCCCAGGACTCAGACCGCCACGGAGAGGAGCAGAGGATGGTGACCAGCACGCCACCCCTGTCTCACCCAGTTGCGCACTCGTGGTTTGCAGCACCTGGCTTACAGGGGTGGTTGTGGGGTTTACAGGAATGAGAGCATGCATGGGAAGGGCTTACCATGCAGCTTGACCCTTCGTGGGCTGTGGATCGATGCTAGGACTCACTACTGCTATTTGAAATAAAGTTAGAAACCTGGTCTGAGCCTACCACCTGTGAAGGCCGCAGTGCTCACTGTACTCCCCAGCCATCTGAGATAGACTGCGTCAGTGCAAACGCACAAGTTGGTGGTTCTCTGAATCTTCTGTCCTGAGCTCCGGCTCAGGGGTGAACGGACGCTGTTAGCGTGCAAATAAAAGGCAAAAGTGAGAGGCAACGAGCATTTATGTGAGATCCAAAAGAATAGCTATTTTGGAAGCACCGATTCAGGCAGAAACCCAAATAGTGTTGCAAACAGGAGGCAAAGGCAAGGGGCGTTTATGAAAAAGGGAAAGCAATAATTACATCAATAGAAGGGAGGCATTTCTATTGGCACAGATTAGCTGACGTAGTGACCCTAATTCTAAACAATGTTTTAAATTCACAGTCTGGTGGTCATCTGGCCGGTAGCCGTAGTATCTGCTTCCTTGTTATCTCTCCAAACTGTTTTTGGGGCACAAGGTTGCTTTTGGCCCAGTTCAAAGGTTATTTTGCCCTGTTTTAATATCGCAAGATTTGAGACGTAAGACCCACCAGGCAGCTCCTTTGAAATGGCAGCTTCTTCTAGTGGGTGTGAAGTAGTACCTCACTGTGGTTTTGATTTGCATTTCCCTAATCACTAATGATGTTCAGCATTTCTTTGTGTGCTCATTGGCCATTTCATATCTTCTCTGAGAAAGGCCTATTCAGATTCTTTCCTTGTTTAGTTGTCTTTTTGTTGTTGGTTTGTTGGGGTTCTTTATTTAATTTGGATACACACCATTCATCAGAGGGTGCTGGGAACCACCCTGCCTGGTTTCAGAAACTGTAACCCACCACGGCTAAGGCTGAGTGAGAGACCTTGGGATCCTAAGCCATTAAGGAGACAAAGCTTATCTCCCAGGCAGGGGCGCTGCCTCTGCCCCCTTTACTTCTCACCCTGCTTGGCCCCAAGCAGATGACTGGTTAGCCAATGACGGGTAAGATTCCTCAAGGGAGGGACGACCTAAGACAGGCATGGTCATGAAGGGGTCCTCAGGGAAGGACTTGGGGGGCTATAGAAAAAGGGGGTGATGGACCCTTACCCCTCAGCTTTGACACAGCCTGAGTCCTCATGCTGACTGCAAGTCTCCTAATCTCTTGGCTGCCTCACTTAGGCCTGAGACAATGCCTTAAACCTGAAACAATGCCAGTGGTGGGTGCGGCCCTGTGCTGGAAAGGGCGGGTCCCCCAGGGTGATCAGGCCTAAGAAAGAATGTGTAAAATCCTGTGAAACCTGCTTTGCTAAGAATACCCTCAGTTTAAATGATAAGGGTCCAAGCATGCAATGAGTTTGTCCCCCAAAGTTTTATGACCCTTTAGCTATCCGGCCCTGACTCAAAATAAGCCCTCAGAGTTCTTTGAATGTTATCTGTTGTTTGATCCTTACTGCCTGACAATGATTAATGAGCTTTACGGATACACCCTGTGTTCCTGTGCAAATTAAACCCAGTAAAAGGCCATTGAGGAAAAGGTTCCTGGCCCTTCTCCTTTGAGAGATCAGCCACCTTTCCTCCCCAGGCAGAGCACGTCTTGGTAGACTTACTCTTATCCGTGGACGTGGGGGCTCTGCAGGTGGAGACCCCCACAAAAGAGATGATTTGCGAATATTTTCTCCCATTCTGTGACCTGTCTTTTCACTTTCTTAATGATGTCCTTTAACGTTTTTCATTTTGATAAAATCCAATTTGTCAATTTTCCCTCTTGTCACTGTTTTTTTTTAAAGATTTTATTTATTTTTAGACAGAGGGGAAGGGAGCAAGAAAGTGAGGGAGGGAAACATTGATGTGATAGAGAAATATCAATCAGTTGCCTCTCATACATGCCCTGACCAGGGCCTGAACTCACAGCCCAGCCATGTGACCTGGCCGGGAATTGAACCCGTGACCTTTTTCTCTACAGGATGACCCCCAACCCACTGAGCCACACCTGTCTTTCAGGGCCTGTCGCTGTGTTTTTGGTATCATACTTAAGAAACCATTGCTTAATCCAAGGTTGTGAAGATTTAATCCTGTTTTCTTCTAAGAGTGTTGTAACTTTAGCTCTTACATTTAGGTTTCTGATCTGTTTTGAGGGTTTTTTTTTAATTGTGTAGGCAGGAATCCAACTTCATGATTTTGCATGTGGATATCAAGTTGTTTCAGCACTATTTGTTGAAAGCATGATTATTTTTCCATTGAATTGTATTAGCACCCCTGGAAAAAATCAGCCGACCATAAATGTATGGGTTTATTTATAGACTCTCAGCTCTATTCTACTCATCTACATGTTTATCTTTATGCCAGTACCACACTATCTTGATTACTGTAATTCTATTTCCTCCGGGGTAATCTCCTATTGCATATCCCACTATCTCCTGCGGGGGCAGGACACAGAACATCCCACCCCCATGGCCCTGTGTGCTGGGCCAGCTCACCCCATTCTAGAGCTGGGAAAACAGGCTAACGTGAGGGCAAATGAGGGGCTGAACTACGCCCCAAGTGGCTGTTCTGGAGTACTGCAGCATCTGTGCTTGGCTTGGCCTAGACCATAAAGTGAGGTGTGTTTGTGGGAGAGCCCTGCTCCCCTCCTGCCTGCCACGGTGCCCACGGGTCACTCTGCCAAGGATTACCCTAATGCCCTTCCTTATCTCCAATACATCCCTAAGTACTGTGGTGGGGACAGGACCTTCGAGGAAGGGTCCCACCTCCATCTCCCCATTCTCCCAGATGGAGTCCAAGTTCACCTTCCTGGTGCAGGGCAGATTCGGGGGCGGGCAGACAGACAGACAGACAGACAGACATGTGCACACAGGAAGACAGGCTGGCTTTGGGAAAAACTCCTGGGGGTCTCTGGAGAGTATGAGATTAGAGATGGAAGTCAGAGATTGTATTGGGCCAACTTCTGGGGAAGATTTGGGCAAAGGAGTTCAGAGGCTTGGCTGCGTGTTTTAAGTGAATTCCCTGTGGTTGCCTTGTCAAAAAACGTTGAGACTCAAAGCTGCGTTTTGAATTTGTTTTAGGGTTCCAGGCTGGAGTTCCCTTACAATACCTCACTATGCTGGCACAGGCCACCGAATGGCTCAGATTTCCCTGAATCTTACAAATAGTCATTTCTCCCCCAATCCTTTCTTAACAAATGATGATGTTTTATAACTTTCTTTTCCCACACAAAAGTCCTTCAGTGTTGCCCTGACTGGTGTGGCTCAGTTGGTTGGAGTGCTGTCCCATAGATCAAAAGGTTGCAGGTTCAATTCCTAGTCAGGGCACATGCCTAGGTTGTGGGTTCCATCCCAACCTGGGGCACAACGTATAGGAGGCAACTGATCGATGTTTCTCTCTCACATCAATGTTTCTTTCTCTGTCCCCTCCCCTCTTTCTAAAAAGCAATGAAAAAATGTCCTCAGGGGAGCCCTGGCTGGTGTGGCCCAGTGGATTGAGCACTGGCATGCAAACCAAAGGGTCACTGGTTCAATTCCCAGTCAGGGCACATGCCTGGGTTGCAGGCCAGGTCCTCAGTGGGGCCATGTGAAAGGCAACCACACATTGATGTTTCTCTCCCTTTCTCTCCCTCTCCCTTCCTGCTCTCTAAAAATAAATAAAAACTTTTTTAAAAAAGTCTTCGGGCGAGAATATATATATATAAAAGTTCAGTGTCAGCCAATGGTGATCCAGGACATTCTTTTTTAGGGTGTTTAGGATGCTTTGTGTTCTCACTGGAGGACACTTGGGGTATTTTGAGTTTCTCTGTTCCCTTCAATGATGCACTGAACATCCCGTGTGCGTGCTTCTGCTCACCTGGTTGAATTCCTAGCGATGGAAGAAGCGGAGGTTCTATCAAACCTTAATTTTTATGAACATCGCCAATTTGCTTTCCCAAAAGTTGCACCGATCATATCCTTATTAATGATCAATGCCATGTCAGTTCAACCTAAAATAATTTAAAAGTGGCACAAAAATTGTAATAACGAATGTCAATCTTTCTGATCTTTTCCAAGCTGAAAAGCAAACTGACAAATCTCAGAATTGGTTTTGGTTTGTTGTGCTTCTTTCAATATGAATGATATTTAGTATATTTTCCTATGTTTATATACCTGTCTATCTTTTTCAATGAACTCAACTTCCTATTTCTATTTTTTGAGTTCATTAAAAAAGTGAAATGTTACTTTTGTCACGGACTTGCAAGTGCTCTTTGCGCAGGAAGAGAGCTGGCTCTTCCGGGCACACGTTGAAATCGTTTCTGCCTGTTGGCTGTTTGCCGCTTGACAGCGGCTCTGCTGCGGGACAGTTTCAGCTGTTATGCAGTCACTGTCCTTAAGCTTCTCTTTTATGGTGTCTAGGTGCTGTGCCGGGCTTAGGAAAAACATCCTTCCTTCCTTCAAAATTACTTTAATTTATCGTTTCCCTAAGTGATTTTTTATCCTCACCCAAGGGCACCTCAGTTTTTTTTTTAAGAGAAACATCGATTTGAGAGACAAACGTTGATCAGTTGCCCAGACTGCGGATCGTGCATACCTGGACTGGGGATTTTACACACCCGGACCAGGGCTTGAACCCATCATCTAGGTATGGGCCCTGACCAGAATCGAACCCACAGTCTTTAGGTTATAGGACGACACTCCAACCAACTGAGCCACACCGGCCAGGGAACATTTCCCTAAACTCTTAATGGTGGTCATTTTTATGTTTAAATATTTGCGTCATCTGAAATGGATTTCGATCTGGAAGTGAGAAAAGTGACATATTATTTCTTTCCTATTACCACATAAATGTTCTTTTCTGGACTAATTTGAAACTAAATAGTAAAGCAAAGTTGATGCGCATTTTGGCCTATTTTTGCTCAGTTCCGCTGCTTTCTCCGTTCTTCTTGTCTAATCTCCAACCCTCCCATTAGCCACGGCTTTGTAATAAACTCTGATGGCACAAATCTCCCCTCCTCTCGTCCTACTTGCCTCCCATTTGAGTTTTCCCAGCTATTCTCATCTGTTTAGTTTTCTAGGTAAAAATTTACTATACTTTTTTCATGTGCCAACCAGAAATTCTGCCTGTATTTCAATTACTACTGCACTGAATTACAGAATCAACTTGTGAAGAATTAACATATTTACAACGTTAAGTCTTTCCATACAAGAGAAAGATATGTCTTTTTTTTTTACTCAAATATTCTTTCTGTCCAAGGTTTAACTTTTTCTTCAGATGGGCCCAGTATGTTTATCCTTATTTCCCCAAGATAGCTTATACCTGATTTATATTAATTTAATAACTAAGTCAAAATGAAAAAAAATGTCCACTTGTTGCATTCAAAGTTTCCAATTTCAGTTTTTTGGGTTTGTAAGTGGATCTCGATGGGGCATCTAATTATGCATTAACCCCCACCAGATACAGTGCCAACGTGAAGAGACCCCAGGTATGGATAAGGAAAGATCAAAGAACTTCTAGAGAATGCTAAGCAAAGGCTATGAAGGGAAGTTAAAAAAATAAATACAGTCAGTCTTACATATGCTAAAATATGCTGAACCTCACTTATCACAAGAGAAATGCATGCAAAACTATACCCAAACACCATTTTTTTTTTTATACTTCAAATTAGGAAACACCAGAAGTTTGGTCACCGGCACTGTTGCCAGGCCGGTGGGGAGACAGGCAAGCACAGGCATTGTGGAAGATGGCAGAGAACTGGAAATGCTCAGGGGAGGGTGACTTGGCAAATATGGCAGGTTTTTAGATGCATATGTTGTGTGACCCATCCCTTTGGAAATGTGCAGTACGGGTGTGCTTGTTTACAGGTGAAAACCGCATTATTTGTGCTAACAAAATATTAGGGGCAGCGCAAATGCCTATTAGGAGGAGATGGCTTAATGCTCAGAGGTGTAGCGACACAATGGAATACCACGCAGCTGTCAAAAAGAATGGTGATGGCAGCGGTGATGATGATGATGGCGACCGTGGTCCTGATGATGGTGAGGAGGATGGTGCAGATGGTAGGAGCCTTTATGTACAAATGTGTGAAAGAAATTGACAAGGTACAGAACTGTGCGCCTTATCCGACACATTTTGTGTAAAAGAGGGAAAAATAAGAACCTCTCCTTGTTTTGCATAGATGTGTTATGTATGCTAATGCTGGAAGGATGTAAGAATCAAAGAATGACAGATTGAAGCTTACGGTTTTTCAACCATGCGACCATATTCAAACAACGAAAGATTTAAAATGTTGGCGAGGAAAACAATATGAAGCCCTTTGCTCTTCGTTTCCTCCGCACGCCTTCAGGCAGAGCTCCACCCTCCCTGAATTCAAACAACAAAAACTGACTCCAGCAGGTTTGCCTCCACGCCGGGGCTGCCATCTGCCTTCCAAACCGGAAAGCAGGCACGCGAGAAAGAAGGACGGAGGCCGGGGGCAGGGGTCCTCCGCGGCTTGCATTGCAGAGTTGGAAGGTAACACGTGTAGCGTGTGGATTGGAGGGGAACCCGGCAGGTGATTCTCACGTGGCCTCTGAAGGTTAAAAGCAAATGCCGCATACATAATCCACGTAAAAAAATAATGCCTGAAGAGAAGAGAGTGCCTCTCTGCCCCTTTGACCTAAGACCCGAACTCTCGGGCCTTCGGCGGGAGCCGCAGCTCCCGTTCCTGGGCTGCTCCGCGCCGGGTTTTCAGTGTGTCTGGGGTGGACGCACGCCGCTCTCTGGCTGCCGCCTTCACGGCTGTACTTCCTGTATGGACATGCCCACTCGCGCGGCACAAAATCCTTCAAGTGGAGCACAAACCCTGGCTGGACAACAGTACGGCTCTTTGTTTTCCTAAGTGATTTTCGGATTATTAAAGCAAGATGCTCCACAATTCCTCGGGAGCCACAAGCATCCCAAGAATGCGTGGGCTCCACCATGGTGGCCTCTGACCGGAACCTGACTCACCCCTCCCGCCGCGATGTCTCTCGATGTCTCTCCGACCTGTCCTCCCTACGCACAGCTCGTGGCCGAGCTTTGAAAAGACACTCACGAATATCAGAACTTTCAGCTTTGACTAGGAGTTTTCTTCCACGAGACACTCGGATTTTGTTCATTGGCACCCCACTCCCGAGGCATTCGAAAGACAAGCATTCGAAAGACAAGCATTAAGCATTCACTTACATGAAAATATTTTTGATTAAAACTTGAATTCAACAATTCGGTGATTTGATTTGGGGCCATCCTGTTTCAGCTACATCCAGACTTGAAAACGAGCGTCAGCCAAGTTTTAAATTCCATGCTTTCAATGGTTTACAGCCGAAATAAAATCCAAGGATACTCATTTTTTCAGAATCTCCCATTTGGACCATCATAACATTATCATCATTTTCACTAACAGAAATGGACTCCAGGTGAGGCTACGTAACTAACTTGCCCAACAGGGAAAAAGAAATGGATAATTATGTAGAAGCTACATATCTTGCTTGCCTGGCACGGGGCTAAGCATTTTGCAAACAGGCTTGCCTGGGGGTAGGTGGGAAGTGGGAGGGCTCCCCAGCCCACCGGCAGGGGACTGCAGGGAGGGGTACCCACAGTAAGACTCTTTGCAGCCTGTGCCAGGCAGTGAGAGGGTGAGGATTCGGCCCCTTGTAGGCTAGAGAGGCAGAGTGAAACCTCAGGTGGTGGGCGATGCCCAGGAGGCCTGTGGAGCCCTCCCCACCCAGAAGAAATACTCCAGGCATACCCCCAGGGCAGCCCACGGCAGTCTCCCTGCCCCCCTCTCTGCAGGCTGCAGTGACCAAAGCTGTGTTCTCAGACAGCCACGGGGAATCCCAACACCAAGATCAACACGCAACCACATACCCACTGACTTCTGAGGAAGATGAATACCATAAAGGAGAAACACCCAACTTCACCAACCGAGCCAGCGAGAAGGGCCAGCAATGGCTCAGCAGGGAGACGCCCTCCTCACCTCCCCTCCGTCTCACAGAACATACATAAAGCTCAACCAAATCTCCTGCTCAGGTAGCTAAGGATCCAGGACCATCGAAAGCATGTTGCCCATCGAGGGCAGGAGGAGATGTGGCCTCAGAGTCCCCAAGGGGAAGTGAGCAGTTAACAGCCTCAAAGCCTGTGCAAGGCAGGGTCTTATCTGATCTGAGAGCCTGCATTTCTTGCTGCACCCTGACATCACTGCTTGGGAGGAGGGAGGAACCGACCTGAAGAGCCCAGTCACTGAAATAAGGGAGATGAGGCAAACATTGGGCTCTCCGGGTTTGTGATTAAATTCGATTTCAGCAACCAACACCTTCATCCAAGAGGAAAAGACGGAGTCAGCACCTGAGCTTCCTGAGCAGAATCTCAGGTTCTGGCTTTCTGGAATCTCGTGGGCCCATCCCCACCCAGAACTGGTGTTAGTAAAACAAGAACAAGACCTCTGAATAAATGTCTCTTAGAGAGATACAGGAAGACATGGCATCCATAAGCAAGAACTGACTGCAAAGCTTGGAAATTAAAACCAGTAGAGTTGAACCATAAAATGCACAGCAGAACAGACAGGGCTGGAGGGCAAATCAATAATCTGGAAGACCAAGCAGAGGGAGCTGCACAGAGACACAAAGAGGCTGAAAGTGGCAGATAAAAAATGAAGAGACAGCCCTGGCCAGCGTGGCTTGGTTGGTTGGGTGTCATCCCATAAACCAAAAGGTCAACAGTCTGATTCTCCATCAGGGCACAAGCCTGGGGTGCGGGTTTGGTCCCCGGTTGGGGCGCATACAAGAGGCAACCGATTGATGTTTCTCTCTCACACTGATGTTTCTCTCCATCTCTTCCTTCCCCTCTCTCTAAAAATCAGTAAGCATGTCCTTGGGTGAGGATTAAAGAAAACATCTAAAAAAAATTAGAGACATGGAAGATGGTACTTGAAACTCTTCCAAATGTGTCTAACAACAATTCCAGAGCTATATACTCAAATAACTAAGAAAAATTAACAAGCTGAAAAAAGATGAGTTCCCAGAAGTGAGAAGATACCCCTCAAGAAGTTGCAACCAATCCATGTTTCTCTCTCACATCAATGGCTCTCTCTCTCCCCCTTCCCCTTTCTCTAAAATCATTAGGCTTGTCCTCAGGTAAGGAATAATAATAATAATAATAATAATAATAATAATAATAATGGATCTGTTTAAAAAAAGTAGAAATTGCCAGTTATAAAAATAGTCACAGGGATGTGAAGTAACACAAAGGGCATACAGTCAATAATATTGTAATAACTGTGTGCCAGACTTATTGGAGTGATCGCTTCATAAATTATATAAATCTCTAATCACGCTGTTGTACACTTGAAACTAAAATAATACTGAATGTCAACTGTAGTTGAAAAAATATTTAAAGAGAGAAACAACTGAAAATAAAATTTCTGGATCAAAACTTAAAAAGAAAGATGTAAAAAGAAGCCATTTTGAATCTAGGCCCAAGAAACTGATTTTGAGGGGGAAAAAAGAGAAAGGGAACTAACTCTTTTTTTCTGATTCTTTAGAAGTGAGGGGAACAGGAAGACTGGGGAAGAAGGTGGCAGGGAGCACTTTTCGTTGTATTTTCTTTTGTACTTTTGAGTTTTATATCAAATATATGACTTATCTATGAATAATGAACAAACTAATCTAAAATTTTATTTTAAATCCTAAAGCCACTATGAACTTTATGTAAATGCACTTGAAAATCTAGATTAAATGGGTGACTCAAGAAAAAATTGAAAATTTAAATAAACCTATAACCTTCAAAAATGTAATCAATAGTAAAAAAAAAAAAAAATCTATCCATAACAGAAGCACCAGGCCTAGCTGGTTTTACAGGCAAAAGGTTTTATCTGGCTTCTCAGAAAATATAGCTCACCCTTGAAAAACACAGGTTTGAACCGGTGGGCTCCACTTACATGTGGATTTTTTAAATAAATGCTGTATTTCCTCTTCCTTAAATTATAAACTTCCTCTTCCATAGGATTCTCTTAGTAACACTTTCTTTTCTCTGGCTTACTTATTGTAAGAATACAGTATATGGTATATATAGCATACAAAATAGGTGTTAATTGACTCTTTATGTCACCAGTAAGACTTCCAGTTAGAAGGAGGCTATTAGTAGTTAAATCTGGGGGGAGTCAAAAGTTTTATATGGATTTTCAACCATGGGGGCGCTGGTTGAATGATACAGGGGGCTCCTTACCCCTGTATCATTCAAGGGTCAACTGTATACCTCTTATACTGAACAAACTTTACGTTGCTTGAAAAGTTAAGTTACAAAAAAAAATGGCCAAGTATGAAAACATTTATTTAAAAATATTAAATGTGGAAACTGTCCCAAAAGGCACAGCATTGCCAAAACATGCTAGTGCTTGCTACCCCTCAAAGGTAGGCAGTGAGCCAGTTGATGGGTTCCCCCTCTCCCAGCTGAGGGGGTGGCACCTGAACTCAGTTTCCAGGGTCTAGTGGCCGGGAGACAATAAAATCCCACAGCCCCAAGTTGTCCCACACACGCAGCCAGTGCACACCCGTGACCATTGATGGACTAGCCCTCTGGGAGCCGAGACCCACGCTGGACCCTTCTCTGGACCGGAACCTGCTCCTGCCCAGCAGACACCCCGGCATGCCTCACTGTCGGATGGCAAACTGGGGACCGCATGTCGTCCATCTGGTAGACCCCAGCTTCGTGATGTCCTTTCCTTCAACGAAGCCTCTTCCTCAACCATGGTGCGTGATGTTGTGGAAATTATGCCGACCCCTTGTATACCAGGTGGCAGCCCAGAGGGGACCAGCCTCGCAGGACAGAAACAATATGATGCACTTTTCAGGACACATATTTAGCAATGGTACAAAACTTGGCAAAGAGTTCACACTAACTTGAAAATAATCGCTGCCTTTGGGGGGCTGATGGACTGCAGAACTTAGGGAGAGGGCTCTAACTACCCTTGCCATTTTTACTTCTTCAACTGTTTTTTGAAGTAAAAATGGCCAAATATTAACATTGGTTAAATCTCAGAGGCAGGACATTCTTGATTCCTTTTTGTCTTACTTTTCATGGCTCATCCATGGGGTACCTTAAAGATGCCCACCAACTTTTTGCTCCTCCTCCCTGTGGGAGGTGGAATCTAGTCTGGTCCTACCTTTGGACCTGTTTTGACCAATAGCAGGCAGCCGGAGCGATGAAGAAACAGCTCCAGACCTAAGCCTTCCTAAGGCCTAGGAGTTTCTGCTTCTGAACTCTGGCAAATCAACTGCTGTGTCACAGAGAGGCCCAGGCTAGACACTTGTAGGGCGAGAAAGCTTGTGGACAGAGAGGAGTCACGTGGAGGGAGAGCCACTGAGGCACTGAACTGTGAGCAATAGCGGAAGAACCACCCAGCTGAGCCCTGCCGATGCCTGACCCACAGAATCCTGGGAAATTATAAACTTTATTCTTTTTTTTTCAATCGTCACTTGATTTTTAGAGAGAGAGAGAATAAGGGAAAGAGAAAGAGAGACATTGATAGGTTGCCTCCCACATGTGCCCTGACTGGGAATGGAACCTACAACCTTTCGGAGTGCAGGACAATGCTCCAACCAACTGAACTACACCAGCCCAGGCAAATTTTATGGTTGTTTTAAGCCAGTGAGTTCTGGGGTGGTTTGTTGCATAATAACAAACACCTCAATGAGTCCTGATAGCTTTCCCTTAAAAACAGATTCCCGGGCCATTCTGGTCTGCGTTTCCTGCGACACCATCCTGGGTTATACCTGAGCCTTCTCTTCCAGCTCCCGCGATCGGACCTCCCGTCTTAGGTCCTAGGTCTGCCGTCACTCTAGAAATAAGACCCCAGCCCGGCCCTGGCCTGCACAAAGGTCGCCTCTCCAGCTCCCCGCGGTGCTTCCAGCACCTGTGCCCCAAGCATCCCCAGCTCACCCCCACTCCACAGCTTCTGCATTCGCCGGTGCCCTTGCCGGGCATGCCACGCCCCAGCTCTGCATGGGCTGGTGCTCTCACTCCAGTTCCCTGAGTCTGTCCCCATGCCAGCTTTCCCTGGACACCCACCCCAACTTCTGGTCGAAATAGCGCCCTTCGCACATCACTCTCCAGCCCTGATTTTCTCGGGGGCCCCTTTCACTTCCTGACAGCAGAGCGTGCGTGTATCGGCCATGCTTCCCTGGGATATAAGCATCACAAGGACATTCCTCTGGCTCCCCCCTGACCAGGTCGTCACAGCTCTGACATATGGTGGGGGGAGCTCAGGAAGGAGGGCTGAGCTTCTCTGCTGTCTTCAGTGTGTTTGAGAACTTCCCAGCCTCCCACGGCTCCTTCCTTCTCGTCAGCCAAACCGATGTGAGAGTCAATGTTACTTCCTCAAAGAGACCTCACCCAGTATGTAATTAAACATAGCCATGCGGTGCCTCCCGAGCGCATCGCCTTTCCATAAGGCTGACCTCCCACAGCCCCAGCCCGGCGTTGCCTCTGTTCTTCCCCGCCTGTTTGTCCTGCTGGAATTACCATCCCCATGAGAACAAAGGCCATGGTCCGACTGTGTCCTCAGAATCCCGACCAGTGAGTCCCATAAAGAGATGCCTGATCATTGTTGAAATAATAACACTGAATTAACAAAGATGGATAAAATGCCAGGCCTCAGAAGAAATGTACATAGGCCCTGGCTGAGTAGCTCAGTTGGTCAGAGCGTCATTCTGATGCACCAAGGTTGTGGGTTTGATCCCCGGTCAGGCCACATGCAAGAATCAACCAGTGAATGCATCAATAAATGGCATAACAAATTGATGCTTCTCTCCCTTTCTCTCTCTCTCTCATCAATAAAAATTAAATTAAAAAAAATGTAGGTAATACAGGCCATTAAAAAGAACTTCAAAACTAAGTGCCAATAGCCCTGGCTGGTATAGGTCAGTGGATTGAGCGTGGGGTGTGAACCAAAGGGTCACCAGTTTGATTCCCAGTCAGGGCACATGCCTGGGTTACAGGCCAGGTCCTCAGTCGGTGGGCACATGAGAGGCAACCACACACTGATGTTTTTCTCCCTCTCTCTCCTTCCCTTCCCCTCTCTCTGAAAATAAATAAATAAAATCTTAAAAAAAAAACCCTAAGTGCCAATGAAAAGATATTTTTCTGCCAGCATTTTGCTGACTTCTCTTAGCATCATAGGACATTGCTTCCCATGAACCTTATGGACACACTCTGCTTACAGAGTCAACCAATTGCCAATTTCCCAAGTAGTGCTCTGAGTCATGCAATTATTAGTTCATCTGGAATTCATAGTAAAAATGTCGATTTTAATCAATGAACTTGCTATTAAGAAATATATTTTAAAATTAACAGCGAAGACCATAAGAATGATGTCAAACTTTAAAAAGTGCCGATTGGGATGCTCAGGAGAATCAAGAAGACACTGAATGTGTGTAACACGGGGACAGAATGCTGGGAGCAGGAAAGAGCTTTTAAAAATTAAAAAATGAATGACAAGCTACAACATTCAATGGGAGGTGAAGTCCAGGACATTGTTCCAATTTTAGGAGAAAAAAGAAGAGTTGGAAAACGGGACAGAAAAAAATGAGCTATCGGTATCTTAACGAACAGAAAAACCAACAAAACAACAAAGCGAAAAAGCAGAGGAGGAAATCCTATCGCAGCAAACACAAGGACCCTTCAAAGGCCTGACACGGGTGTGCTTTGGCCTCCCCCGGAGGCTCAGCAGCATGAATGAAGAAAGACCCTTACCCAGTCTTCCGTTATGACGTTATAGAAGACCGAGCACACAAGGGAAGATTCTAACAGCTTCCAGGGAGGAAAACCAGGGCACCCACCAAGCATCGAGAATCCAGCCACACCAGAGGGGCAGAGTTCTGAAGGTGGGTGATTTCCAGTGGGGATTGCAGGGGCGGCGAAGTAGACACGCTCCCAGCAACGCCCAGTCTCTTCTGTGTCCCCGTAACCTTTCTCAGCTGCTGTCTTCAGAAAGTGCTCCGGGTAAACCAGGGCTCAAAGCCGAGAGCCGAGTCAGTGACGGGACGGGGCATGGAGGTAAAAGGAGGGAAGAGGTGCTCACCTCCCCGGCCCCGTGAAACACTGAGTCCCCAGGCCAAGGCACAGCACCGGGAACCTATCGCTCAATGTCACAACTGCCACGTGGAGAGGAGAGAGCGCTGACAGAATTCATCGTGGAGGGAGGCACAGGGAGATGTGCAAAGTGAAGGACATCGTCCTTTATCGTGACAGGCAGGCGACAGACACTGTCTCCTTGGGTAGAGCAAGAGAGATGCTCGGGCGCATTCTTTACGTAGAGAAATGGCAATGACCTGAATAATTAGAACCAGAAACAAGAAAGAGAGATAGACCCCTTTGGGACTGGGGGCTTTGCCTTGTAGTTCTGTAGCCCTTGCTTCTTTAAACGGGTGTTATTACTTGGATAATTTTTTTAAATCCTCACCTGAGGATACGTTTATTGATTTTAGAGAGAGAGGGAGGCAGAGAGAGAGAGAGAGAAAGATGTATGTGACAGAGAAACACAATTGGTTGCCTCTCACACACACCCCACCTGGGAACCAAACCCGCAACCTAGGTACGTGCCCTGACCTGGAATCGAACCCTCAACCTTTTGGTGTATGGGATGATGCTCCAACCAACAGAGACACCGGGCCAGGGCTATTAGCTTGCTCTTTGCTTTTGAACCCAGAAGTGCTGGCGATGTTTGCAGAGAAATGAGCAGCTGCCCACTGGGCCCCGTTGCTGCTCAGAGCTGGGGTGTGGGCGCCGCAGCCTGAGAGGCAGCCCTACGTTCTCCCCCACCTCTTGTCCATAGGAGCCCACGAGGCTATCACAGCTCCAAAATGAGCTACTGAAAGGAACTGTGAGGGTCTCATTCTATTCCTCGTGTATTCAAAATCTAACCTCCAATTTGCATCATCACCTGGGTCTACGTTCAAAATAATGGACTACAACTTTTCAATGGCTTGAAACCTCTTGAAGTCTCTGATGAATGTGAAGTGCCAAAATTGACTTCTTTTCATTCTTGGTTCTCTGGGAATGACCAGGTAGGTGAATTTAAACCAACACCTGGTATCGTGCGCTGGGTACCGGATGATGAAGGATGGGTGACCTAGAAGCTACCAGGCACAGCCCTGGCAAGACTTAGCAAGATGGAGTGTAATCCCAAACAGCCTTTTTTTTTTTTTTTAAAAAAAAAGGATTTTATTTATTTGGTTTTAGAAAAGGGAAGGGAGGGAGAAAGAGAGGGAGAGAAACATCAATGTGTGGTTGTCTCTCTCATGCCCACTAGTGGGGACCTGGCCTACAACCCAGGCATGCGCCCTAACTGGGGATCAAACCGGTGACCCTTTGGTTCGCAAGCTAGCACTCAATCCACTGAGCCACACCAGCCAGGGCCCCAAACAGTTCTTTACAGTGGAAAATATAATGCCTCACGCACGTGTGATTCCTTCTGTAACCTCAGAGGTGTGGCCTCAGGAGGATTCTATGGCTTAGTAGGCATGCTTCCGTTTTTGCTTTTTTCTCTTGTCTTTATGAGAAATGTCACTGAGTAATTAACAAGACAGCTAAATGGAATCTGGACAAACTGGACACAGGGGCGGCCAGGATGGTGAAAGGACCATAACTGGGGCTTCTGAGGAATTCTGGAAGTCCCTATTTTCATTCACTGGGGCTCCTGGAAAGGGGAGTGAAATTCATACTCCACAGTTTGTAGGGCAAGGCACCTGCTTTTCTCTATGTCCTGGAAAGGGTGAAGGGGTGCTGAGCTAGACTCAGAGAGAGCAGGACCCATTCCTGCAGCCTAAGCTTCCTAATGGAGTTTCCCATAGAAAGACTGGTGCTGTTTGAGAGGTGGTCAGCTCCCCATGGTTGGAGGTAATCAAGCATATTCTGGACAAATAATCAGGAGAGGGTCTAAGTCTCAGATTAAGGTTCATGTTAAAAGTCCCATCGAGTCCTGACCAGTGTGGCTCAGTTGGCTGGGTGTCATCCCACAAAGTGAAAGTTCACCGGTTCGATTCCCGGTTGGGGCACATGCCTGGATAGTAGATTCAGTCCCTAGTCCGGGCGCATACAAGAGGCAATCAATTGATGTTTCTCTCTCACATTGAGGTTTCTCTCCCTCTCTTCCTCCTTCTTTTGCCCTCTCTCTAAACATAAATAAATAAAATCTTTAAAACAACAACTCACGTAAGCCAAGAGCTTCCCTAGTTGGCCGTGTCTTTGCCGGCAAGGAAGCATAGCGGCCTCAACTGCAGCCGCCACGGATGGGTGTCCACAGCCCTTTCTCCCACCCCTCAGTCCCTTCTCAGCCTTGCTCCCCATCACCCCTCCATAAGGACTCCTTGTCCTGTGGTCAGGCCGGCGGAGGGCACCCCGTTCAGGGGCGTGGACACAGCCCAGCAGGCACGCACAGGACGCACAGGACGCTGGCCTCAGGACCAGGTTAAAGACGTGGGCCGGCAGTTACACCCCAAAAGGGACCCATCGACTTGCATGCATCCCTGCAGGATTTCTTACAGCCCGAAGGGCACTTCCTATTCTGCGTATTTCCCACTTCTATTTCTAGAAGGCAAGACGAGGCCCCACTTGAGCTAACCACTGGGCTCTGAGAGTCGGAAGTGATTTTGAACACCGATTTGAAAACACGAAAGGCCAAAAAAAAAAAAAAAAAAAAAAAAGACATTGAAAGTAGCCATGTAAAAACCTGGAATTTGGAGACCTTCTGGAACGTTCCTTCCCCTCCTCTGGTCCATGCTGAGTCTGGTGGAGGAAAGTGCTCTGGGAGATGGGCCACCGAAGCTGTGAATCCTCACAGTGAGGTAGGGGTGTGTCTGTCCAAGCTCCACCCCTCACCCTCCAGGTCCTGAAGAAGTTCCTCACCAAGGCCCGAAGTATCTAGAAGTTTCCTCACTTCTCTACTTTCCAGGGAGCCTCACCTCAGCCGGTTGGACAGGTTTTTCTACTCTGACCAGCGTCAGAAGAGGCAAGAATGTCTAATGGCTTGTTTGTCAAAATAGATTGCCCTGCAGCCCTGGCCCAGGGCTCTCTGGCAAGGGGTCAGTGCTAATAAGCTTGCGACATTCCTTCCTGGGTCACAGTTGTGCAGCGCGAACACAGGAGAGGCACTCTCAGAACCCCTGGTACTTCAGGGCGGCTGGCAGGCCAAGCACTCAGCTGCCCATGGCCTTTGAGAGGAAGAACACTCTAAACAAACTCAAGGTGAGTCATGCCAGCCAAAACAGGTAGCCACGTGAAAAAAAAACCACATTTGCGCACACACACACACATTTCCCCAAAAGTCCAAAAGTAGAAAAGGGCTTTACTAGCATTGAGCTCTTTTTCCAGACTCTACCTGGAAGTATTATAAGAACTTTGTCATTTCCAAAGCATGTCAGCTCCCAAGGATTTTTAGAAGGCAAGAACTCCCCTACATGGAGTATTATGTTTTTTTTTTTTTTTCTAGCAGTCAGCTTTCTCCTTGGGCAGAGCTGGGAGTCAGGTCTGGACTAGTCTTCCCTGGGCTGAGACTAGTGACTGGATTGGGGGAAGGGGCGCAGGGTTCCCCTGTGACCCCAGCTCCACTGCTGGGGACAAAACCCGGAGGGTGCAGGGGTGGCCACCTTCTGGTGTCTCTGGGCTGCACTGGAAGAAGAATTGTCTTGGGTCACATATTAAACACATTGCGACACGTAATCCCCCAAAATCTCATCATGTTTTAAGTAAATTTCCAATTTCGTGCTGGGCCGCGTTCACAGGCGTCCTGGGCCACAGGTTGGACACCCCTGTCCCAGGCCCTGCTCCAGGCTCATTGAATCAAATACTCCCAATTTGTTCCAGGAAGGAATTAAGGGAAGGAGGCCCATTGAACCAGTTTGACTTTGGATGCAAGCACCGAGGTGTGCTGGTTGGATTCTGGTCACAAAAGATCAGCACTGAAAGAGGCAACCCTTTTTCAAATGCATTGCAATATCGTGCTGCTGGTGGCCAAAGTAACGCAACGCAAAGCAAAACAGAAAAACCCAAAACAATAGCAACAGCAAACAAACACTCACTGCAGAAACCATAAACCCCATAGATGAGCAAGAGCAAGCAGTGGCCGGACTCCCCACAGCGAGGCCGTGCTGCTCTCCGGCTGTGACCTGTCCCCAGGCTGGGGTCTTGGTGTACATATTTACGTCTTATGAAAATTATACTCAGCATGGGATGTTCAATCAAGTCAGGCCTGCAGAACTCTGGAGTCAAGGTTAAGATCCGTGGGCCAGGCTAGAGATTTTACGTGAGAAAAGGGCCCTGCGGGCTACTTACGTGAATAAGTACAAAAATAAGATACATAATAAGAAATAAGATACATAATACATAAATAAGATACGTTTTGTTTTAATGAATTGAAGCTCACCAACTGCTACGAGGATGGGTGGGATGTCGGGTACCGATTCTTCACGGCTGCCTGAACCAGCGGCCGAGCCTGGGACTGCCTGTGCGGGGAGCGCTGCCTACGAATTGCTTTGGCCGAGGCATAGGGTGGAGGAGACAGCACGCCACAGTTTCCGCGTTTCCCACGTGTGCCTCTGTGCCCCGCGGGGAGTACGCGTCACGAGGAGCAGAGCTGCGGACCGCGGCACGCATGCGCCCCAGCGCCCCAGCTGTCCGCTCGCCTGGGGCTGTGAAACGAAGGCCGATTGTTTCGGACGTTGTGTGTGTCTGGACCAGGGTTCAGAGAGGGGGAGCCCCTTGGCCCAGGTCACCCAGGACTACGAAGTGAGGGCGGGCCTGACCAATGCCACCAATGTCCCATGTGGGCTCTGAGCAGACAGCGGGAGAAGTACCCACCGCGTTAGCTGAACGTAGTTCATAGAGGCTATTTAACCCGGAGCCATCGGAGATGGACGCAGCCTTCCCGGTGCCCGCGGAGGTTCCGGCGGTGACGCTGTCCTCCCCTGGAGGGGCAGGCGACCACGGGTGGGTCCCCCTCGGCCCTCAGGTTTTCATCGCTCTCAGCGGGGTTCCAGGGTGGCCGCAGAAGGCCAGGGAGCCGCCAGGTAAGCAGCCGGCTGCCATCCCCAGGCGGGGTTGCTGGGTTTCATCCTGGGGGGTGGAGCCCAGGACGGGGTCCCTTGCTCAGCTCCTCTCTCCCCTGTGGGACCTTTCAGCTCTTGGGGTACGAGCGTCAATTTATACCTTCTTCATAGAAGTTGGTAGGAAGGTTCAATCATCATTGTAATTCCTTAACAGAGACTATAATTTCTGTAAGGCGAAGCCATAGAACAGAATTTTCCAATGTATTTCAGGCCACTTTCCTCTGATCATCTTCAACTCTGTGGTGCGTGTGTTAGGCCCCCACCTCAGCCCCTCCCTCGAATCAGGGTTTGTAAGACATCACCTCTCCTGCCAGCACCCCACCCGCGAGCACCCAGAACCGTGTCTAGGGGAGGCGGCAGCATCGATTCCCTTCAGCTCCCTTACCCTTGCCTGTGTCCTGCAGGTTCATTCCGAACACAGGGTGGGGGTCCTGAGATTTCACTGGGAAAGAGACCCTGGGCAGCAAAGATTCCTGGAGCCCGCTCCTTCCAGCCTGGTGCTCCTGGCTTTCAGGGGGAAGGATCCTACTCTTTATAAGAGCAGGGTAAAGTTCAGACACAGATATCCAAGGGGCAAGAATGGGGGCTGGGGAGTGTCCTCATCAAGCCCAGAGGCTGGGCTGCTTCCGGGTCTGCCCAGGGCCCATCAGTTCAGCTCCCTGGGAGCTGTGGGAATCCATGGGGGTCCCTGGCCACCCGGTCGGTGGGCCACAACCTCGGCCCAACTGGGGAGCCTGTTAGAAATGCAGACTCTTGGGGCCCTGGACCGACAGACTCTGAATCTGCAGTGCATCAAGATCCCCAGAGACTCTGTATACACACCGCAGTCTGAGTTGTTTTACAGGATCCAGACCATGCAGACCGGCTGAGTCTCACCCACAGGGGCACAGAAGAATCGTGATTGGGAGGAGAGCTTTTAGGAAATACCCATGCCTACTCTTCCCCGCTCCCCTCCCCCTCCCTGAGGTTGATCCTGTGGGTCTAGGTGGTGGCTGGTATTGGCAGTTTCAATGTTCCCCAGTGAGTCTGGGGACCAGGGCGGAGACGCAGTCATTGAGACCAGCTCTTGACCAGGAGCGGGACAGGGCAGTCTCCTGAGGGGCTTTTTCAGATGACACAGTCAGCCATATGGCAAGGCCCAAAGGGCCCCAACATCCCTGCCCCCACCCTCCTTCCTCAGGACTTCTAGGAGGGGAGGCAGGTGGGACAATGGGGCTGTGGGTGCCCCAGAAAGGTGAGGGCGCTACCCCAAAATCGGGTGTAGCATTTGATTGCACACGGTGCTTCGCTCTCATGCTAATAAAGTAAGACCTTTCTAATAAGCAACTGAGAAAAAGAAGTTTTCAAAAGGTGCAAACCAAATACTCTCAGAACACCTTGTGCCAGGCGAGTCAAGAAGCAAATTCTTTTCCCATTTCATAGTTTGACTTATGTGCAAAGAAATCTTCCAGAATCATCACCCTGGGTAGCCCTCGGATATTCTCAATGGAGAAAAACATGCAAGCAACTGACCTAAATGTTTGCCGAGCCAGATACAATGTTGAACACAGGGGCCCTCTCAAACCCAACACAGAGCCTCTCCAACCCAACACACGGACCCTCTCCAACTCAACACACAGAGCCTCTCCAACCCAACACAGGGACCCTCTCAAGCCCAACACAGGGGCTCTCTCAAACTTTGCAGGATGGCCTAGACTTTAAGGATGGGAGAGTCCCAGGGTTAAGACAGTTTATACTACAGTTGTATCATTTACAAGTTGTTGACCTTGACCAAACTTCTAGACCTCAGCTATAAAATGGGACTAGAATTACCATTTCCACAGGTTGTTGTGAGGATTAAATGAGATTATTTCATAAGGCACTGAACCCAGTACCTGGCGTGTACTGAGCATTTAACAAATATTTATTATTTGCAACAATATCAGTGATATCCTTTGGATGTGAAAAGTGGTGCAACTCAGTGGAAAATCTGGCAATACGTGGAAGGAGGCTTAAAAATGTTCAAACTCAGCCCTGGCTGGTGTAGCTCGGTGCATTGAGTGCGGGTTACGAACCAAAGGGTCACTGGTTTGATTCCCAGTCAGGGCACATGCCTGGGTTGTGGGCCAGGTCCCCAGTAGGGGGCATGCAAGAGGCAACCACACATTGCTGTTTCTCTCCCACTCTTTCTCCTTCCTTTCCCCTCTCTCTAAAAACAAATAAATAAAACCTTTAAAAAAATGTTCAAACTCGAAATCCCACTTCTGTAAATCTATTTTCTGGAAATAATCTCAAAAAGCTGATAATGCTTGCTCTTTTTGTGACAGGGAACAACTAGAAGTAACCCATGTGTCCCAAAGTGTCTGACAAGAAGGTAAGGATTAGGTTAATCATTTTCAAGAGTGCTGCATTCTCAAAAGCTGTTTCGGTTGATCCACACGAGTTAGGTGACCAATGCAAGGTTGGGAGAAAAAAGCAGGGCATACGTAACTGAAGGGAAAACAACTTCCATGAAGGCCAGAGAAGCAGACGAGAAGACGCAAAGAGGCTCACTCGTCCTGGTGTTGGGGGCGGTGGCACTGTGGGTGTCTTTGTTTCCTACTTCCTTTTTCCCCAATTTTTCTTTAACAAACATGAATTCTTTTTATAACAACAAAACCAAATCAAATCCACCCTCCTTTGAAACAATCGCTTTCACCAACGTGAAGGGTTGCTCTTAAGATCTTTGAGTCCACATTAAATTTTGTGCCACAGTCCCTGAGTTTGTAGAATTTAAGTGAGAATCCCAAGATATATTTTACAATAAAACAAATCACCACATAGTCAGAATTTTAGACCCTCCCATTGAAATGCCCTTGTCTTTTCGCGGACCCCGCTCCACATGGGTTAGGCCGGGCAGGCTGGGCTAGCCCTGCCCTTACCATTATGCGTGTCCATGGCGTGCTCCAGACACACGGCTGATCCCTCCGGCCCCACACACCAGTACATGCTGGGCGGTCGCTGCGACATGCCAGCCATCAACCCTCGGGGTGGCTGCTCTCCCAAGTCAGCGCTGGCTGCGGTCACCGCCACTGCTGCCCGAGGGGAGGTCCGAGGCATGGGCTCACGGTCATGGCCGAGCAGAAAGCCGTCTTGTTCTGGTGGGAAAACAAAGAAACCATCATCAAATCAGGAAGCTTTTCTTCATTGTCAGGTGCCTTCCTGCACGGTTGCATGCATTTCTACTGGTTCATTGGTATTTCCCTCTCCTGAGTGGTTGCCCTCTCCACGGTCCATCAGGTGGGGACAGTGAAAGGACAGAGATCCCCCCTCGCCTCCCAGCTGGGCTCCAGTCACGTCCCCCCTGAGAAGAATCTGGAAGGAACCCCAAACAATGGCAGAACACCTCCTGAGAAAGAGCCCAGTCATGGTTCCATAGTCACACATCACTGTCACTTACACAGTGACGCCGAGACAACTAAATGAGGCTCCTGCCTTTGGGGGCTCCCGCTCCAGCTGGGGTGCAGCAGACACAATTCCAGGGTGTCGCACAAGGCCTTTGCTCAGGGCAGACTCTTCTGAAAGTCCAGACGTGGGCGTAATTCCAAACTGGCCGTCACGCAACAATCCCGAGGAGTAGGGTTCTGGATGGTGTCAGTGCTGGTTATGAAGCCAAATCAGTCTGAGCCCCGGGGGTAAGCAAGGGGGGCCCGTAGATTGTGCCTGCCCCCTCGTCCCCCCCAGGTACATTTGGCAATGTCTGACAGCATTTTTGGTTGTCATAGCTGGGGGTGGGGTGCTACTGACCTCTAGTGGGTAGAGGTCAGGGACAGTACTCTCCACCCTATGTGGCACAAGGCAGCGGCCCACCGCAGAGCCCAAATAGTTTGAGTTATCAAGAGAAACTGAGTTAGAGGAAGACTCATCTCCTAAGACTAATGAGGCTGCCCTCTCCGCTGAGGTTGGGGGGTCCCCCACTGTGACAGCCCACCCTGTTGTGGTGATGAAATGATCAGAAGCCCCCCGAGGGCGAGACCCAGGCCCAGCTCAGGCCTGGCATGGGGTAGGCTGCATAACGTGAAGGGCGTTACCATGTGAAATGCATGTGTTTCTATTCCTGTCTGTGTATTTTCTATACTGCCTGTGAAGTACGAGCTAATTAGCAACCATTCTCGGAAATGGAGCACTCCCCACTAACAATGTAGTTAAAAAAGTGTAGTTAAAAAAAAAATGAAGGTCATGTACATGATGTCCAAGATGATATGGAAAGAAAAAAAGCAGGGCATGAAGGTCAAAGTCTTGAATGAGCTCAGTCACGTGCCGCAGGGAAACCGCAAGGTGAAACTTACACGTGACTCAGTCTTCTCATCTATTAAAAATAGACATGCACCCTCCCGCCCGCCCGGGCAACCTCTCTGGGCTGCTGTGCAATTAGACAGTTTCTACAGCTGGGCCAGGGTGGTTGTTACTGACAACAACAGCCCGGGGTGGGATGGGGAGGCCAGCAGGTCGCCCGCCTGCCCTGCGACGGACGAGCCCAGAATGTCAGTGCTGGAAGTGGCCCTGAACTTGAGACAGGGACCGGGAGAAGCAGCAAAACAGAACCTCTGCTTTAAGATAAAGGCTCCAGGAACATTCAGAAGCCAAGGAGAACAGTTGCTATCCGCTTGTAAACACTTCTGAAAATCAGCTCCCCAGTAGACCTAACACACTCCAGAAGTCCAAATGCTGGTAGGCATTCCTCCCGAAAACAGAAGTCTTACCCTATCATGTGTGTACTTTAAAAAAAAACAACAACCCTTTAAAATAGTTTAGGCCAACCCTCACCCAGTATGCTCTGTTCCCCTTTCCATTTTCAGTTTCCTTTTGAAAATCACTTTAGCAGTGGAGGCTTCTACCTCTGAAGCCGTTTGCAATTACAATCTGTGTTTTGACTTAGACGCGAAGATAGAAGTTTTAAGATGAAGCAACTGGCGTTTTTGCTCAAGGCCGTCAAACGGATCTTTGCTTCTTCCCGCTTCTTTTGGGGTTCAGTGCAGCCAAACACGGGTGTAAGGGAGATGTTTCTTTCCCTGATGGCACACACATCCTAAAGAGAGAGCTTGGAGAGCTTTTCTGCAATGATCGTTATTTTACCATGTTTTTAAACCTCACCAGTTTTCTTTTGCCAAGTCTAACTGTCCTCATGAATCAACTGAAATACTAAGTGAAAAGAGGGGTGGGGAACAGGAGCTTGGCGCTCATTCTACAAATGTTTTTATGGGCCCTTTCATGATGAGTGAGCTTCATGAGCTCATGAAATGAGCAGCAGCCTGGGAGAGCCCAGGTAAGGAAGACACAGAGGCAATTCTGGACCTGCTCACCTGGTGTTTACAGGAGGCTTTGCCAGGACTGCTGGTGCCAATGAGTTGGAAGACACGTGCAAATGAAGAGCATGTTAGAAACGCTCACATCACCCAGCTTGTTTTTGAATCAGAAGCCTAGCGGAGAGGGGGGGGCCCATGGTCCTAGGCGTCTCGGGACCCATGGCCTGGCTTGATCAACCCTGGCTTGCCTACAAAGTATGTTTGATGGATTCCCAGACCTCAGAAATGCCATGGACCTGCAGACCTGCAAAATGGGTAGTTCTCAATCCCAGATGAACACCCAAGGCTTCGAGAGCAGAAGCCCTTCAGGGTAATGAAACCACAACGAAGTTAAGGCTGCCCATTCGCCATCGGTCACTGTCCCCGTAGGACCTCGGCCCCTCCTGGACGGTGCTGGGGTCGGGACGTGTCCGTGTGCATGGCCAGCACACAGAAACAGTCTCAGAGCCCTGGAGCTGCTGTGGACACCGCCAGGGAATTAAAGGAGTCCGACAGATGCCGGGGGGGACACTGCGGAGACCCCAAGAAGAACACAGAGAGCGGGGTATGAGTGAGACAGAGGCTGGGTTTAGACCGGCTGCTGGCCAGGTAGAGTCAGCGGGCAGCAGAGACCACGTGCCGAAGAGCGCCAGGCGCCAGGGTGCCCGGGGCAACGGCCAGATCCGCTGGGCATGAGCGGGGAGGATCTCCGGGACTTCACGCCGCTCACTAGGAAAGCTACGGAAGGGTTCCAGGCAAACGAGTGGCACTATTTGCATCCCTTACTTAAAAAAATAAAAAATCATCCTGGCTGCCATACAGCAGGGGTGGTGCCTGGGGAGCACTCAGATGCTGTGAGCAAGAAGCCCACGGACTTGGACGCACTTTAGAGGCTGACCCCACGGGACTTGCTAACAGACCAAATTCAAGGGATGAGGGAACGGGAAGGCGGCTAAGTCCCAGCGATGGAGCCAGAGCATTGATGCTGGGGCCCCTCCCCCGAGAGGTGGAAACCCGGGGTGGGGGGAGCATGGAAAGGTTTGGCAGCCCCCAAGACGGGCTGTAGGGTTTGTTTCTTTTCTTTTTTCTTTTTAAAAATTGTATTTTTCAATTGCATCCAACATTTTGCATTAGCTTTCGATGTGTGTTTTTAATTTAATGTCATTATTCTTTCAGGAGGTAAGCAAAGATAAGTCAGGTCATAAAAGGCATTGGATGCTGATGTTGCCCCAAACTGTACGCATATAGAACCTCCAGGGATCTCGGAGGCAGTGGGAGAGGCTCCTGTCTCTCTGCCCCTCTGCTACCAGCCTGAGGATGTGTTTGTGGGACAAAAGCTTTGCAGCCTCCAACTGCCAAGGGGCCAGTTGAGCTGGCCACAGAAGTCCTCGGATTCTCAGTCACCGTCTCTCTCTGATCCCCAGAGGTCCCCGTATTCTCCGTCACTCTCTCTTTTCCTGGGCTCCCCTGGCTCCTCCTGACCCCCAACAGTCCTCACCTCTGCGCTCCTGTCAGGGAAGGTCGCCCAGACATGGTGGTTTTTAAGGACCAGAGACTGGACGCTTGGGCACTGAGCGTGAAGAGGGTGACAGTGTGCGGTCCTCTCGGGCCTCCCGCATTCCCAGGCCTCCCTCCGGGGAAGAGAGAGACTCCAGGAAGCCCCTTCCCGACTCACACGCACTTGCACTCACAGGCGCACACGCGCGCGCTCCCACGGCCCCGCTCCACGTTGAAGGAAGGGGTTTTCCTCAAAGGCTGAGAAGCCATGGAGACACCCTGGTTGTTTTCCTACTTTGGGCTCTTGCCTCTTGCTCCCTCTGTCCCGGCACCGTCCCGCAAGGGGTTCGGGGTTCCGATCTGTGGCTCTGCACAGCCCCACCCCACGGGCTGCCTGGGGTCTGAGCGGGGCGTGAGGCTAGGGTCGCCCCGCGCCCTCGGCGGCCCCCTGGGGCACCGGACTGAGCTGCGGGGCCCAGGGCTCCACGCGGACCGGCCACAGGCGGCAGCTAGGATCCGGGCGGGGCGCGGGGCGGGGGTGGGGTGGTGGGGGGGGTGGGGATCGGGGCACCCGCTGGGACAGCACTTACCTGAGGTGGCAGCGACGGTGACTGGGCTGGGCGCGCGCGGGGCGGGGAACGCCAGCGGGCTAGGGCCTGGCGGTGCCACTGCCCTCCGCCCCCTGCGCTCCGGCCGCGCGGGGGCCGGGCCCAGACGCACTTCCTCAATCCTGCGGCCTCCAGCGGGCGGGGAGGGCGGGAGGCGGGCGCACGGGCGGCGCGAAGAGCGAGCAGGGCGAGGATCGGCCGCGGCGGCTTCTCCCGGAACCCGCACGAGGAGTTCCCGGGCTGGCCCGCCTCAGTTTCCCTAGCTGGCAACTAGAGGCGGTCAAACTCACTGCTCCTGCCGGGAAGATGATAGGGCCCACGGACCCTTCTGGCACGTTGTCCCCACCAGGTTCGGGTGCCCGCGGGCCGGCATGGCCAATCCAGTTTCCACTGCGCTCCGCAGCCAAACCCGCGGACTCGCCTCTGACTTGTGTGTATTCGCCATATGCTCTGGTAGTAAATAGTAAAAAGACAGGGAACATTCATTTGCGCACAACTTCATAGGGCAATACAGAAATCTGTACTTTTAAAGCGGCAATATTTGCAAACTGCGCCACTCCCATTACATGAATTTACTCATTTAGTTATGGGTGTGTGCCAATATGCCACTGTTTGGTGAATTATTTTAAACTGGAGTTCTTTGGCGGAAGTGTAGGTAAAACATGGTAGGACGTTGGCGATCGATTATGTTCAACCTGATCCAAGTGCGTTCATCACCCTGCGGAGGCCATTACCGAAACGCAGAGCGTAAAGATGCACGTTCAGGCTGCAGGCAGGCGTGGGACTCGGCCCCGGGCGCCCAGGGGAGAGAGAGAAGCCTGCTTGGACCGCGCTGGAGGCTCCTCGCATGCAAGGCTATGACTGGGACATTCCTAGGACTTAGCGCAAGGCACAGAGACAAATCGCCACCACCCTCTCCGGCATTTCACAAAAGCGGGGCAGCCAGCGGGCCGCCACACCACATAACAGACAAGTCCCACTTTTGAACGGCCCCTGGGGCCCCTGGCGGGCTGGGGGACCACGGGGTAGCTTCGCTTTTCTCCGTAAGAAGCTGCCCCTCCAGATCGCCTGCCTCGGGGCGCCCTTCCAGAAGACTGGGTGCAGTTTTGCAATCCTGTCCTCACCAATGAGAACCCAATTGCATTCTGGAAACACACACACACACACACACACACACACACACACACACACACACGAAACAGCAGTATGATGGCTGCGGAAGAGTCCCTAATAATTTGCAGGGCGTGGTGGCCGCAGTGCCGAGTGAGCCCCGCCACCGCGGTACTGCGCCTTCGGGGCGTGCGGCCGCGCCATCTAGCGGCGCAGTGGGGAAGCGCATGCCCAGTGCCGGGGCAGATAGGAGCGGGTGTGGACGCTTTGGATTCCGGCAACTCAACTTCCCTTTGAGATAAGATTGGGAGAATAGGTTAGGAATGTTTGCAATGTAGAAAACAGCCGGGACACCTGGCACACAGGTGGCCTCTTTCGAGTCGGTCCTATCGCAGCACTTAACTCTATTGATTAGAAAGAGTTAGTCACAGATTTGCCTGGGGAAGTTTGCTTACAGGTCAGTTTCTTCATCTCCACCCCTGGTTTTCTAACTTTTGCTCCACATTCTACCTTGATTCTCAGTATCTCATGGTGGAATGACCCCTCCTAAGGTGGGGTCAGCTGGAAGCTACCCCCCTGCCACACCCCCGATCCAACATTTCTGCCTTCTTAAAGCATCGTGACTACCTTGCCCCTTTTGGGGTCTTCTAGTCCTGGGTTTTGTTTTTTTTTTTTTTTTTCCAGTTGAGTACTCAGTTTCCTCAGACTTTCCTCCTTAGACACTCTTTCCAACGTCCCTTATCATCCACTTTCAAACTCAGGCCAGCCACTTGCTGCTAGGAGCAAGGACATTAAAATGGCTTCGTCCACCACCACAAGAAGCTAGGACATTCCAGAGCGTGGGCTTTCAGAGAGGGTGCCCACCTCCCCCCGTGCCCCACCCCCACAGGCACACAAATGCCTGCATGCACACACACACGCACGCACGCATGACAGCTGATCTGTGTCTCCAGAACTGCTCCCTTCAGAGGGTCACGCTCTGGTGAAGGAGAGGTCATTTCCCTAGATTTCCCTGTTCCCATCTAGACTGAGAACTTGGAGGTTTCTAAATACATGAATGCATCCATGAGTGCTTCCATTACAAGGGGTCTGTCTGACCCAAGTGCCCCTTAAATTTTCTCTTAAAGGGTGGTGCTCTGTCACTGCATGGCCAAAGCGGTCTAGACTTTCAACATGAAATGCACAGGTGGAACATGGGGGAACCGAACCAAGGACAGGGAATGTTCTTGGTCCAACCTCAGTGTCAGCTTGCGACTTGGTGACTGAGGCTGCTTTGTTTGAAGCCTTAGAAACTTAAGGTTAATTAAACCCAAATACCTAAGTCCTCATGGAGAAAAGGGACAAAAATGGAGACTTGTGTACACCCTACATGCGCACACAGTGTCCCCTGCCATTGTCCACACTCGCATCCTTATCAATTCATGGTAAAAAGAGACTCAGGTGATAGCTTCCATTTTTTCTCTGAGGCTGAGCTCACTGCCTGGTCACCCCCCAAAACCTGGAAGTGGATTTCACACTCTGGCTCAAGTCTGGGCCTGAGCTTTGAATCGATGAACCTTGAATCAATTGAACCAATGTTATTTTGTTCTTAAGTTATTGATTCTGCTTTATCAGAAGCCATTTTGTACAGAGGGTCTAAAAAAAGGAGAAAGGTCAGCCATAGGATGAAAATGGATCGGGTTTTTAAATGAAAAAAAAATATGACATTTCTCAAATATCCAGCTTTATTTTAAGATTGTTGCATTGTTAACAAAATCTGCAGTTAGGGTCAGAATCCCCAGGCCAAAAGATTTTTAAACCATACCACAGGAGTAAACCTTCAAAGAAGTGAAATCTAATCCTATATAGACTTCCATTTCTAAATACAGTATATTACAGAAGGTTAAATATACCACCTCTGTTTACTTACATCTATAAAAAGATACATTAACTATACCCATTATAAATAACGTACCATTTCATATTAAAGGTGTTATTGTACAATGAAAGAATAAGAACCCTCTAATGTACCGCTATCAAGGTTAGTGTCGATAATTGCTCGAGATAAAATCCTGAAAATTCAGTGTATGAGTCAAATCCTGATTTAACAAGTTACTGACAGTGTAAGTGGTAAGTGCTAATGGTGCAGAGGGGACAGTGAAGGGCGTGTTGTGTGTTTCCAGCAAGAATAATAACCCAATTTCATATAGGACTTTCTTTATACCTATGCTGGTTTGGACACAGACCTTCATTTCATTATCGTCCCTCCCCCAATTTAATTCTCAAACATAATTGAATTCTCACACAGAAGCACCATTAGAAAAGTACTAGTTCATAACAGCCAAAAACGTTTGCTTTTGGTTCTTAAGAGAACCCAATTGAAGTCTGGTTTTGTTTTCTGAGAGCCACACGGAACCACCTTCCGTTTTCCAAGTTAAAGCTGTAATTGCCCAAAGAGGAAATGAGAAACTCACAACCTGTTAGGGCAGAAATCAGGCCGCTTTAGTAGGAAATCCAGTTCTCCCGAGGAGTCTGGGTGTTCTGTGCTGATTAATCATGAATTAATATCAAGGTAGGACTTGAAGAAACCAGGTCTGCATTATAACAGCAGCCTTGGTAACATAAGTATGTTTTACTTATCTAAAATGGGCAACCCCGCTGGAGAAATGGAGAACGACCCAGGCTTATCATCCATGAATCCAAGTGGTAGAAATGCATAATCTGCAAAAGCGAATTACAGCTCTGGTTTGTGAAACGCGGGACTTAATTATCCTAGGATTTGCTCTGCTGTTGTCAGTCTCAGAGCGTTGGGTGCTTAGCGGTGACAGTGAGGGACACTAGCGATGCTTTCTGCCTAAGAATGTGCCTTGGTTAAGGTAGACACGGACATCGTTTTAGATAAGCTCTTTGAGCTGGTGGTCCGGCCAAGTTCCAAAGGCAGTATTGGTTTTAAACTGAGTCCCAAGGTCAATGCCAAGATGTAGTCCCGGTACACCCAGGGCGGTTCACACCCAAGAGTTTCAGTAACCTTCCGCGGTACTTGCTTCCCCAGAGCGCCCCACATTGGATCCTCGCAATTCTGTTTGTTTGTTTGTTTTTTAACTTAGTGCTATTCCTTTTCTGGACTAAACGGAAGGAGGGGCTTGTTCTGAAAGCAGGTAACCCCTGAGGGACCCGCAGGTACAGGGCCCTGTTTTTAGAGCATACAGGGGGGTTTCTCCTAATTCTTCCTGAAGTAGAGTCAGTAAAGCATTTTTAAGTGACTGCTGGATACTTCAAATACCACGTCCTGTTGGCAGCGCCCCCCCGAGGCCCATCACTGTCTCAGGGGACTTGGTTGAAAAGGGAAGAGGGAAATATCCAACAGCGCCACCCCGAGGCAGGACTGCAACTTCACCCCCAACAGGAATATGCGAGAGGAAAAGCAAAAATCGTTCCCATCCAGTGGAAAGGTCTCCGGAAGAAAGGGGGCCAGGAAGGTCAGAAATAGTACTTTTTCTTCGGCAGGTGTGATGGGCCACATTCAGCTGTCAGATGTCGGAGGAAAGAACCCGCCCTTCCCTCAGGGGTTCTTGTGGTCCAGTTTGATGGTGACGGTTTTGACTTCGGTGTATTCGGCCAGCGCGTATTCACCTCTGTGACCAGAAAAAAGAGGAACATACAAACTGGGCACGTTGCTCGGCCCTCCCCTGGGGACCGCGTTCTAATGCTGGACGTATTAGGATCTGCTGGGCCATTTGGAATTCATGCAAAACGCCGAAACGCGCAATAGAGTAATTGCTAGGACTGTGCTGGCGTGTGTAGGTTTAAGGAACCGGATGTGTAATTTAAATATTAAAATTTTTTTGTGTGATGCTTTTGAAATATTCAGAACGACTAGGGTTTGCCTTTAGAAAACAAAGGGGATTAAAAAGAAAAAGAGAAAAGAAAAAGAGGTGGCCTTGACTGGGTCGCTCAGTGGGTTGGAGCGTTGTCCCAAGCACCAAAAGGTTGTGGGTTCGATTCCCGATCAGCGCACAAACTTGGGTTGCAGGTTCAATCCCTGGTCAGGGCATGTAGGGGAGGTAACTGATACATGCTTTCCTTTCACAATGACGTTTCTCTCTTTCTCTCTCTCCCCCTTCCTCTCTCTCTAAAATATCAGTGATCATATCCTTGGGTGAGGATTTTTTTTTTTTTTTAAAAGAGCCCTGGCTGGTGTGGCTCAGTGGCTTGAGTGCCAGCCTGAGAACCAAAGGGTCACCGGTTCGATTCCCAGTCAGGGCACATGCCTGGGTGGCATGCCTGCTCCCCGGTTTGGGACGTGTGAGAGGCAATCACACATGGATGTTTCTCTCCCTCGCTTTCTCCCTCCCTTCCCCTATTTCTAAAAATAGATAAATAAAATATTTTAAAAAATAAAAAAAATTAAAAAGAAGAGGTGAATTACTCTGGATTTATGACTTTTAGCTGGAGACACTGAAGACGTGGAAGAGGCAGAGGCTCAATGCCACGGCCTGAGCAGTGGCCAGAGGACCCACGAGGGCCAGGGACACAGATGGCCTGGACTGGCCTCCGAGCACACAGCTGGGGACCAGCTGTAAGAAGAATGAGGCGAGGGGAGAGGCCAGGGGAGGAGGTGTCAGCGCTGGGCAGAAGAGTGGCCACAGCCGTTGAGCGAGGGTCTGCAATGAACGTCACTGCATTCGGTGTGGCAGAGCCCCGGTGACCCTTTCTAGCACCACAGTCCCCACAGGTGGGTAAAGATTCACGCACAGGGAAGAACGCTGGCATGACTGGTGAGAGCAAAACCACTCGGAAATAACACAGAAGTCCACCCTAGGCGGCCACCAATGAAACGATAGCACATCCAAAGCTCGTCCTGAAGAGCGAGAAGTAGTTCGCTCCCATGTCATTTGGAAACAGGAAAGATCACACCTATCTGCACCTGTTATGTGCATAGAAAATGCACAATAACTTTAAAAAAAATTTATCCTCACCTGAGGACATTTTTTCCCATTGCTTTTTAGAGAGAGAGGAAAGGTTAAAGAGAGAAATGTCAATGTGAGAGAGAAACATTGATTGGCTGCCTTCTTGTCCACGCCCTGACCGGGAATCGAACCTGCAACCTGGGCATGTGCCCTGACCAGGAATTGAACTCACGACCTCTTGGTCCATGGGCTGATGCTCCAACTAGCTGAGCTGCACCAGCCAGGGCCTATGTGGATTTTTTTTTTGGGGGGGGACTGTATTACTTTTATTGCAAAGCAAAGCAAAAAACGAAGAAAAGCACCCTGAGGAAGAGGAACTGCAGGCTTCTTCTCAAGACCTGCACAGGAACAGGTCCCGGAGGGCCCGTGGGTGGGCGGCTCATCGCCAGCCTGGCCTGGGCGGCCGGGGGCGGGGAAAACCATGGAATCCACCGCCCAGCGTTCCAGCAGCAGAAAGGGGAACTTATTGCAACATGAAGACATTAATTACAGACAACTGAAAATGGAAATTGGTTTTCAAGTCCTTTTCCAGGCTCCTTGTGAGTTATGTTAAAGTACTTTATCAAAAGCCTTGGGAAAATACATGCCAAGGGTCAAAAAAACCAAACCCCCTCCCCCCAAAAAAAACCCAGGCGTTCAAAAAAGTCCCGACTGTGGCGCATCAGCAGAAATATGGACTGTGTTCAGTGGATACTCGCCTGGCCCTGCTCTGTACCAGGCAGAGGGGCACTAAGAATTTGGAAGCATAGTCAGGCAAGTGGGATGGGACACAGAGGTGACGTGGGTGAGGACAGGGAGCGGTAGTCAGTGTGAGTCAGCATACACTGGGAGTCAGGTGGGACCCGCACACCCTTCCTGCTGCTTAGACGTCCAAAGACATCTGCTGTGGGGACAGCAATTCTGGCTGTGGGAGGGCTGTGCTGGTCCCACAGCTGTCCCAACCTGCCTGGATGAAGGCGGCCAATCAGGGAAGACCCATGACCACGTGTGTCCCATGGGCAAGACCAAAGGGCCCTGGCTGGTGTGGCTCAGTGGATTGAGCATGGGCCTGTGAACCAAAGGGTCACCGGTTCGATTCCCAGTCAGGGCACATACCTGGGTTGCAAGTCAGGTCCCCAGTAGGGGCCATGCAAGAGGCAACCACACATTGATGTTTCTCTCCCTCTTTCTCCCTCCTTTCCCTTCTCTAAAAAATAAATACATAAATAAATAAAAAAGGCCAAAGGGAACCGGGAAGGAGTACATTGGGGGTCTGATGGAACCGGGACCCGTCTCCAATGACAGGCAGAGCCCGAGCCCAGCCTGGGAGAGAGCCTGTCTTCCTCACCGAGGGCCGGGGTTTGAGTGAGTAACGACATCCTGCATCTGGCAAAAAGTGCACTTTTCCAGTTTTGCCCATGCCCTCATGTCTACTGCGTATCTACTGAACGTGCCCACATTGTCATAGGTGCTTCGGAGACACAGAAGCCGAGGCTGCAGCCGGGTCCTGGGGCCTGACGGGGTAGAGCATGAGGGGGAGGGCGGCGGGGGGAGTGGAGGGGGAACCCAGCCCAGCCCCACAAGGAGAGAGGGCCACCAGCCATGGTGACGCAGCTGCCCCAGAGGGACACACAGACACAGGCTGGAGCATCGCACTCACCCTGCCAGCGTGGAGGGACAGAAACACTTACAATTCTCTGCCATTTCCCGACATTTTAAAGCCACCGAACGGAGCCTGTGCATAGAGGGCATTGTAACAGTTGATCCTGGAGAGAGAATGAGAAGATGCTCGAGGTTACCCGGATGGAGCCCACCTGGGTCTTGGGCGTTCCGCCTGCGAGGGGCTCCCTGCAGGGCATTGCTGAAAGAAGGACTTTTTGTCACAGTTTTAATCAAGGAAACGGTGTGCTTTCGACTTCCACCTCATTCTTCCCACCAGACAATGAGATTTGAATATCCTTAGGTACAAAGCTTTCACTTTATAGGAAGGGATGACAAGCAGACAGGGAAGGAGAGGAAAATCCTGGTGTAGAGAGGACTAAGAATTAGCTTCGACAGGGACAGAATGATCTCAGAGTTCTCCTGCTGCTTGCCTGTCAGATTTGGGCCTTATTACTCAGCCTTCTGGAGCCCAGTTCGCCCTTACCACCCAATAGTCCCTTCAAAAGGAAAATACTGCACTCTGTAGAATTGTTGGTGGAGCAGGATCTTCCACGCATACTTTGCACAGAAGCCTGAGTTGCTTTTGCAATCAGAATAAGAACATAAAGCCAGAGGGAGTGCAGTCGGAGGGGCACTGCAGCTGGGTGGCTGGCCCGGAGCCCCAGTCCGCCACGTGCTGGCTGTGTGACGCTGTGTGACCCCAGGCAGGTCACTCCACCTCTCTGGGCCTACATTTCCTCACATGTAAAATGGAGATGGTCATGGTACCTATCCCCGAC
>CM052550.1:51286340-51350198 GCA_028533065.1 Trachops cirrhosus
TTAGTCCTCCCAGAGTCGAATCTTATTACCATAGATGAAAAAGCACTCTGGGTGGGAGGGACAAAAACCCCAATAGCATCCTAAAATAATACGCCGAGGTCGGACGGCTGCTCGTGAGCCTTGAGAAAGGACTTTCAGCGGAGGCATCAGAAGCACTGCTGAAATCAACACCCATGCTGCCTGGATCTGCCGTCTTGGAAGAGGTTTCTCCATCTGGCTTCCCAAGTCAAGCCCGGAGCCTTGGAAAGAGACTTACGCACAATGAGGGGGTAACAGAGTTTCCTTTAGCCCAGGGCCCGCCCACACAGTTTCCCATGGGGTCTGGATCAGCTTTACAATCACGGTGGATTGGGTTAATGACTGGTGGCCGGGTTTGTATTCAGACCTGAAACCCAGCCAAGGCTGCTCCGTGTCACCAACAGAGCAGGGAGTGTGGACCAGAAGCAGAGACACTGCTCTTGCCCAGGGTCCCGTGGCATCAGAGCCACAGGGCGTGTGGGCTAGGGCACCGCCAGGGCAGGCACCGTGGCCAGAACGCACCTCGTCCTGTCCCCAGCCACTGCACCCCCAGCAAGTCACGCACCATCATTCGCCGCTGCTTAGATTGGGAGCCCCGTCATTATTCATGCTCCTGGCTTTAAAAAATAACAACATCCTCAGTACCTTGAAATGTTCAAAATAGCCATCAATCACTCCCAGTTTCCAGCCGAGGAAACTGAGGTTTGGAAGGAGAGCGTGACCTTTCCTGCGGTCTCGGGGCCCACCCCGTGCCCAGATCTGCAGCGTCCCGTGTAAACACACGGTTCAGCGGGCGAGCGAGCGAGCGGCCAGCGGCCGAGTCCGGACACGTGATTTGAAACTTCGTGGCCCGGGGAGGTCTTTGGCTGCAAGCAAAGCGGGCTGCAGCCGAGCTCCATTTCAATAATGCATGGGATGGTCAGGCTGCCCTCTTTTTAAATATTTATCCGTGGGCTGGACTGCGCAGTGAGTGAGAAACTGATACAGGATGTGCCCTCTTAAAGAGGTTATAAAACCCTGTGGTTATGATCATTTTCATTTCGTCGCTGGCTTCTCAAACCAGGCCCCCCTCCCCGCCGAGCTCCCTGCTCTGGGATGCTGTGGTTTCTGATGGTTACCTTCTATAACACCCGTGGGCTTGAGGGCATCTGGGCTGAGGCCACCAGCTCCAGGCACTGCCTCCCCCCACCCCCCCTGTCAGCTGCCCTGTGGCCAGGTTACAAACCCTCTTCTGCAGGGAGACCAGCCGGGCAAGAGAGGCTTCTGCCTGGGGCTTTCTCTGGGGCACCCTTGCGGTCGGAGGGTGCAGGCACATGGCCTTACAGACCGGGGACGGCCCCCACTCCTGGCGAGGCCCCGAGTTTGGCATTGTTTGCTGCAAAAAGCAAAGCCGCTTTGTGTCCAGCCCCATTTCAAAGCCGCACTGAGACCCGACGGAGATGCAGTTATACCATCAGTCGGCGTCTAGGCAGAAGCCTTAAGTGGGAAGGCAAGTCAGCTCCCCCTTCAGTGTTGGGAGGGCCCCTGGAATCCCAGTGCACCAGAGCGGCCCAGGCCAGGGGCCGAGGGGCCGCCTGCTTCCGCTCCCAGACACACACCGCGGGTTCCTGCAGGTCAGGAGGTTACCTGGGGCCCCTGCTCCGTTCTGGCGTCGAAGGGGTCTCCAACGGACCGTTTCTTGGCGTACTCCACGCTCCTCCTGACAAACTCCGGGTAGACCTGCTCTTCCACAAACACCCTGGAGGCGGCTGTGCAGCACTGGCCTTGGTTGAAGAACACTCCTTGATGGGCGCACTCCACTGCCAAGTCCACTGCGGGGACAGGGACGGAAGCGATGAAACCGTGAGGCCGGGCCTGGCCGCAGCTGCAGGTCTCACTGCCCGCAGGAGAAAACAGGCTCCGGGACCCCAGCCACTAACTTCCTTCTCAGCGTGGCCCAAACACAGAGGATGGGCACACGGACTTCGGGGGTCACTGAGTTTGGGGTTGAAGAGGTCCCCCCTATGCTCCTGAGCTCAGAGAGTGTGGCAGCCCCCATTTCACTGGCTTGTGGCCCCCTTTTTTGGAGGACTGACATCCTCTAGAATAACCTTTGCTAAGTATTGAGGTAGGCCAATGGGCAAGAACTTGTGAAGGAGCCCAAATGTGCCACCTTGTGCGGCAGGAAGGGTCTGATTAAGTGAATATAACACTATATATGACTTCTAAGAGTTAAAAAAGGGAGAAAAAGCACTGACTCTGCCTGACAAGGCCTGAATCTGAACTGCAGAGAATCGGAGGCTGAATGGCATTGAATTAAAACCAGGGACTGAGACCCAGCTAGAGAGTGCTTAGTGAGTAAGATTTTGGGGGACTGGCTTAACAGATATGAATGCTAAGTGGGGTATCTTTTATACCTGGGGGTTGCTGAATGTAACCCCCCCGCTGCCACACACACTGGCACTTTCCTTTGCACAGAGAAAAAGCATGGGCAGGTGTATGGCCGGGTGATCCACCCACATCCAGCCTCACTCTTAGGGTAACTCCAGGCAATGCTGCCCTTGGCTTTGAGAGCCAGGCCATCGCTAACTGGCTTCTATGTAAGTTGGCGTGCAATCCAGGATAGAATCCTACGGTTCCCGCCCCTCCCTGCACCTCCCATTGTTTGTGCCGACTGAAAAATGCCCTTCCTCCAAACGAACTAATTCATTTCCTGATGGGAGCCGGGGTGGTGGCTGCAGCGGCGGGGGCTGGTGGCATGTCGTCATGGACACCCTATCTGGCACGCCAGGCATGTCAGGGTTTCACTCTGTGGACCAGCACAGCCCCCATCGATGGGGGATGGCACTGTCCGACCCACCCTCCAGCAGCAGGAGCCTTGGGTTTGAGCTGTAGTTTTTCCACTGGGAGGAAAAGGCGGGGAGCTGAGATGCAGATGGAGGAAGCCCGATAGGGCAGCACTCAGCAAAACAGGACTCCTGGCCTATTTTGGGCTTGGCGTTTGGAACTTCAAATGTGGGTCCCAGGGAGGCAACACCCGCGTGGCTCCAGAAACCATTAGCAACAGTCCGGGTGCTTCTGCAAGGAAGCACCGGCTCGGGGAACATAGTAACAGCAATAATAACATATAGCAATGAGCAGAGTGCTCTCACAGTCCTCTCTCCCACGGAACACCAGCTCCAAGGCGAGCAAATGCCATCGGCCACTGACGCATTAGAGGGAAACCACACTGAGGACATTTTTCTCAGGGATATTTGCAATTCCAAGCTTATCTGAGTGCGGAATGGAAGGCTTTGTTCTTGCCCGAAAGGAATTTCTGGCACAAAGGGGCAGGTGGGGGAGGCTATTGCTTGCAACAGGTAAACAGGACACTGAGCTGCTTCAGGCGAAGAGGTGGTGGAGGCCGATTCAAGTCTTTGGAGAGCTTGAAAGGGCTAGAGAGATACTGGCTTGGAGGGTAGAAGGGATGATAAGTGGGACCCACCTGCCCTGTCCCTCCTTTGTTTGTCCCCCGTCCCATCCCTTCCCTCGCTCAGGGGTCTCCGAGAAGAAGCTGGCTTTGTCCATGGGGATGGGAAGGTCAACTGAACCTTGAAGGCAGAACCAGGCCGCCCCCTGGTGACCACCTAAGACACCTCTCCCTGCAGTGGAGCTCTCTGCAGTAAAGCTGGTGTTTCACCGCATCTGTCTGCGTATGGCCCGGTGCCCCAGGGCGGGAAGCATCCCCCTCACATGCACATGCGTGTTTCAGCAGGTTCTGAACTGGGTGGAGGAAGCGTGGCGGGACTTCTGAGTCCCCTACAGCCCAGCAGAGCCCGGCGGGGGGCGGGGGGACTCACAGTCGGCATCGGCACACACAATGCAGGGGTTCTTCCCCCCGAGCTCCAGGGTCACCCTCTTCAGGTTGCTCCGAGAAGCGGCTTCTTTAACCAGCTTTCCAACCTTCAGGGTGACAAACAGGCCAGATTAAAGCTCGAATGTGGCTAGATGTGGCCCGGAAGGTTTGTCTCCCTCCCGTGGTCGCTCCCAGCCCCTGGGACCTTCATATCGCCGGACCCCTTGGTCTGAGCTGCTCCACGCTCGGGGTGGAGCGGGAGGCCTAGGGAGGCCCAGCAATGTGCCCACAGCCACACAGCTGGCCAGCGGAGGACCTAGCCCCTCTGCTGTCCTGGGGACCACCCCTCCCAGAAGCTAGCCAGTCCAGCTAGAATGGGAAAGGGCCCCAGGGAACAAAGGGCAGCCTCTCTCCCTCTCACTGAGAAGGGAGAGTGTCCTGTTGGTCTCTCTGGTAGAGCCAGAGGGAGCTGCTGAGAGTTAGGGAGTTAGGGAGGCGGACCTGCCGGTTCTCTGGGAGCACACGCTGAGGCTGGGGCCTCGGCAGGGGGTGGGGAGCATCTGTGGGCCGAGAAGTACTGAGGACCCTCGCTGACCCATGGCGCTCAACCTCCTGCACATCCCTGAACGGTCCCTGCTGTCATCTCATGCACTGCTGGGGGTAGGTTTGGCTCAGGACCCCTTGGTGACGTATCTTGGGGACAGGAAAAGCCAAGTGCCAGGGAAGACTCTCTGAGACCAAGGTGCACACGGGGGCCTGTCCAGGCGGGTAGCGAGAGGCAGGGCTAGGCTCCTCCAGGGCTGAGGCTGTTCCCGCAAACTAGGTGTGAGGGCACTTTAAAAATGCACCAGCTCGCCCTGGCTGGGGAGGCTCAGTTGGCTGGAGCATTGTCCCGTGCACCCAAAGGTTGCAGGTTCGATCCCCAGTCGGGGCGTGTATGGGAGGCAACTGATCGATGTTTCTCTCTCACATTGATGTCTTTCTCTCTCTGTCTCCCTTCCTTTCTCTCTCTCCAATCAGTGAACATGTCCTTGGGTGAGGATGAAAAATAAAAATCGGCCAGCTCCTGGGTGATGGCCAGACCCAGGCCTGAAAGAGGCCCACGGTGACCATGACTGCCCCCAGGTGGACAACAGAAGCTAAAGCTGCTTGCCCCAGGCTGGAGACTCCTTGGTGGGGCCGAGTGCGGGGAGGGAAGCCACAGAGGCCCATCTCTTGTCCCTGACATTGGCTGCCGAGGGAGGCCACCCGCTGGCCGGACCCGTGAGCAGCCCCGAGGTTGCTGAGAGAGGCCAGGCAGTAGGGCTGGTTTTGCTGTTGGGTGAGGAACTGGGAAGACTTAGCGGGGGCAGCCAGAGGCCAAGGGCCATGCCTGGCACCTCTCTGTCCCTCTGTCTCCCTGGCTGAGCCAAGAATGAGGCTGTTGCTGCCCCGTTCAGCCTGCCATCACCTGTTTTAATGCCATACAGGGGCCCAATTCTATCCCCTCTGTGGTTCCCTAATAATGCTCCCATGTCGTCCAGCTGGCAGTGGGAGAGGGGCTCGGGCTCCTGACTGCACTCAGCTAGGAGGAGATGGGGACACTGATTGCATGGGAAGTATTCACTCATTTCTTCTTCCTTTTGTTTTTATTCTTACCCAAGGACATGCTTATTGATTTTGAGAGAGGGGGGAAGGGAGGGAGGAAGAGAGGGAAAGAAACATCAATGCAAGAGAGAGATATCGATCAGTCGCCTCTCACATGCGCCCCAATTGGGGACTGAACCCGCAACCTAGCAACGTGCCCTGACTGGGAATCGAACCTATGACCCCTTGGTCTATAGGAGGACGCTCCAACCAACTGAGCCACAGCAGCCAGGGCCACTCATTCCTTTTTTAAGTACAGAGAAAGTACCATTTCATTAAAACTAATCCCACAGACAGATGCATGTAAACTAAAGGGGGAAGTTCTCATCTCCTTTCACCCTAGGACCCCCACCCTGACCACCAAGGGGCGATTGTGGTGAGAGTTTCTGGGAAATCCTTTTCAGACAATTTCTACTTCTCTCCACATACTTTAACTAATGGGATTGTGCTGTATGCTTCCCTACAGTTCACTTTTCTATGTTTCATCAAGCAATCAGGGCAGCTTTCCTTGCAGTAAAGGCTACCAACATTGCACAGAATATGCCCTGGCTGGTGTGGCTCAGTGGATTGAGTGTGGGCTGCAAACCAAAGGGTCGCCGGTACGATTCCCAGTCAGGGCACATGCCTGGGTTTCAGGCCAGGTCCCCAGTAGGGGGCGCGCAAGAGGCAACCACACATTGAGGTTTCTCTCCCTCTCTTTCTCCTTCCCTTCCCCTCTCTCTAAAAATAAATAAATAAAATCTTTAAAAAATAATGAAATAAAGTACATTTAAAAAACACAGCACAGAATATAATAGTAGAAAATACGAATACTCGTGAGATTACTGCTCAAAGTCGTTGCTGCAAAATGGAATTTCTAAATCAAAAGTTTTGCACATGTGCAGATTTGTGGGACCCCCCGCCTTAGGCACAGTGAGGGCCTATCGTCCCCTCACCTGGGGTATAGCCCAGACTCCAATTTTTTCCCAATCTGATGGACAAAAAAAGGAAGAGTCCAATTTGCATACGATTTTGCATTTCCCCGATTACCAGTGAAAGACATCAAGCTTACTGGGCCGTCGGCATTTCTCTCCTCTGAGCTGCCCACTTTGCCACCAAAGGTGGTCTTTTTTTTTCATTGATTTTTTAGGAGCACTTCACATATTATGGATACGTGCCTTTGGGGAGCTGCATATGTTACGACTGTCTCTCTCCCGGCTTATTTGCCCTTTAACCTCAATTACGGTGCTGTTCATCATATGGCTACTTCACGTTTTTATTTGCTCTTGTCTACTGCTTCTCCTAAGGCTTCTGGGTCCTACGCAATATATATTTAGTTTGGAAATGGGACCAGTGACTTTCAAAAACTGATTGTTACGTACGAAAACGTGGCCAGATTTCAAAGGAAAATGGAGTCCCAGCCTCACAAAGGAAATGTCCCCAGCTGTCCAATCAGGCCGAGATGGTCACAGTGGCCAACGGCCAGTGGGGTGGGGGTGGGGGTGGGGGGCGTTACCTCCGTGGAGCCCGTGAAGGCTATCTTGTTGATCTGAGGGTGAGAAGAGATCGCGGCTCCCACTGTGGGCCCGAAACCTGGCACAATGTTCACCACGCCTGGAGGGAACCCGACCTGGGGACACCGAGACGGCATGCAAGTAAGAGAAGGGACCAGTGCCCGGCACGGACCCCTGCTTGGTCCGAGAGAGGCATGGCTAAGTGATGTCCCCAAGCAGAGGGGCGTCCCCACTGGGAAGTGTGGGCCCGGGGCACCCAATCACCTTGGGACCCAAGCCCCGTCGGCCAGGGAGCCGGGGTGCAGGCTGGGCCAGGGTGAGGGTTCACCCCTCCTCCCAAGTGGTGGCCCTCTATAGCAGAGCACTCTTTACCGTGTGTGTGTGTGTGTGTCTGTCTGTCTCTCTGTGTCAGGGCATAGGGACACCTAGGTCACAACCCCCAAGGATCAGAGCCAGCTGCAAGATACCCCTTCCGATTTTCTATTTTCGTTTCTTAAATCTGCCCCTTTGACATTCTAAGTGGCAACACAGTGTCACCCCTTCCAAGCTCTCGCTTGTCGGACTTGGGTCACACCCGGCCTGGCACTTCCTACAGGTAGGGGCTGCCGTTTCTTTCCCACTCACGCCTCGTGCGTTGCACGCACGGGGCCTCTGGATTAGCGGAGGACAGGACAGCTGGACAAGGTGGGCGCTCTGCCCCACGCGCCCGGGTTCTCACCTACAACTCATTCTGTGAGAGAGGCAAGATTTCAGGACACGGTGCTCGAGATTCTCCTTCCCCCAGAGACTGTTATTTAACAGTTGGGATTGCAGGATCTCTACGTCCCATTAATAGGACTTATCCGTGTCCTACATTACTGGTCAAAGAAAGTGGGAAGCAGGTGACTTACTGGCTGTGCCACCAACTTTCCATGGGAGCGAGAAATTTCGTGAGTCTTGATCCTATTAGCTCTGCCGAACAGCGACACAAACGAATCTCCCCTCCCATCCCTCTTTCCTTCCCGTTTCTTCTGTTAAATCTTTGCAGCACAGAAGCTGGGGCCAGAGTGACTGAACCATGTGTCTGCCCCGTGTGTCTGGAGGGAGGTGTCCCTTTGGGTCTCCTGTTTCCCCGAGGGGCGGTTGCCTGGGAGAGGAGGTCAGCCGCACGGAGAGCAGAGCCCTGGGGAGCCTGGCAGGGTGACGGCCACTTCTGCCGCCAAGATCACCCCTCCAAGGGGAATACAGACTCTTCTATCCACCACAAACGCAAGACCCCCCAAACCTCCGAATATTCAGTCTCCTCCCAAGTGACTCTCCTGCAAATTCTCTCCAGAAAACGTTTGGCCCTAACGTAGGTGTGAGCATGAGCTTCCTCATACTGATCAGTGGGAGGAGTGGAGCTCCTTCTAGATCGGTGACCACGGGCAGCAGAGAGAACGGGCAGTCGCCAAGTGAAATAGGCGTCACCCCTTCCCACTCAGCCGTGAGCGCGCTGGGCTGTCACGCACGGCGCCGCTCGTTGGGGCAGCTTTATCTCGGGACAGTGGCCTGCTTCCCGGGGGTGGGGCCGTTATCAAGAACACATAATATTTTCCTTTTGGATGTCTTACCTCTTTGATCAGAGAGCCGAGATAAAGGGCGGTGAGGGGCGTCTGTTCGGCAGGCTTGATGACGATCGTGTTCCCACAGCACAGGGAGGGCGCCAGCTTCCACACCAGCATGAGCAGGGGGAAGTTCCACTGCAACAGGACACAGAGGCAATTGGGGGACTGGGTTCCAGCCCGCTACCCTGTTCTGGATGCCCAAGAAGGCCTCGGTGGAGGGCCCTTGCTTTGCATGGTGCAGATTTGGGGGGATAAGGGGTAACACAGGTGTTTGCAAGGATCAGAACTGCATTCCCTCCTGGTGCTTCCTAAGCACATTCGGGGCCATGCTGAGAGTCATTCTTTGCAAAGAGGACGCCACTGTATGGGCACTCTTGCAAGTTTGCCGTTAGCACCTTAAGGGCTGCAGAAATGGACCCGCCTCTCCTCAACCCAGAGGCCACAGAATCCATACCACGCCCCCACCCCCGCCAGTGAACTGGCGCTCGGCGAAATTCATTTTGGGAAATGCTTTTCCCCTCATCTTTCGACTGCAGAGGCAAGGACACCGAAACCACGGTGACGGCACGCTGGACAAAAGCTCATGCCTGGGCTCTGGCTGTGTGCCAGGCGCGGTTCTCAGCGCCACACAAAACGAGAGCTCATTGGGTCCTCACAAACCGGCGTGAGATGGTGGCGTCATCACTGCCATCTACAGAGGGCACCTCCCGGCCCCCGTCAGGCTGCTCACCGCCCAGTGAATAATGTCCAGGTCGCTCAGCAGCCGAGGCCACTGGAAGCTGGGCCCTCCACCTGACACAGGTGCTCACCCTTTCCCTCATGTCCTCCCCACCCCGTCTAAGCTCCCGTGCCACCAGCTGTCCTGCCACTGAAGTCACCCTTTGCTCCCGCCATTCCTCCACCTGCAAAGCCCTCCACCTGCAAAGCCCTCATCCGCCAAAGCCCCGTTAGGAGGCCACTGCCCTAGGGGTGCTGGCCATTCTGGGCCCCTCTGTTTGGAATCCGTGGTGCCTTCTGTTACACGCCAGCAGTGTCCCCTGAGAGCAGGAGGGGGCGCTAGTCCATCTTGATGACCCTCAAGCACCGAGCTCCATGCCACAGAGCCGGTGCTCCGTTAATGTCGGTGACAGAGAATCAGAACACGCCGGGGATTGCTTCTAAGGGCCCCGCGGGAGCGAGGCGAGGGGAGCCGGGTACTCACGGGAGTGATGGCCCCACACACACCGACGGGCTCGTGCCTGGTGAAACACACCACACTGTCATCTGTGAGAAGGGTGCAGGGCGGGGAGGAAGACGAATTAATCTAGACGGAGGAATTTTAAGTAGTAACAAGACAAGAGATGAACCCAGAAGCCCACAAAGGTGTCAGTGCTAAGTCGATTACACAAAGAAGCGGTTTAAACTCAATTTCGAAAGTAAAATTCCTTAGAAGGATCAGCGCAGTTGCCATTGCTTTTTGGGGACTGGGAAGGGACTGGGGAAATGGCCAAAGATGCCCTGCAGAGGCCACCTGCATGGAGGAAGGCAAAGACAGGGTCCCCAAAAGACCCCATCCGAGGCTGAGAATCCCACGCTGGCTCACCTGTGGGGATGGTCCTGCCCTGAACTTTGTCTGCCCACCCTGCGAAGTATCTGAGGGTTTTGATACAGCCCTCCAGGTCGATGAAAAAGGCGTGAAGGAATGGCTTCCCTGTGTCCATGGTCTCCAGGGTCTGCAAGGACAAGACATCAGACATAACTTTTTTTTCACCTGTCAGGTGGTTAAGAATGGGGCGGGGGAGGGGGACCATGCACAGTCCCAGAACCTCGATCTCCACCCGTCTCAGTGCATGAGTCTCTTAGAAAGCAAGATGCCACATTTGAAATAAGAACTGCCCCAGATGGTCAGGACGCCGAGGGGTCAGCCAGAGCACAGGCATCATGCGTCCCCATACAGGGCATTGGGCGCAAGGCTGATGTGAAGCCTGGCCGGGGAGGAGGACACGGTAGTATTTTGTCGCCTCGGTGGTGTGACTGGGCCCCGCCGTGCTTCTGTGCGTTCCTGGGAAGCTCTCCGAGGGTCAGCTGGAGACAGGGCGGCTGGCGAGAGGGCTGGCTTCCTCTAACCAAGGGGAAAGGGAGGACACAGGTCCTTCCTCCCTGGCCCAGCTGACTGGCGCAATGTGCAGTGACGGGGGAGCCCAGAAGGGTCACACTACTGGCACAAAGGCACAGTGCTCCCCCACGGGGCTGCAGGGCCGGATGCATGGGGTGGGCGGGGCAGGCTCGCCCTCGGCGGTGGGTGGTGAGGGAGGTGGTTCCCCAGGGCACGCGCGCAGCTCCTCAATGGCGAGGATTCTTTGCTATTTCCAGCCCGGGTGTCAGAGGGCCCCTTTGTCCCTCAGACAAGCAGCCCCAGTGGAGCCCAGTGCTGAAACTGCCCATCGCCGGCCTCTGCAGGAAGTGGCCGCCCAGACGCATAGCCCAGGGCTGCATTCTTGTTTTAGAGTCGGGGCAGGGAGATGGTGATTTACAGGGGAAGAGAGGCCCCTCCGAACGTGCCCGCGTTTGCCTCATCTCTGAGCTCGACCGCTCCGTCCTCACGGCAGGGAGCAGACATGAGGCTGACAGAGCCCGGGACTCGTCCAGGGTCGTGCAGCCGGTCAGCAGCAGTGGGGCGGGCACCGAACGTGGGGCACCTAGTGTCCTGCTCTGCATCGGGAAGGCCTGCAGGACAGCCTCGTCAGATCCTGGGCCACTCCCTTCACTTCAGCCTCCTCTGACCTAGGCAACTGCTGTCCCAGCATGGGCACGTCCCAGAATCTCTCCCTGCCTCGGCTTCCTCGTCCGTAAACTGAGAAGAACCATAGTAATGCTACTACCCCAGAGGGCCAGGGGACGGCTGGCAGAGTTAACACGACAGTGTCTGCATGGGGCAAGCACCCCCTCCACTGTTCAGTTCGTCATAACCGTGGTGCTTACAGTCATCGTCCCTTTTTGGACCTGACAGGTGCGCTCGGCAGTCCTCACCTGGGGACACCGAGGACACAGGACTGCGAGCTGCTGAGGACAACAGGGCGGATTTGGGTGGGGGTGTGTCCCACCTCCTTGAGGCGCTGCTCAGGGACCAAGGCAGGCCCAGGGAGACCCGGCACGCTGTGCCTGTGGCTCGCATTAACTGGCATTCCCAGCTGGAACGCATCTTTTCCCAGGGCAAACCCAGTATCGCAAACCACGCCGAGAGTTCTCCAGGGCTGGGCTCCTGCAGACAGCACCTGAAGGTCTGCTGGCAGAACTGGGCGTTTATTCTTGGCCCTTTACCGGGATGAGACAGGGAGAGGCAGGCAAGGGACTGTGGCCTAGAATCATGGGGAACTGTAGGGCGTCTCTGGCTGGGTAGCCTCGGACAGGTTACCGAACCTCTCTGGGCCTCAGGCTCCACTCCTCTGAAATGGGATGACAAGGGCTGCAGGTGAAGAGCCCACCATCAGCCTGGTATGTGGTGAGCATGCAACTAGCCTTGGCTATTTCTCCTTATTCACCTGGGCAAGGCTGCCGGCCACAGGGACAACATGAATTTGCTGGTCACAATGGGATTAGACAGGGAATTCTTTTAAAAATAAAAATGACCCCTGGCTGGTGTGGCTCAGTGGGTTGAACTTGGGCCTGTGAACCAAAGCGTCGCCGGTTCGATTCCTGGTCAGGGCACATGCCTAGGTTGTGGGTCAGGTCTCCAGTAGGGGGCATGTGAGAGGCAACCACACATTGATGTTTCTCTCCCTCTCTTTCTCCTTCCTTTCCCCCTCTCTAAAAATAAATAAATAAAATCTTTAAAATAAAAAAAATAAAAATAAAAAAGGATGCACAGGTGAGTAACCAGGACTGAACCTAAGAAATTGAGTCTTAGCTATTGATTGGGACTTTTAAACCATGGTTGTGGCTGAGCTGTGAGTAAATCACAGATGCTGGTAGGTTTATTTCCTCTAACATTTTAAGCGACAAGCAAATCTTCTGAAAAATTAGTGTCACAACGCTCAGACTCTGCAGAATAAAGGGAACATCCTGGGAGAAACTACTCCTGGATTCTAAGTGTACCAAGGCTCAGAGAGAAAGTAAACAGGAAGTACCCCTATTTGGGGGCTCCCACGATGAGCACGGAAAAGCTGGATTCTGGGTGCCTCTGCATCAGGAGGGGAGAGAAAGCAGGGGGCTGCTAGACCCCCCACATCTGTTTCCAAACCTTGTACACAGAAGTAAATGCCCAGCTCTGTCTAAACCACGGAGCCAGCCAGAGAACAAGATTGCTTCGGGAGGCATTCGGCAGCCTGAAAATTCAGGAAAGGCCTATCAGGGTGGAAAGTGAGGGGTGCTTTCCTATGCTGTGGCCTATGTTTTAAAAACGGTATTTGCTGCCCTGGCCGGGTGGCTCAGCTGGTTGGAGCATCGTCCCGAGCACCAAAAGGTTGTGGGTTCGATCCCCAGTTGGTGCTCATATGCTGGAGGCTACCAATTGATCTCTCTGTCTTTCTCTCTAAAAAGGAATAAACATATCCCCGGGTGAGGATTAAAAAAATAAATAGAAACATGTTTGCCAGTGATTGTCTCGCCCCATTCATGCTGTGGCAAAGAGCTGGGTCCCATGTCCCGTGGGCATCGAGGTCCCGATGGCAGAGGTGACTGGCTCCGTCTGCCACCACAACACGGTGTCACCAGACCTCGGGGCGGGCAGGGGGAGGGCGAAGGTGGCCTTGCAGGCCGGGCTCCCCGAGACGACACTGACCCCGGAGGACAGGCCGGGGCGGGGAGCCCCGGGCACATCCTCCTTCCCTGCCCGGAGTCCGCACACGCATTGCACACTGATGAGCTCATGCTAGGAGAAAACAGAAATGTTTTTGAAAAAGCCCGTTTGGCAGCCCGAGAGTTGAGGCCGCCTTTCGTCGCCGGAAGAAGCCAGAGGCTCCTCGGAGAGAAACGCCGATGCTGGGAGGGAGCTGCCCTCCTTCAGTTTGGGGGCAAACGTGCCAGGCTGGCCGACAGAGCTCCGGTCTCTGGGCAGAGGCGCGCCCCCAGAACAACGCACCCAAGAGGGGGCATCCCTGTACCCCTCCCACCCCGTCCCCAAGACACACAGTCGGTGACGAGAGCAATTTCAGTGTCCTGGCTGACACGGTCCTCCACGAGTGTTTGTACTTTGCTGCTCCTTCCTGACATCAGATCAAGAAAGGAGAGAGCCGTTTTTCCACATCAGAGGCCAGAAAAGAGACTTCCCACCTTCCCGACATGCCTCAGGGTTTGGAGCTAGTTTTAAAGAGGAGTCTGAGCTGCAAGAGGTGGCAAAGCACCCCAGGGCATAAGGTGGCCTGGACATTTCCTCTGACCACATACCACAAGGCCAAAGAAGGGTCTGAGGATTCTATTAAACAAGGCATTTACAACTTGTAAGTGTTTTCATAGCTCCAGGGCATGGGAGCAGCCCAACCTCAGGGAGTGGGCTGAATTAATTTCTCCATTTTCCCAGCAGAGAAAATAAGGGGCCTAGAAATTAATGGCTGGGAGGGTATGTAGCTGGGGTTAGAACCTTCATCTTCAGACAGCGTTACTATGGAGACGGCTATTACTGGTAATAGCTATCATCTATTTAGTGCTTGCTGTATGCCAGGGAGTCTGTTTAAGACTTTAAACCGGTCATTCTTACAGCACTAGATATCATTAGTAGTGACCCTTTCCATGAAGACATATGTGCTCAGAGAGGTCAAGCAACTCATCCAAAGTCACACAGCTAGAAAGTGGCAGAGCGGGGATTTGAACCTAGGTCTTTCACATTCTTGAGGGTTGTTATAACCAGCTTTCCCTGCCTTCACCTTCATGCCACACAGGCTTCCCACTGTCCAGTTCAAGAGTGATGGCGAGATGATTTTTAGGTCATAAGGGAATAATTTTTATGTTACTTGGTGGCCTTTATTTTAATAAATATTGCAAAAAAAAAAAAATACCACCAGCACAGTAAGCCTGGGAGTCCATGGATATTGTCACTCAGGATGAGGTTAAATTTAAGTTTAAAAGGGAGTACATGGCAAAAAAAGTGATGTTCATAAATGCACAAAGTAAGACCAGTCCATCACCTGTCTGTGACTATCTCAAGCCTGGGAACCATGAAATAAGCGGAACTTCCTCCAGGCAGCTGAGCTGGTGGGGGGGCACGAGTCTAACTTCAAAAGGAAACAGGTCAAGTCCAGGGGCATGGACGACTGCTTACTCCAGGGCACTACACCCCAAAGACCGAACGAACCCACAGTCACCCAAGACCAGCCCCTCGGGTCTTTTCCCTCACGCCCCGCAGGGGATGGGACCCTCGCCGAGGCTGGCTTGTCCCACGCCTGTCCCTCAGGTGCGCGTACTCACCGCCAGGATAACGCGGTCCCTCTCCACAAGGTCGGCCAGCTGGTGCAGCAGCCGGCCCCGGCTCAGGGCATCCAGCTGGCGCCACGGCGAGCCCCTCTGGAAGGCAGCGTGTGCGGCCTCCACGGCCTTGTCCACGTCGGGCTGAGCGGCCAAAACGAGAGAGAGACTGTCACCTTGCCATGCCAGCAACGTGGGACAGCTACAGGGACTAGCAGAGACCTGTCTCCCTAGGGCAAGAAGGCGGGGGTGGGAGGCAATGGCTAGGGGCTTTCTTATTTTTCCCTCCTTCCATCGTGTCTTCTTTAAGATTTTTTTTTTATCATGGCCAAGTATTAACTTTCCTTTGGATTGTAAAGTGTTTTAAAATAGTTTATAAAACCACCGATCTTAATGAGGTATTTTTCTTGGTAACCCAAGCAGGAAAAGATTTTCCACTTGCTAGCTCCGTGTGGGTACACGCTCTCCCACCGGTCACTGACGAGGCGGGAGATGAGTATTTTGGCATTTTGTTCCAGCTGAGGCCTCCATTCCAACAGTGAGGATAGGCATGGGGGACGCTCTGGGTCTTGGAACCGGTCACATCGGAAAAGTCCCCAGATGGGGAGAATTGGGGACTTTTTTCACCATTTTATAGACAAGGAACTGGACCTTCTGAGAACTGACGGGAGAATGACTTCTACTATCAGTGGTACCTTCTACTTAGAAGGAAAGCAATGAAAAGTGTTTAGAGTAATGTCCCTCGTTGTTATTTTCAGGGAAAGGGGGTTCGAGGCTCTGCTTGCTGGTGGGCCATGGCTCATCCCCCAGGCCCCTCTGAGCCTCCTAGGGAGGTGCGTCGGCAGTGGGCACCTGATTCAGTCGAGAGGGACACCCCACCAACATTCTGTGGCTCCAAAGTGTGCTTTGAGGTGAGTGCAAGCTTGGGCAAGGGAGATCGATATTAGGACTTCGAGCCCAGGGCAGGGGTCTCCTTCTCCTCCCTGATACTGAGGCCCCTGCTTAGCATCATGCCCCGCACCCTTCCCCCACCCTCATATCTCCGTACGTGCTCCTTGGCCTCAGCATCTTTATAAACAGTGCTTTGCACGCAGTGCACGTCGGAGGGTCTGTACCGGTGGAACCACTTGGAGTTGCACAATGATCACAAAGCTATGGCAGGGCCTCAAATTCAAGGCCATTTTACAGGTGGGTCATTCACCCCTTCCACGTGCAACATCACCCATACACGAGTTAGGAATGCCAGGTGAGCACTCCGGGGGTTGAGAAGAGGTTTACATTTCCCTTCTCTCCTCGGAAAAAATTCACTTTCAGCCTTTCCCCCAGTGGCACTTGTTTTAAAAAGACCTAAGACACTTTATGGCTTTGAAATGTATCAAGGACACATTCTGCCCTGGCTGGTGTGGCTCAGTAGACTGAGCCCTGGCCTGTGAACCAAAGGGTCACTGGTTCGATTCCCAGTCAGGGCATATGCCTGGGTTGCCGGCCAGGTCTCCAGTAGGGGGCGCATGAGAGGCAACCACACATTGATGTTTCTCTCTCTCCCTCCCTTCTCCTCTATAAAAATAAATAAATAAAATCTTAAAAAAAGAGAAATGTATCAAGAACACATTCAGAAGTCCCTTGGCTTTATATTTTCTATTGTGTTGTATATAACCTACATAATGTGGCTTATCATACACGCCATGTGTGTTATATTATATACTGATATTATATACATACATGGCTTGAATTATAATAAGCTTATTATAATATATCACACGATCATTTACATTTCTGGTGGGAAAGAAAGCTGACCATCGTACAATGCCATTACCCCTATGTGGCTTGCTTGGGAAGTTGTTTTTCCTTAAAGCTGCGTTTGGTGAGACACACCAACCGAAAACACTTTCTGGGAAGGTTCTTTAATGCCTCCACGTCCAAATAATTGATAAGAACCCTTCCTCGAGCCACGTGCTAAGGATAGCGGAGGTCACCCTCCTCGACAGGGAGACATCCATCAAAAGAGAATCTCTGTAGAGCATGGTCCCCAACGGATCTCATTCTGGGCTGCCCGGTCATCGCGAAGCCGACTCGCTCGCTCCTCCTCTCCTTCTCCGAAATGGGATTGCTGGAGCTCGCGTGCGGGACACCTACCTTGTCGCCTTCCTCCACTTCACATATTTGCTCTAGAGTTGAAGGGTTGTACGTGGCAAACTTTTTTCCGCTCTTGGAGCCGTGCCATTCGTTGTTGATGAATATCTAACCGAGACAGGAAGTTGCAGTGCATTAGGCTCCGATCAAAATCGTCCCGCTCCAGGATGCTGAGGGGCTGCGGGACGTCTGGTCCTTCCCCGCCACCTGCACCCCTGCCCCGCCCACCCGCCCCTTTCCATTCGGGACCCGGAGCCCGGACAGAGTCCTGTGCTGGACTGGGAGCACGCTCAGGCCTGGAACTGAAGTCTCGACTTTTCACCCATGCTCAGAGAACTACTTTTTGTCACGATAAAGCCAAACATATTCAGAATTTTTCTAAAATAGTCTCTCTTTCTCTTTTTAATAGCATGGATTCACAGAGTAACGGCTGTGTTGTGTAGTTAAATAAGGGTGTAAGTTCAGTGCTATACTCTCCTCGAGTGTGGGGGAAGATTAAATAGGGTTATAGTCCTGAAGTGCTACGCCATCCTCCTGCCCCTGGAGGGTAGGTGGGCAGCGAACACTCTTCTGACTGCTGCAGCCCCCCACGGCCTCAGCCCGCTGGACAGCCGAGGAGCTGGTTTATACAACCACCTCACTGTAACCCCGCAGCCTCTGTGAATGCCCACCAGCGCCCCTCCCCCGTCCCCTTCAAAACCGCCTGTTTGCAGGTTGGGCTTAATAAAAGCCAGTGTTGCAATACAAAGATAAATATCAAGGTTAGGAAGTGTTCTGGTTATCCGAACAGACGTAGCAAATAAACGCTTGTATGCAAAACCGAGGAATTAACCTGCAAAAATTGCTCAGTTTGGAGCCTGAGTTATGTAGAACGAAGCCAAGAATAAGACTGTTAAAAAATAAGCAAACTAAAAAGAATTTGCAACGTCCACACAGGGCGATGTATGTGCTATTTACTCTTTGTTTACTCCAAGTTCTAACAGCTTTAAGAAACATCACGTTAGCCCTGTGGCCAGTGTGGCTCAATTGGTTAGAGCGTCATTTTGTAAACCGGAAGGTCACCAGCTCGATTCCTGGTCAGGGCACATACCTGAGTGGCGGGTTTAGCACCCAGTTGCAACACAGAGGGCTTTTGAAAGAGAACTAGGAACAGAGGTGACACCACACACCAGCATGAGGACCTGTCTACCCAGTGGAGGGACAGGCAGTCTCTGGCTGGGGCAGCTGGGGACAGCCTCGGCACCACAGCCCAGCACGGCATCAGGAAGTCCCTGGTCACGGACGTGGCTAAGAGGCTCAAGAAGCATTTCCATCAAATAAAATGCTGTCAATAATTTCTACGTGCAGAACCAGCTTATCAGATTCCATTCTCCACCCGTACGCCTATCTTTGCTTCTCTTGGGTCATTTAAAAGAAGGCTTAGGTCATCACAAGGGCGAATTTCAGCTATTGTGAATTTTATCCTGTTGGATTACTTGACTTCCTAGCGAGGACAGATGAGAGGGGTGTCGCCTGCCCCTCCCTCTGAAGTGGCTTGGTTCCGCCCTCTGTCCTGGGCCCTCCTGTAAAAACCCCAAAGCTCCCGGGGAAGGAAGCCCGTTCTGAGGAGCAGCCAGGGAAACCGTTTGGATAACTGGCCCTGAAAAGCAGGGAAGTCCAAGACTGGTGGGATGAAGACCGAAGGCCAGCGCTGGCCGGGCAGGTGGGCAGAGCCCTCCCCCGCCATGCTGCTGCACGGAATCCAGAACCGAGAGCCGCCCTCGCCCGTGGGACGCGGCCGGCTGGCTTCTGGAAGCTCAGCGCCTTCAACGAGAGGCCGGGCCCCCAGGGAAGCCCGCGGACAGGGCCAGGCTACAATTACAGGGTTATTCTTCCAGCTGAAACCAAATCCAAGAGTCGACTTTTGCCATCCAGGGCGCAATCGCTCGGTAACAGTGAGAAATTAATAAGTGGAGAAGAGTTAAGTTAGCATGGGGAGGGAAGCGCGGCCAGGAAGAGAGGCCCATTTGTCGGAAGATGAAATTTCGTGGGTTAGATAATACAGACTGTCAGTGAAAACTGCTGATTCTAGGTCCTTCCTAGTATCAATTCCAAGGCGGGGGTGGGGGGGGCGGAAAATGAGAAGGTGGTAGAAGGGAATATAAATAAAGGGGAGCGAAACAGATTGCAACGGTCAGATGTCTGTTAGACTTCATCTCCAAGCATATGCCTGCCCCCAAAATTACTTGGTTGTCTATGACGTTGATCTGTAGGCCCTTCCAACCAGCAACTTGAAAAAAAAAAAAAGCAGACTGCTCAACTCCGACCATATTTTTCCCATCACAATGTTTCTAATTTAGCAACATTTTTTTCTCTTTCTACTACACTAGTAACGTCGTAAGTGGTTTCCACTGTTGATTTTCTCTCCACTAAAAGAAAACAAAAACACAAATAAAGAAGGGGGTCGGGGAGTGTGGCCTACCAGTAACGTTGGTGGTATTGCTTTGAACCCAAAATCAGAATAATGAGCCAGGAAGAGAATCCTTCCCCTAGACTTGGGGTATGAAACAGCCCCGGTAGGAGACAGAATTCCGATTTCACTGGAGGAATGCAATGACATTATCGGGACAGAGCCGGCAAAGCCGCCGCTGTGGCGCGGAGCCCGGTCCCCTGGGGAGACTCGAAAATGGCTGTCACCCGAGTGGGTTCTGCGGGTGCCACTTCCACGGACACTCATGGGACCCCAGCTCAACCCCAAAGGAGTGCGTTTTCAGAAAAGGAGGTTGGAGGGGATGTTATCTTTTCATCAAAGCAATCCTGGAAGCCGGTTTTCCTGAACATCTTCCCCAGGAGCTTCGTTACTAGGAGAAATTTGACAAGGAAGGGATGGGCCCCCAAAGCGCAGGGGGGTGCTATCCACGGAGACCTGTGGGGGCGCGGGCGTGTTCTAGGGGGACCCTGCCTGCACCAGAGTTGCACAGCAAGCCCCACGCTAAACACGTGTGAACCAATGAAGGTCGTCCTTCTGGAAACCGGACTGAGCCTGGGCTGTAGACCCTCAGACACCGGCTCTGGCATGCCCTCCTTTAGCGGGAAGTGCAGTGGATTGCATTTGAAAAATAACACACTGTTACCGGCTCCCAAGCTCCACCCCTCCCGACTGCCTGCCCTGGGCCTCGAGTCCGGAGATCTGTTTCCCCAGCCTCTGCTGGCTGCCTCTCCAGCCAGAAGCTCCCCAGGCCCGGCTCGTCTGGCTGCCCACCCTCAGCCACACCACACAGGCTGCCTGGGCCCCACAAATGCTGGGGGCAGGGGGTCTTTGTGGAGGTGGGCCCAGGGTGAAGAGAAAGCAGAGACAAAGCCTCACCCTGCACAGGAAAGGAGGGGACTGTGGTCTCTTGTCAGGCTGTGCTACCTTGTGGCCTGGGATCCCATAAGGGGCCTGGCTCTCTGTTTTCCTCCATCTCGTGGCCATTCCTGGCTTCAGTCACACACCCAGTGCCGATCCACTGGGACCAGGAGGGACCCGACAAGACGGACCGAGCTGGTCCTCCGAGAATGTGCTAAGACCGTCCTTTCCACGGGCCATCAAGACACGCAGAAAAAGAGAGAAACTTCCCACATGGGGCTTCATCGCTCCGGTAGCACCCCCCCAAAAAAACAGTAAAGCATAAAACGACAATCATAAACGTAATTTCTGGTTTCTACATCCTTTTTTTTTTAAAAACCCTATAAAATGAAAATAAAAGAAAACACCATCAACCACGACCCGCAGGCGCTCGAGCACCAGCAAAAACTTGTGTTGGAATTTTCGCTCTGAAGCTGATACTGCCAACGAAACTGCATTGAAAATAATCTCCAGCCTTTACAGGGAAGGGCCTCTGTTGATTACGGAGCCCTCTGAAAACAGTTAATTTCGTTGTCATGTGATCAGAGGCCCCGCCGACGTTAAGTGCCAAGAGACCAGAATCTGAAGGCCACGCTTGGTGGCCTGCAACGTTCTCCGCCTGATTAAAACTATTTGAGAGGCATAATTGCTACTTTTGAAAGTAAAATTGATGGGGGAATTTTCTAAGTGCTGTGTCAGCTGGAGTTGGGGGCTACTGGATAAAATGCGAAAATAAAAGGAGACGTCGTTGGGGAACGCGGAAGCCAACGGCGCTCTGGGTCTGCGCTCCTGAAGGCGCCCCCCCACCCGGCCCCTGCCCAAGGCCCCCTCCAAACAGCCTCAGGGACGCGCTCTGCGCTCCGGCTGGGCTGGCCTGCGGGTCCGCGGAGCTCAGGCCTCGCCATCTCCCTTTCTGCCCCCAGGCAGGTGATCTCACCACTTTGCCTACATACACTCCAGCCTCCTGGGCCCGCAGCGCAGCGCAGAAAGGCAGAGAGCCTCCGGACTCTGGGGCTTGATGGGTCCTACCACCCGCAGCGCCCCAGGCCCTGTTAGGCGCCCATCTGGCTGCCTCTTCCGTCAAAACCAGGGCCTCGGGGCTCCAGAGCAGCTGGACCAGAAATCACCTTCCCACCTCCCCTCGCTCTACTGGTCAGCCGGGTACAAGCTAAGCATGGAATTGCCCCACGTTTCTCCCTTTGCTACCCCTGGCACCTTTACGAGGAGCCAGAGCTCCCAGACCTTCTCTTCACGCTCCCTGGCACCCTCTTACCCTCCGGAAGGCCGACCCTTTCAGTCCTGGACACCCTCAGCAGGGTCTGCGGGGAGCGCACCGCGCCCGAGGCCGCACCTCCGCTCCTCTATCTGCAAAGCGGGCCCTGCCCTGAGGGCACGTCGGGGTTGCGCGCGTGGGGGGCTTTGCGGTCTTTCTTGCCAGGCTTTGAGGCTGAACTCTGAGCTTCGCCGCCTGAGTGCCCGTCTGGGGATGGGGATCATGGACCCCCACGGGTGCGCGGTGGACACACGCGCGTGTGGGACACAGGCTTCCCGCCTGGGAAGCGCTGCGCGGAGCTCGGCTTCAGGAGGGCCCAGCCTAGGTGGAACGGCGGAGGTCCCCAGCGAGCGCCGGGCGAAGTCAGCTGAGAGCGCGCCGCCTACAGCGCCCGACGCCCTCGGAGCGGAGATCCCGGGGCTCCCGGCCTGCTGGCCCCTCTTCCGCTCATCCCGAGCTGGGCAGACCTGCACAAGCCAGCTTGCCGTCGGGTGGGATGGGCTACACCTCACCTTAGTGAACTTGACCTCCAGGTTTCTGATGGGGCACGGCAGGCCAGGCGGCTTCTTGTCCGGCTGCCCATTCTCCACGGCTCCGTTGGTGGTAGCCATGGCTCCTCCGCGCTCTCCGGCCAGCGGCGCCCGAGTCGACCCGCTCAGTCCTGAGTGGTGCGCAGCCTGCTCGAAGGGTGACAGCTCCTCGCGGCTTTATGCAGAGCCCCACGCCTCCCGCTGGAGGGGGCCGTTTAATTGGCTGCAGGACGGGGAGAAGGGAGGGCCAGCGGGAGGGGATGGGGCTGGCCCGCCTCACCCCACCCCTCCCGCCGCCCCTGCCAGAGCCTGGCCTCGGCGCAGCTCTCTCCCCGCCCTGGAGGCTGCGCTTGGAGTAGCTTCCCGAAGTGCCACCGGTCCGAAAGTCTCAGGGTGCGGGCAGTGGGTCGCGGCAAGGCGTGGAGGCGCGGGGATAAGCGGACCGCAGCCTCCGGCTGTCTCCCCGAAGTCGGGCGATTACGTGCTCGGCACCTGCTGCCCCCTGTCTGCCGCATCTCTTCTGTACCCGCCCAACCTGGGCCGGTGCGCCGTGCGCCCGCAGCACCGCCCGCCTGCTGCCTGCTCGGGGCCTGCGCTGCGTTCCGGGACCGCGCGCCCCGTGGGGCCGTAGCATCGCTGTGCCTTGGCCTAGAGTCTGGCTGCCCTGCCGGGGGTCTCGCTAGTACCACAGACGCCCTCCACGCCCTATTCGGCCCGAGCTGGGACCAGAATTTCCCCTCGGTTTCGGAGCTTCACGCGCAAAGCGGCAAAAGACGGAGGAAAACTCCTGCGCCTTCTACGCAGCACTCTGGAGTTCTGGCAGCTGGGCCTCCGGCCTTCTGAGTATCATCACACTGCCCCTCAGTCCAGGGCCCTGGGATGTAATGATTTTGATTTGGAAAATGCACTAATTACTCATATCCTGCAATGTAAAAAAAAAAAAAAATGAAAAAAGAGAAAGCACATGGCATCCACTCAGTTTTTCAGAGTGGGACCCCGCAACTCCCCGGAGAAGCAGAGACACGACTCTCCCCTCTTGTCTTGCCCTGTCAGAAAAGTTCCACCAACGACATGGACTGGTCCCAGGCCCCCTCTGAGACCTGGAAGCTGCTTCTCATCCATGTCATCCCTGGAACAATGATGCGGGGCATGGGCTGGGGACAAAAGCAGTGGTTTAATCTCCATCTGGGCTCAGCCCCTCAGCCCCTTTCCTTCTGTGAGTAATCTCAAGTGGCGGGATACTCCTTACTGTCTGAGGCTCCTCCTGCTTGTTTTGGGGGTTTCGGCGTCCATCTCTGTCCCCCTCTCCTCCCTCACCGTGCCTGAAAGCATTTGCATCCCCCCTATCAGGGTGCCCTGCCCTCTGGGGGGGTGAAAGGGGCCCATACTCTTATGGGTTAGAACGCACAGGTGAGGGGCGGGAGGAGGACAATGGGTCCCCTGAATGGGTTAGGGCTGGGGGACAGCAGTGAGTCTGTCCTGGGCTCTCCAGCAGTGACGAGTCCAAGGCCAATGCTGGCTCTCTCCTCAGGCATTCCTGCCACTCCCTGGGCTCTCTGTCCTGCCTGGCTGGCCTTGTGGTCCCCACTCAGGTGTCCCAGAAACACGTGGGTGGATGCCGAGCCTGTGTTCCTGGGGTGCGCCCAGCATGACCAGACCTCCACTGGACCCCCACTGCAAGGCTTTCTTTGGGATTCTGGTTGGGTGAACTCAATTCACTGGAGCCAGTGCTTTGAAAAAAGCCCTGAAAATGTGTAGAGGACACTAGGTTACTGAAATAACTTCTGGATAGACGGGAGGAGACGTGACCGGGGCTCAGTTCGCTGCTTCCTTAGGGTGAACTCGGAGCCTGTTTGCTCTGAGGTGGACGGCGGCCGGCCACTTGCTTACCTTGACGTCAGGAATGCAGGCTGCCTCCCTGGCGCCACCACGACCCACAGCGCCCGGCCTGGAGGACCCGCTGCAGGGACGCAGGCCGTATCGCCTGCATCTCCGCTGGAGCAGCCCCCCACATGCGTCATCCTGGGAACCTGGCTGGGGGCTGCAGCTGGGCATCAGCCCCAGCCTGAGGGTGTCAGCGCACAGCCCAGGAGGATGGGCCTGGCTCCAGACTTGTCGAGACCGGCAGGCTACCTCGGCTCCCCTGACTTGCCACTCAGTGGGAGGGAGGCAAGAGGCTCTTCTCCCCATTTTCCAGGTGAGTAAGCAGAGGCATGTGGGTACCTGTCCCAGACATCACCCGCAGCGGAGGAAACCCCAGCCAGACTTGTGTGGGGGCGGCTGATACAGGGCGTGGAAGAGGGGTGTCTCTCGTCTTCCTCTGCACCTGTGTCCTGCACCCCGTGTCGCCCGGGGAGCACGGACCACAGCGAAGGTACGAAATGATAGTAGAGGCTGTGTCTCTCATGCTCCTGGACTCAGAGGTGCTGCCCTCAGGGGTTAGGGGGGAAGGGAGCACCCTTTTCTCCCACGGTGGGCCGCCGGGTGTCTGAATGGCAGGCAGGGGTCTGTCTGAACACCCCAAGGGGCCAGGAGCCACATCCCTGACCTGATTCCAGCGGTGCCTCTCTGGTTGGATACCTCACCCCGCTGAGCTTTCGTTGCTTTTTCTGTAAAATAATCTCCTTCCCACTTTACAGGACTGGGGGGAGCTGAAGCAGGAAAATGGTGCGGAGTGCTTTGCAAACTGTAAAGAGCTCGGGACACGCCAGTTGCTTATCTTCTGGCTCTTCCCGCAGAGGCAGACTGACCCCTCCCAGCAGGCTTTTCTCCTGGGAAGTTAGCAAGCTCCCCTGGACTCTCTCTGGCTCGTGGAAGCTTCCCCGGTCCAGTCGCTCTGCCGTGGCCTGCTGCTTGGCTCCCACGCATGTCGGAATTCCACGGAATTTGGATTCTCCGAATCCGTGCCATTTCCTTTGGAGGGCTGGTTTGTTCGTCGAACACTCAATAAAATTAAACATGGGTAAAAGACTAAGATAAAAATTTAAGTTACATATGCCCACTCCCCTACTGAAAGCTCAACCTAATTCCATTTTTAAACATGGAGAGGGTAGACCTGGCTGGTGTGGCTCAGTGGATTGAGTGCCGGCCTGCAAACCTAAAGGTCACCATCAGTTTGATTCCCAGTCTAGGGCACATGCCTGGGTTGTGAGCTAGGTGTCCAACAGGGGGCGCTCCAAGAGGCAACTGGTATCTCTCAGGCATGCATCAGTATTTCTCTCCTTTTTCTCCCTCCCTTCCCTTCTCTCTAAAAACAAATAAATAAAATTCAATTAAAAAAAGAAAAATAAATAAACACGGCGGGGGATGTTGAGGTCTGTCGCAAACATTATTAAATAATGATGATGTTTACAATGGAGTCTCCATTTTGTTTTGTTTCAAGTCTGGCACCTAAGCTTCGTTGGGGGTGCCCAGAGGCCTTCGAGGGCCCCCAGCAGCCCAGAGCTGGGGGTCAGCTGCGGAGCTGTCTCCCAAAGGACACTCAACCCCACCTAGCACACGGGAGTCAAGGCGGGGCTCTGGGACCTGGGCATGTGGAGCCCTTTCTTGGACAGCCAGTCTCCTTGGGTGAAGGTGGTTCTGTGGATAGGGGAGCAGTGCAGCTCTTCCGGGTGGGTGCGCTAGCTTCAGTTTTCTTGGCTGTAAAATGGGCAGACAGGTGCCCCTGAGGTGAGAGAGAAGACTGAGTTCCCTGGGCACACCTCCCTGCCAGTATCAATGAATGAACTTGTCTCCACGTTGTATGGGAACTCTTCGATGCCACCCAAACTGACGTGAGTGGGGAGCTACTTGCCTTTCATGCTCAGTAGGAATGAAGATCCAGAAAGCTCTCCCTACGCTACTCCCTCGGTCCGTCCTCAGGGAACACGCAGACAAATTGTTTTCCTGAAAGTTGTCATGAATGATGACGCCAGAGGCATCCAGATCTGACGGAGATGAACCAACTGACATCCAACCAAGTCCCCTGGTCCACCGGACGCCAGTAACTGGTGACAGATAGCTGTGACGAGGCCAGGAGAGAGCGCAGCAGGTTAGGTAGGGACAGCTTCCCTACTTTCTTGCCAGTGGAACCCTGCGTGGCTGAGGCTAGCAGTGTGCTTTGGTGTTGTTTCAAACATATTTCCCGGCCTGTCTTGCACACAGGCGTGGTTAATGAGCTATAAGCCACGTCTTTGGTCTGGGCTTTCACAGAAGCTCTTCACGTGGGGCTGAGTCAACTGAGAGGTGTTTTTCTTCCTTCTGCTGCCTGGAGCACAGACGTGAGAGCAGGCATTCCAGCAGCCATCCTGTGACCACAAAGCAATTCTGAGAATGGAAGTTATATGATAAGGAAGTTGGAACAGGCACATAGGAAGAACCTAGGTCTCTGAGGAACCTGGGCCCAGGCTCTCTGCCAAGGATTTCCTTCCTTGGGTTTCTTTCCTGTAAGCAAAGGGTCCTCTCTCATTTAAGCCTATTTGGGCTTTCTCATATGTGCCTGAACCTCATCTTAAATGACACAACTGGTTATTTAAACTCTGTCCATCGCCGTGAGTACGCCAACAAAGTTATAAACTCAGGTGGAATAGTTATGTCATTTTTTTGTATAGAAAAAGTAGTGCATTAAAAAATCTTATCACCATCTCCTTTCCCCTTTTTTTAAAATTTTAAGCAAATGTTCTGAGTATTCTGTACTAGTTCTACACTCTAGTGAATTAAAAACCAAAGACAACACTAACTCTGGGATGGAGTAAACGAAGCTAGCTCACTGATTCATTCACAGCCTAAATCGGGTACGGTGAGGTCCTACCCAGGGAAGAAAACCCTTTTGGGACAAGGTCCCTCATGGGGATGGGCAGGTAGCCTATTGTCCCAGTGTGCCCATGGTTTTAGTTGTTGAGGCTGCACCTGCCAGCTTACTGAGGAAGGTGCCAATGCCCAGAGAGCTGACATCACCACACAGGTCCCTGGGTCACCCAGACTTGGGGGCCACTCGGCCAGGCCAGCATCTCATCCAGGCACCAAGAAGTCTGACCTTCGGTTTTAAAGTACGCAGAATTGAACACACCTCCCTTCTCAATACCATCACCGCGCTTTGTCAGTGACCTGAGAAGTTGTTTGCAAGCTTTCCAACCCTCGTCAGAACTCAGGGGTTCTGTGCTTTCCATCAAGTCTGAGTTCTTTGGGGATTGGAGTTCAATTTACTCTGGACGAAATGCACTTCCTGGTTAGAAGGAGCGTCATTTCAGGGGCTTATGAAAGGGTTCCGGAAGATTCTTGGACACAAAGTGACTCTCACTGAACAACTCTGCTGGAGGAAGCCTTCGTGATTCAGCAACATACATATTGAGTTTCCCTTGAAATCCACGTGGGTCTAAAACACGTTGGGAAACGGGACTTAGCAAGATGCAGATGGCAAAGCCTGTAATGTCTGAAAATGATTCGAGTGTGTTAGTTTGACGAATCACCCAGGGCTCATGCAGCCCTTCAGCCGGGACTCTCTCTGGAGGATCGGCACTGGCCAAAGAATCTTCCTTTGGCTTTTCGCCATGGTGTGAAGGCTGGGTAGGTAGGATACAGGGTGGGGAGTGGAGAGGTTGTTAAAATCTGTATTCTGAGATTACAGCCTGGGGATCCTTGTAGGTAGTTGTGCCTCTGTGGGGTCAAAGTTACTCAGGCAGCGCTCTGGAGGGTCCCCTGTTATCCGGAAATCACTATAAAGCACCACATGTCTTATCCTCTGTTTAGGCATAACAGATGGGGAGGCTATTTATGGACATTTTCATCTAGTTTTCTTGGTCTGGTAAAATGATGATCCTAAAACAACCACCCCACTCACAAGGGAATAGATTAATGAGTGACTTATAGCATTTTAAAATTGATAGTGCTTTTCATTTTGAGCATGCTTGCAAGTGTTGAGTTTGTACTATACTATACATTATATTATATTGTATTATATTGCATTATATTATATTTTAATTATATCATATTATTAAGTTAATGCTATATATCATCATCAGAGTTTATCACCAGTAATAGTAAAGAAGCGTAAATATTAGGAACAAAACACAGAATTACAGACCTCACAAGGCTTAAATGTGCATCTTAAAAATTCCACGGATGCTCCCATCATTACGGACTGCAGCCCACCTATTGTCCCCGGGAAGTACCAGCGGTCGCACCTGCTTGCACTGTCCAGAGATTCCATTGCACTTCTCCGGTTGGCCGCTAGGTGTCACGAGACCAAGTTGAGTAGGAAATTGCCACTGAAGCTTGTTCTCCTGTGAGAAACAGGAATTCCCCAAACGAAGTAAGTGGTGTTGCACAAGCTTATTTACATTAGAATCCCCCAGACTTCAATTTGTCAGAGACACAGTGCTAGGTCGGGTTATTAGTGCCCAGGCTAGCCCACACAAACCCACTAGCTTCCTAATGAGCCCCAAATCGGTTCTTACCTTTGAGACCAAACACAGGAGTTGGGGCGACTCCCCAACATTTAGGCCTGACACCCGAGCTTCTGGAGCCTCCACCCCCTCTTCTGGAAACTGGAGCAATGATCGTTGCCCAGCGAGGGGGTCGTGGGGAGAGCGGGTGTGACGGGCCAAGCACTGGAGCGGTAAAATGGACCGGAAGAGACATATGGCAGCCCTCCCCCATTTCACTAGCCACATGTTAGGGCTGGTTCTCCTCCACCTTTGTAGCCTATACAGGCTACAAGGTTTCCTTTCCAGGCTGACTCTCAGGCATTACTAGGGCACTGGCTGCCCTGGGCAGAGCAGGCTCTCCACTCATCATCCATGCTGTGATTGATTAGGCATGTCTGCTGTGGGCAGGCATTCAGAGCAGTGGGAATCACCTGGGATCTTGTTAAGTGCAGATTCGATTCACAGGCCTGAGGCAGGGTGTGTGTGTGTGTGTGTGTGTGTGTGGATTCTGTGCTTCTAACAAGTGACTGTCACATCTCTAAGGGTCCCCCTACCCCAGTTTGGCAGCATCAGTGGCCCCTGGGAGCTTTTTACAAAGGCAGGCTCTAACCAGGAGTTTCATGTGGGTATCAAGAAGTGAGAGCATTGCCAGACTCTGGTCTCTGGTTGGCTAATATCTGGCCTCTCACGAATGGCACCCCAACCTCGTCAGGATGGCTGAATGAGCGCTTCTACTCTTTATACTTCTTTGCTTTCGAAGTGCAGGTGACTTCATGTGTCACCGTGAGTCTGGGGACAGTCCAGCGCCTGTCCTGGCCAAGAGCCACCCTTATATACTCTTCAGAGGCTCCCTCAAGGGCATGGCTTTGCAGAATTTTATTCAATATGGGTTTACAAGATCAAAGCCCAGTTACACTAGAACTGTACTATGAAGAAGGGGTAAATTTTCATTACGTGGGATTAAAATATAATTGCACAGCTACTTGTGTAGTTATTAATTTGCCCTCTACTATACTGAATTCTATGCAAGCAGGAACACTGAAATGGTTTTTCCAGCATGGCACAGCCAAGTAGCCTGCATAGTAGATGTGCCAAAAAAAATAATCACTAACTGCTGAGTCAGTGCATTGCTCCCAGCATCCCTTGCAGCATCCTGTCCTATGGTCTTTCCAGCTCATACCTTTTCTAATAGCTGTTGGTTTGTCGCCGGGACTCCTTCGAGGACCCACATGCCTGAGACACCCCTGCACCAACCATCAGGGGGCGTCATGGACCCAGAACAACTTGGTACCAGCTATTCCAAGGGACCCCAAAGAGTCAGAATGCAAATGGCCATTTTTCAGTGTGGCCCCTTCACCAGCTGTGAGTCGGACAGTTGGTTGGTGGGGTGCAGCGAATGCATCAGGAGGGACTCTCTTCCTAGAGCAATTTGAAGTGAGGCCTTGGGTTGGAGTAATAAAGAAAGTGGTAAAAAAGAAAGGTCTGCTTGTTTTCTTAATCATTCGTGGGGCGTAGCGATCCCTGAACCTATTTCTCTATTTTTGGCAAATAAACTTCCTGGAGAGAAAGGGACAGAGTGCAGAGATGGCATTTCTGGATATGGAGATGTTTTTTAAGAAAATAGAGAGATTCGAGGTCATACACTTGACCTTTCCATTGTCACAGCACTTTGGCACAGTACTAACCACAGCACTGGTTCTGCCGCACTGAAGGTGCCAGAAAGTCTGAGCGCCACCTCTGGGCAGGGCCGTGAGGACCGGGGCTGGTGAACCTGGGCCAAGTGCCTCACCTGGGCTCCCAGACACTCCTCTGACCTGCTGTTTCCGGCCGGGGCCCCAGCATCTCCATTGAAAGAAGACCCCTTCCTGGGGGGTCCCCACGTGGCTGCAAACTCTGAACGTACCAGAAATAGCCCCGACTCGGGCTGTTCCTAGGTAGTGTCTTGGATGTAAAATAGAAGTTGCCAATGTATCACAAAGCTCCCCTCTAAAGGACAGGGAGACGGAGCTGCCCCCACCCCCGACGCCTCCCTTTCCATTCTCCAACCTTCTCCAGGAAGCTGAGGGCCAGGCAGCTTGGCATACCCCTGCTGGGCACGCTATACTTGGGGTGTTGGTTCTTGAGAGGCAGAACACTGTAGTTATTGCTTTTTAAAAAAAAGCACAGCCCGCGGTTATGAGCTATCGTATACAGCTTTTTCAGCTCCACCCTGTACATGGGGACTAATACAGAAACTTACTTTTTCTCCTTCCATTGTGCTGGGTGTATTGTCTATTCTATGCCTTAATGTGTTTTAATCTTCGCCCGGGGGCATGCTTATTGATTTTAGAGAGAGAGGGAGAGAGAAAGAAACATCGGTCTTTTGCCTCTCGTACGCACCCCAACTGGGATCAAACTTATAATCTAGTTATGTGCCCTGGCTGGGGATCGAACCTGCAACCTTTTGGTGCTCAGGAGGCGAGGGGTGGGGATAGCGTTCCAACCCACTGAATCACCCTGCCAGGACGATCTGCATTAAATATTAAAAATGCCTGTGTGTAGGTGGTGGGTCGGGCATTCATCATAGTCTGCAACAGCTCTTACTGACCTGTACTTCTATCTTACCTTGCCAATGATCTAGCAACTTCCTTTGTCCTAATCTTTGTGGTGGAAGGAACTTACTTTTGGTAACCTTCCCACAAGGCCAATCTCACTTTAAGGTGGAAAAGGACGGTGTAACCCCAGTTTTTTTCCCTGGGCGACACGAAATGTTTAAGCACGACCCTAACACCGGCTGCCGTTGCAAGGGACTGCCTTGCACAAAATAATGAACAAAATCCCAAACTGTGTGTTTACGGTCATCACGGTTCACTTCATTAAGCCACAACTCCGACTGCATTCCTTCTCCTGCCCAACCCCAGGGCCTGATCTCTGAGGCCGGGGGGCCTGGCGCGTTCTTCCTTGTGAACCGTGCTTCCAAAAACACATTTGGGCAAAACAGAGTGGGGTGGATGGGCTGGAGGAGCCGGTGGCTGTGGGTGAGGCGGCCGTGGATGTCCATGACCCTGTGTGTGCCAGCCCCTCTATCAAGTCACCGCGTCTTGGCACTATTTTTCCCAGGGTCCCTTCGCTGCTGTAAGGGACAGATCTTAACCATGTGGATGCCAGAACTGTCTGCAACCCCACACATGCAGCCCCTGACCTTGAATGGGCGTTTAGGGAGTGAGGGAGGCTGGGTGAGGAAGAGGAGAGAGGCTGTGAGGTAGACACCCTTGGGATGCAGCCCCACGCCCAAAGGGGCCTTGGGAGCGAAGCTTTTCACCTCTCCCAGCCCAGGCTGCCTCACCTATGAAATACACAGCCTCACAGCTTCTCATGGGCCATGGCAGCTGGTCCCCAAGGTGGCCCCTTCAATGACACCTCCCAGGGTTCACGTCTTTGCGTGCTTGCCCTGGGCTGGCCTTGCCCTGTCTGAACTGCAGAATGTGCCAAGTGGTGCTGGGCTGGTTCCAGGCCTGACCCTTCAGAAGTTCTGGCCGCTCAGCCTCTGTGCTTTTGGGTGCCTGAGCCATCACATAAGATGTCCAGGTATCATTCTTCACAGGAGCCCTGTGGAGAGGCCCTGAGACCCCAGAGAGAGAACAGCCCAGCCATCCCAATGTTCCCACCGAGCCTGGCCTCCCAGACACCCCGGCCAAGGCTCCAGGCAGGGGACGGAAGCCATCTAGGACAGCCAGCCCCACGCCCCAACCCCCTCCCTGCCAACTGACTGTAGATCGAGAGAGCAACCAAATGAAACCAGAAGTTGAGCCTAAGAAAACATTTAGAATCCTGAAAACTAATAACATGACTGTTGCTTTAAGTGCCTGCATTTGGGGGTCGTTGGTTTGTGACTTGGGACATGCCCTAGAGAAGGGAATGCCAGCTGCCTGCACTGTGAGGCTTGGAGAGGTTTTCTGTTGAGTCCCAGGAGACTGCCTGGCACATACTAGATGCTCAACAATAACCATCTTATTGTTATTAATATGGCTTGGTGGGTTTCCCTCTTCTGAGTGCTAATTAGCCTAAATCCTGATGTCTCGTGGGCCCTGGCTCCTGATATCCCGGGGTTTTGTTTGATTCTGGAAGAGGGCTCTCACTGAACCTACCCACAGGCAGAGCCATAGCTTGGGGCTGCCATTCCATGCCAGCTTCCAAGTCGGGCACTAAGGCCACAGAGGTGAAAAGACACATCAGTGATCTCGTAGCCCATGCAGACTGGGGAGAAGACAGACATGGAATGAGACCTAGCAGGTGAGAACAGTGCTGTGGCAAAGTGCAGAGAGAGGAGGGCTCGGGTAGGTTTAGTTCAGCTTCTAGTGAGGGAGGCTAGAAACCACAGTGACGTAAAGAAGGTAGAGGTTTATTTTCACACAGAAGAAATATGGAGATGGGAGATCCAACGGCACATTCATTCATCGGAGAGCCTGACATCTTGTGTCTATTTCCTGTTCATAGCTTGTAACTTCCGACCTCAAGTCAGTCCCAACATGGCTGCTGCAGCTCCTGCCATCATGCCTACATTCCAAGGGGAGAGGCAAAGAAAAAAGCCTGCCTCTAGGTTTAATTGTTCTCTTTTTGAAAAAATTTTTTGAAGTTCCCCCCACCCACTGCATCTTCTGTTTACATCTCCTTGGCCACTGATTCTGTAAACCTGGGAAATGTAGCCTTTTAGCTGGGTCCATTACTGCACCCCCAAAATAGGGGTCTGTGAGCCAAGAAGGAAGAGGAATTGGTATTGGCAGGCAAGGCAGCCTCTGCCACTGGGCCCACTCCCAATCACAGAGGGTCATTCCTGAGGAGTGACATTTTTAAGCAGTAAAGCAAGTCCGAGCCAATTGGGGGGGGGTGGAAAAGCATATTGCAAGTGGAGAGAACCTACCTTTGCATAAAACCCAGAGGTAGGACATCTCGTGGAGCCTTCAAAGAACTCATAGGAGTCCAGGATGAAGCTTTTGCCCCTAAATCTAACTCCCTCATCTTCTTACAAGCAGCTTACTTTAGCTTAAGTCCCGTGAAAATACAGGACTCCCCATCCATCGTGAGAAAAAGCCAGGCTTGCCATTCCCGTTTGGCTATGAGTGGGTTTGCATCGGGGAAGGGATGACTTCTACAGTGGCGGCTGGAGAGGCTAGAGCTGTGAGACTTCCAGTAACTTCCGAGAGGACCCCGCACGCTACTCCCTATTTGCAGATTTCATATCACATTGTAGGACACGATATTGTAAAATTACAGCCTCCTTAGCTCCCAGCCCCAGAGCCATAAGAACTCTCTGTTTCCTTTGTTCCTACCCCACACATCCATTCAGCGTCTTAGGGGTCTGCGAGGAGCTCAGTTAGATATGCAGGCCAGACAAATGTAAAACACGTTGATTTTTTTCTTTCTTTTTTTTTTTTTTTTTTGCCTTTCCATAGCTGGGCCTGCCAAGCCCACTTGAAGAAAAGGAGCTGCATTTTCAAATGAGCCCCATTTTCTGAAACTGGTGGCACGTCTTCCTTTTTGCAAGTATCCATCTGTGGTTACCTGGCGAGGCCCACAGCTTCTCCACGTGTCCCCTCTCCGGCTGCATCGCGGTCCCTCCTGGTTTGATGGCCCATCTGCTGGGGGCTGGGTGCCCGCTGGTTTTCCAGGAAGGCCTCTGTGCCCAGAGGCTGGACGCCTGGCCCCCCGCCAACCCTGGCCAGAGAGCCAACGGACACCTGCCTTGGGAAGCACTTGACTTTGTCACATGGTGACCACACAGCCCCTCCTCCCTGGAGCTTCCCGTCCTTCACATAGGTGCTGCTTGGAACGTGTGTCTCAGAACAGGACATAGAAGGTCGCAGCATTATAACCTGGAAAATGTAAGCGTACTGACATCCTTCACCGTCTCGGGCAGATTGTTTATTGTCTGTCCTTTGAAAACTGAGCTTTAAACGTGCTCGAGCCATTGCTATCACATCCTGATTCTCATCTCCGCGCAGGCATTACATCGCTTTAATATGCAACAGTCTAACACAACATTAAATCATTTTTTAAAGTTTCATCTAGTTGAGCATGAGCCAAGGCATTCTTGGGCTGGGTTTGCACATCCACCCTTTTCTTATATAGTTAAAAAGAAACACACGACAAAATACCTCTTGAGTGATTTCACTCTTGCCAGCGTCCAAGAATGAGCTACGTAAGTGGGCCCTTTTGGTTTCCCGGGCCCCCGTGGTATGGCTTCATTGTTGAAATATTCTCTGAGTGCCCACCACGCTCTGTGGACTGCAAAATCAGGGGCTGGCCGCAGAGACACCAAAGATGCGGAGATCCGGCCTAACACCAGTCACACTTTGGGGTAACAGGTGCTTCTACCTTTGTTATAAGCAATGCAGTAGCCAAACTTTCACCTCACGTCTGCTCCATCACTCCTGCAAAATCCTCTTCACACACCAAGGCTCCGAGTACCAGAGGGTCTTTGTCACGATCCCCCCAGAATCCCAGTGGGCTTCCAGAGTCCTTCGGTGACCCATTGAACTCAGAATCTCCCCCAGAATGAACAGCTGGGAAGATGGGAGCCACAGCTGCTTCCATTGTGCCTCCCAGTCTCCTACCTGGAACTCAGCACAGGCCGGTGCCCATACCCCACCCAGGTTCCTCCCTTTCTCACTCCGTCCTGACTTTACTCCTGCCCCAGGCCCTCCTCCGCCCACGTCGGGGCTCCCCCAGCCCAGCTTGCCCCCACTTCGATTCTTTAGAATATGAAGGAGGATGGCAGAGATACAGGGGGGACATCTGGTGGGAGTGGAAGGAATTTCCTTCCAGTCTCGGTCATTTCTGGGAAACTGTCCAGCACCTTTGGGACTGGGCGATGATTAGGAAGAAGTGGTTGGATAAGCCCAGCCCCCGAGAGCTGCCCAGAGTCCTGGCTGGAAGGTCACGTTCAGGGCCCAGCACCGTCCCCAGGACACACTGGGTAACCCACGCTCTGTCCTCATCCACAGCCCCAGCCCCCAGGAGACCCTCCCTGGGTCTTTCCCCAGCCTGGCTTCTGCCCAGACACAGGGGCGCGCCTCGCTCCCCCTGAGATGCCACCAGCTGCCAGGGTCCTGTGTCGCAAGCCCGGCCTCTTCCTAAGACCGGGAAGCCAGTCTCCCTGGGCCTGGTTTCTCCTCCCCGGCCGGCTGGGCCAGTCTGGAAACAATGCCTGCAGAGAGAAGCCGCTTCTCCTGGGGGTTCTGCAAACCGCGGCTGGGCATCAGCAAACAGCGTGTGCACAGGGCTGTGGTAGATGCTTCCACGCTGGGAGGGTGGGGAGGAAGCGACACAGACAATGGACACATTGTGTCTCTCCCAGGAAGCCGGGCTCTGCATCACTTTCAGGGAAGTTGACTCTGGGGCAGCGGCTCGGCCTGCTCCAGCGCCACAGCTTTATGTGATTATGTTAGTCCCAGGCGAGGACGGCCCGCCCTCCCTACCTCATTAACAGCAGTGCCAGCGGGACGGCCCAGCCGTGCCACAGGGGCTCTGTGCCCCAGTTTGTCAGGCCAGGCCTGAGCCGAGCGCAGGAAGCGGGACGAACACCGGGTCCTCGAGCAGAAGCTGTCCGTGTCGGGAGGGAGGGAGCGCGCTTTCACACGGGCCCATCCTGACTGGGGCCCATGGCTGGGCTGGGACGGTAGTGGCCTCCGAAGGTGGCGTAAGCTGGATCGCCTTCAGGTTGCAGGCTTTTGCACCTGGGACCCCGGAGCTTGATTGGGTTCAACACTGGCAAACAGGGGCTTTTGTTCTGTGGGACAAAGGCCTCCCGGGCCAGGCCCAGGTTTCCTCCCCGTCGCCTCTGGTCACTCTCCTTGTTGAAGTTTAATTAGGACAACGAGGTTTCACAGGCTCATTCCGCACTTCAGCAGCTTTCCGACACTTCCTAATGAGGGGGCTGGAGCTCGAGGGGTGCTGGGAAGGAGAGGAGGACAGTTGAGGGCCTGGGAGGGGCCGCCAAGGGGGTGTGGATGTGAGCAGAACAGGCAGAGGAAGCTCAAAACCGCACCGGATCCTCGGGGAGCTGGGGATTGATCTGGGAAGAAAAGAAAATAAAACACATCTAAACTGGCCTTTGTTTTCTGGGTGGCCAGACGGTAATTTCCCCCCAATTCTCTAAGGTTCTGGAAAAGAAAGCAAAGGATCCATCCGTGTTGACACGGACTTTCGGAACTGGATCCCACCCACCTTCAGCTCCTCTGACTCACGCCCAAGCTTTTTTCCCCGCCCACTGGGGTGGGGGCCACGGGAGCCCCCGGGGACAGTGCCCAGCCTCCCACCTCGCTCCTGGACCAGGCTCAGACATGAGGAAGTGCTATTCCCTGTGTAGACGGCTGATCCATGTGGAGGGTGCAATCCCGCTGACTTTGATGGCCGTATTGGCTTTCTTAGTTCCCAAAAGTGCGAAGAGATGGAGGCGGAGGAATGAGGGATGCCTGTGTCTCCTTGCCTGTATCAGTCCGTATAGGTCTGGTTATGCTGCAGTAACAAACATTCCCAATGTAGGCGCATCAAACTCACAAAAGTTTATTTCTTCTTTTGCTCCATGGACATGGTGGGTCAGCTGGGAGCTCGGTGCCACATCGCTCTTACTCCTGGGCCCTAAACTGATGAAGCGTTGTCCTATCATTGACAAGACCAATGACTGTTTTGGTAAAGGGAGAAAGAGAGGGTGACGGTGTCCTGGCTCTTGAGGTGCCCTCACAGAGGTGACCCATGTCAGTCTGGCTCGTGTTTCATGAGCCAAAGACACACACACACACACACACACACACACACACAGGGTCTGACAGAAGTAACAACTGCTTGAGTGTGATTGGTAGGGTAATAATATGGATGTCATAATTTGTCATTTTAATTTGAACGTTTCACCTAAAATGTCCTAGGGTGTGCTTGAGTGTGATATTGCTATGTTACAGAATGGCATGCTTATGATTTTGTAATAAAGATTTTATAATAAGAAGGGGTATTATTGGGGTTGGCCCCTTTTATGTAGTCAGCCTCCAAGGAAGGGAGATATGTCCTCTTGCCATGTTTCTAGAAGGCAGAGCCAGAAATATTTGGTCTGTAGCACTAATAACTTCTATTGCTTTGTAACAAATTATCCCAAAACTTAGTGACTTAACACAATTTCTTTTTTTTTTAGATAGAGGGGAAGAAGGGAGAAAAAACAGGAAAGAAACATCGATGTCGGAGAGAAACATTGACTGGTTGCCTCGTGTACGCGCCCTAACCAAGGACTGAACCCATAACCCAGGCATGTGCCCTGACCCAGAATCCAGAATCCAACCAGTGACCTGGTTGTGGACGGGATGCCCAACCCTCTGAGCCACACCGGCCAGGGCGATGTTTACTTCCTTGCTCAGGAATCAGGGAGCAGCTTAGCCGAGGGATCCTGGGGCAGGGTCTCTGTTGTGGCCACAGTGTAGATATCCGCTGGGGTCATTGGAAGCCCTGACCGGAGCCGAGGGGTCAGTTGTCACACGGGCGCACTTAGCTGGCTGCTGGCAGGAGGCATCAGCTCCTTACTGCGTGGGGCTCTCTGCTCTGCTGCCTGCGTAGGCTCACGATGTAGTGGCTGGTTTTTTCCCGAAGGCAGTGATGAGAGAGAGAGAGAACAGGAAGGAAGCTGTGGTGCCTTTTATGACCTGGTCTTGGCATCAGCCTAGCCCGCACCGAAGCGGAGAGAGGGGACCCGGGCGAAGAACGTGGGATCGCATTAACACCGCCACACCTGCACTAGCTCCCCAGCTGACTGTCAGAGTCTCGGGGTGAGTGTGCAAGGCTGGGAGCCCATCTGGCCCCAGTGCGGCCCAGCCTCTGCAGTTGTGGCCGGAGCCTCACCTTTTTGGTCAATAATTAGAAAACAACCCTGGAAAAATAGAACATCTTAATTATTATGTTCTAATTAAAGTGTGACCTCCCTGGGAAGCAGTTTGGCAGAATCCACCAGAGGCTCTCGGGCTCCAGGCCCCAGGCATTCCACTCCCACCCAGGGGAGGCGAGTGCTCACCCACAGATGTGGACGAGAGTGTCCACAGCCGCTTTCTTCCTGAGAACGGGGACACCCCCAACGCATAAGAGGTAGACGGTTCACGTCGGGCAAATCCACCCAGAGGAAAGCTGTGCTGAGGCGGAAAGGCCAGGGCCCAGCTGCCCAGGCCTCGGCCCCAACAGGCAGAGGGCAGACAGAAAGGGCGCGTACTTCAGGGCCCCACTGACGGTGGTCTTCTCCCGCCCGCCGCTCCGTTTTCCAGGGTTTCGGTTATCCGCGGTTAAGGGCAGTGTGAACATATTACACGGACTGTTGTTATGGTGTGTGGTTATAATTGCTCTATTTTATGACGAGTTATTCCTGTTCATCTCTTACAGTGTCTAATTTCTAAGTTAAACATTATTATAGGTAGGTATATAGGGAAAAAACATCATATATATCAGGGTTTGGTAATATCCTCAGTCTCAGGCAGCCACTGAGGGGCTTGGGACATATTCGCTGCAGATAAAAGGGGGCTGCTGTCTATGAAATCCAGACAGACCCTCTGGGGGATAAAAATGCCCCCCGGCCTGGGCAGGCTGTTGACGGGAAGGGGTTAAGAGCCTTCAGGGGATGGAAATGTCCCGGTTTTTTATCTTGGTGGTGGATCCGCAGGTACAGACACTGGTAAACAATTCACAGGACACACATGTCAGATGTGCGCCCTTTTCTGCGCTTCTAGAAGGAAAACCAGGGTGGGAACAGGTTTTCTGCATGGTCTGGCTCTTTCGGTAACTTTTAGAGATGTTTCTTGTACGACGAAGAGTTGATCGTTCCATGGGAAAAAAAAACAAAAAACAAAGCAGTACAAATGTCCCTTTACCTCCCAGACACGAGAGGCTTCGCAGGAAGACGTCATTTGGGGAAAGCGACATCCTAGTCGCACAACTCGCTCCCTGTGGGGAGACGACCCCTGCCCCCCCTTTCCTCTGTATCAGGGTTAGCACAGCGAATAGTTTCAACTTTCAAATGTCATCTTCCAAGCAAAGAGTTCTCATTATGGTCTAATTACCTGGCTGTTGGGAACAGGAAATGAGTAGCTGAGTTATTGAACTTGGGGCGGGGGTGGGGGGGAGAAAAGATGAGAACCGCTTCCTACCGATATTTTTCAAGTCTCAAAAAGATCGCTGCTTCGTCTCCTTGGGGCTTTTAGGCACATTAAAAATCTGCCTAATTATATATTTTAACAGGAAACCCAGGAAAGGACCAAGATAGCGCAGTTTCAATCTTTTGGATAAATAAAAATAAATGTGTGGGCGTAAGCTATAAATAAATGCGTCATATTTTAAAATGCCTAGTCACCTGTTTGCTTAAGGAATGTTGGGGAAAATAATATACGTCATATATTTTCCTCAGAAAGATATAAATATAAAATTAAATATAAAACACTAAAAAAATGTGTAGTGAGTTCTGGTCAACATGGTTCCTTTCTCTCGGTGAATTTTTATGGCTGGTGTGACTTCGTCTGGGCAAAGGAGCTCCACGAAAGCTAGAGGGCTGGAAAATTCCAAGAAAGGACGGGTGCTGCTCTTTCTGTCAATGGGCTTTATTTACACCCCGGCCAGCGATGCCCTGCAGAGCACAGGTTCTTCCTCGGGGATGGGAAAAGTGGGCTTCTAACTGGTTTCTCATTGTTCTTAGAAACTGTATGCTCCGCCCACCAGCCCAGAGAATGGGCCCCCCGTCACAAGGAAGTCGATGTCACTTGGCCGCCAACCACTGTGATATTGGATACCACACGAAAACTAAGAAAGCAAGGAAGAGTGACGGAGAAAACGCGGGGAAACAAAATCTGTATATTTTATTTCAAAGGGAAAGTCTTCGTGAATGTCTCTCCCTGGCCCTTTTGGAGACGCCCTGGGTATGGCCGTACTTTTAATCAGGGAAATTAAACGCGCTTTAAAAGCAGCACGAAGCCGGCGAATTGCGTTGCGGGTGAGACCGGCGGAGATGAGTGAAAACACATCGTCTCCCTTAAAAAGCACACAGGGCAGGAAATGCTGAATAGTACTCCGTCCCATTTCAAGGAGATATTTTGCAAATGGACAGAGCCCCTGTAACAACAGCTAAGAAGTAAAGGAAGGTGTTTTTCAAGGGTCAAGCAGGTACACAGTAAGGTGTACTCATAACTTGCATGCAAAAGATAAAATCTTAAGAGTGGCTTTAACTGGTTTTCTGTCAGTCTAAAAGCACATTGCATTTAGCAAAAGTTAGTGGTTTTATATTTAGTTACTTACTTATTTGTTTATTTATTTATTGTTCTTATTTTTAATCCTCAGCCCAGGATATGTTTACTGATTTTTTAGAGAGAGAAGAAGGGAGAGAGAAACGTCAATGAGAGAGAGAGACATCGGTCAGCTGCCTCCTGTACACGCCCCGACTGAGGCTCGGAACTCACAAGCTAGGTATGTGTCCTGACCAGGAATCGAACACGCAACCTTTGGGTGTGTGAGGCCACACTCCAACCAAACGAGCCACATGGCCAGGGCAAAAGCTAGTCATTTTATTAGATTGATTTAAAATGATTGCACATAGCAACAGCTCCATTGTTATGCATGTCGTTTGCGTTTTTCTGTGAAAAAGTATGTATTTCTCAGCCTTGTTTCCCCAAAGCCTCATTCGAAGTGCTCAGAGCTAGACGGCTGATGGGCGGCTTAGATTTATCCTGGCTATTCCCCTGTAAGTGACGGAACTGATGGAGTAACAACGCACACACAGCTTTTCGTTGTTATTTGGTGGGGGAGGAAAGCTGTGTTCCTACAACTATCTTAGGTCCTCGGAGTCAGAGAAGGGAGTTCCACGGCCTGCGGGAAGTCATCTGTCCTGCGGGCACACACTCGCCATCCCGACGTCCCTTTGCAGCTCAGGGTGGGCCGCACCGGCAGATGGCCTGGGCGCTTATCGGGAAGGAGATGCTGCGTCAGGCCTGGCCCTGTCACTGACCGGAGCCGGCTCCTTCTGGATCCCCGAAGGTTTGAGGGGACCAGTTGTAGTAACGGGGTGACTCCCCTGCCCACCCCGCAGCGTGGGAAGGGAGCTGCTCCCTTCTAGCCAGGACCCCTTTTTTATTTTATTAGGACAAAAAAAAACATGAACAAAGATGGGACATTATCCTGACAACCTTGTTGTTTGGATAGGCGTGTGCCTTCTCCGACCGGCACTGGTCCTCTCTCCTCATCCCGACCCCCTGCCAGCCTTGACCCCATCTTCAGATGGCCCCGACTTAGGTTCCTGGCTGTGACCTTGGGATCGGCCACGTCCTGAAGACGAAAGGAGCAATGCAAGGGTTTCTTTTGGAAGGTAAACCTTTTGAAGCGAAGGTGGAAATTCGGGTTTCACGGGTTTCCAAGGGGAGCTTTGAACAGAGGCGCTGGCTGACCCCATGTCAAGTGCCCGCTTGCGGTCACGGAGACACAGCCCACGCTGCGATTGGGTAATGGCTTCAGGAGGGCCAGAGCGGCCTGGGGCCAGGAGGGTGGGTGCCAGGTCCGCGCCTGTGGCCCGTAGCCCTTTCCCCTCTGACAGGTGGACAGTTGCCTCGGAGTTCTGCGGTCCTCACGAATCTCCTCCTGTTTCAATGCATCGTTCTCTCTGCCATGGGGCTTTAGCCGACTGCGAGGTCTGATGAAGCTGGGCCCCACGGAGCCGGGAGCAAGACCGGGGCAGCTGGCCCTCCACAGGCAGGGGCGCGATGGGGTTCTGGGAGCCCCCTCTCCACCGTGGGCCGGGGGAGCCCCCACCCCCTCTCCACCCCGGATAACGTGTTCCAGGTGCTCGGTCTCCAAACAAAGACGCTTTTTTCTGCAGCCTGAGAATGAAGAGTCCTCGCTAGCTGCATAGCGTTTTTCCGAGCTGGTCATATTTGGTTACAGTGAGATCTGTTATTTCACAGGAAACCCCGCAGAGGTGCCCGTAATTTGATTCACGTAGTAACTGGGAAAACTCAAAAGCAGGGAGCCGGCGGGTTGGGGGGGGGGAGGTGGGACGCTGGCTCATTCACGCAGTGTTCAGAGGGGTCAGTGTTCAGCCCTCTGAGCAGGCCAGGGACAACAGGCTGCCCCGTCCACGGCCACCTCTGCGGTCAGGGTCACTGTAGAAGTTTTGCTGGCGTGGCTCTAAGGGTAACACCCCGAACGGTTTTCATGACCCATACTGTTCCATCTGATTTAATCTCTCTAATGACTGTGAATGTGTCACTCGTAAGGCCAGGACACATGGCCGCCTGTAGCAGAACTAAATCCAATGTGTAACAGTGTCGGAAGTCAATTGCTACAAATCTCTTGGGAGTCCAGTAGTATGTGGTACTTGAAGAACATCATTTTATAAAGTGCCCAAGGGGATCTGAAAGAATTCCGGCAGGTTTCCTTAAACAGAGTACATTAATCCATATCTTTCCAGCAATTTTTTATTTACAGCACCATGATATCAATTAGATGAATCTGTGAGTTACTATACATTAGTAAAGATTCATATCAGTGAATAAGAATAAAATGGATGGAACTGGATACTCACATCATGATGGATAGGAATGGCTGTTAATCTCATTTCTTGGAATATATTTTATCTGAGATCAAGAGCGTTAAGAAACGCATACGTGGAATGTGGGAGTGATTAGGTGAAGATTTTCATCAGCCCCTGTGTCTGAGGATGTATGGATTTACACGCTCTCAGTGTTGCTTCTCGCTGCCGAGTGTGGGCGGAAGGGCTGTGAATCTTTGGGGGTGTCAGCTCTGCAAAGCCCCAGTTCACCTCGGCTCCTGATCCCAGGGGGTGCCCGTAGCAGGGTCCTTAGATGCAGAATGGGGAGAACTGGATACAGAATATTGGAAAACTTGAACACATTTGGAGGACAGGTTTCATGCTAAACTAACAGTCTCCATGATTTGTCTCTGCTTCTGATCCTTCTGAGTCCATGAGCTGGGGAACAAGAGCTGATCGGGGCAGACTTTCCTGGTGGCCCACAACCACCGATTTGGAAGGGGGGGAGGACAGCTGGAGTCAGGGGTGGCATACACAGGGGCCTGGAAAGAGGATGGGAACCACAAAATGTGGGCACTTTGAATTATTGATAGCTTCCAGATGCGTGCCCCTGACTCACCCCCCTCGGCCCTGTGGTCCTCTGGGGGGACACACTCCTTCCTGGACGTGGAGACAGAGTGTGCTGGTCCGGCCAGAGCACCTTTGTTAAGTGACAAAGTCGTCATCTGCAGACACCCGGCAGCTGGCCGCTGAGACCAAAGTTCATTCACAGGCTCCCGGGAGTTACTTACCAGAGCAGGTGCTGCCCGGGGGGTGTGAACAAAGTGGAAGTCGGCGACAAAATCACCACCGGCCGCTTCTCTGCACCCCCTTCCTAGGCTTTGACGTGCTCCGCTTTTCCTCCTCCAGAGCCGTGTGGTGCTACGTCCAAGCCTGCGGGTCCACTTTTCCAGTCAAGTCCCGAATTCCTTCCTTTCATTTGTAACACGAGTCGAATACACCAATAATTATATTCATACCGTGTGACTCCCTATGAAGATGTTTAACCCAGGAAAATGGTTGAATATTTAAAAAGTAATCGGTAAAATATTTAGAGGGGTTCCACTTTAATTTTTTCCCATTTTATCAGAATAGCAAAAACCATTTAAAGGATAAAATAAAGACTTACCGGAAATATTTACAATACTATATTTTAAATAGTCTTAAACTATTATAAGTAGTCTAAATTATAAACTATAGATAGCTCTATTTTTAGGTATTTCCTCATCGTTAAGATGAGAGGAGTTGAGAAAGAGGCTGTCTCTGGTTCTTTCTGTCTTTAAAATTTTGTGTTCTGATATTTTGGTCCTGTCTCTTTTTAGTCAGCGCACTCCAAAGGAAATATAGCCAGGTCTACCTTTTTTTCCCCCAAAAAATCATGAAAAAATTTGAACACACAGGAAAGGTGAAAGACTGGTACCATGAACGACCAGGAGCCCGCCACCTGGGTCCCACGTCGGCTAACATTCGCCGTACCTGCCCCAGCTCTGTGTGGGCGCGGGCCCTTGCAGACCACGCAAAATCCAGCTGCAAACACCACGCACGACCCTCAGCACGTGTTTCCTGGAAAGAAGAACATTCTTCTCCATGACATGACACGTAATCACGCCTAAGCAAACCAACAGCACTGAGCTATCAGGTGACCATAGCACCCAGGACCGATAACAGCATCTAAGACGTGCTGTGTCTCCTTATCTCTTCTTATCTAAGAGAGCCACCCTCCTTCGCCAGGTACTTTCCTCCAGACATTTTTTTAAAAAGAGATTAAGCTTAATACCCAGTAGAGGGCCGGGTTGCTGGTGACATTCTTCAACGTGTGCGTCTCAAGTTCAGTCCAAGCCCGGCTTAGATTCAAGTTGCAGGTGCCGGGAGGAATCTGTCCTCCTCGGTGAGGCTGTGCATCGGGCAGGTAGGTGTCTGGGGACACTCCCAGCACCCAGAGAGGCTCAGCCAGAATCCTGTCCACACCAAGAGGTGGCACAGGTCCGGCGGAGAGGGTGGCCTCCGGAGCCCCGTTGCCTGGCTGCAAACCGTGCCTCCAGCACTGACTTTGCTGTGTCACGTGCGTCTCTGCGCCTCAGTCCCCTTACCAGGGAGGAGTGGCAGAATCTTCCTGCAGCTTTGCTGCGAGGACTTGCTGCACGAACACCAGGAAAGCGCTGGAGGACAGTGCAGTAAACTCGGCCTGATGTGGGGGTTGGAAAAGCGTGTGTTTAGCCGGAGAACAGTCATCATTGGATGCAGGCACTTCCATAGAGACTGCAGTGCATGCACAGCGGGGTTCACTGGGGCTCGGTGTTGAGTGGGCACCACATGCTGGCTCGGTGCATCCAGCAAAGGGACACAGTGGGAACCCTGGGGACATGGAGGTCACCTGGAGGGACACACTGCTCCCTCTGTCATGTACGAACTCCACACTCACATGCATGCTGCTTGGGCAGCACAATTAATTGCTAATTGGGGATAACCACCCTTCCCGAGTCCCATCACCAAGAAACAGGCGGGTAAATATGATCCCGGGAACCTGTTGAATACGCTTAATTATGTTTCATTACCCCATCCGCCTGCTGCTAGGTTTACTGTATTTTTTTTCTTGAATGGCAAATAAGAAAGCTTTTTATTTTAAATGATGGCTGGGGGAAGAATTGGGCTGCTCATTTCCCCGAGACGCAGGAGGGTGTAATGACAGATAGAGGCTGAGACCAAGAGTAATTTTCCTTAAAAGATACGACTTGAAAGTCATTCTTGAAATTACTTGGCTCTGACCGAGGTCCTAATTAAAACCAGAAGCAGGAGGAAGAAAGAACAGGGAGATCCCGGCGTGGAGCGGGCCGGGCCCCGTTTCCCGCTGGAACTCGGAGACCCCCCGAGATGCGCTGCAACGTGGTGGTTCCAGTCACCAGGAATCACGGGGAGGTGTTCGGGCTTCCCTCTCAGAGGAAGTGGAAGTCTCGTTCTGAGGTTTTTGCCTGAGAAGGAGAGGCGTGGAGTATTCCGTCTGCTCTGGACGTCTCGCAAAAGCCTCAGCAGGTGTCGCCGGCTTAGTCCACCCTCTTCCTTCCCGAACCTGCCTCGCGACTCAGCAAACGAATCTCAGGTTTTTCCAGCACCAAAGGGAGGATGACAGTGAGGTGTCCCCAGGCTTCTCCTCCTCCTTAGGTCTTTCTGAGTTGTAGCCACCTACAACAAGAATCATGTCTACACTCCGCTTTCTATGCTCTTGGCATTTGATCTCTGTCCACTGTAATGCTTTCAGAAAATAAGGGGCATGGGGGGAGCTCATGGTGAAGCAAACCCCTGTGTATCATCTGGACGGTTTGCCTCCGTGGGTTGGCAAGGTGGCAATAAAGCCACGCTGTGGGTGGCTGCTGGTGGCACTGCCAATCGGTGCCATCATTTTGAGAAAAGAACTTGTATCGGGAAGCATAAAATATTCCATGCTATTTCACTAAGATCCCGCTTGGGAATTTATCCTAAGAAAACCAAAGAAAGATACTGCATGCATTAGATGCTCATTATAGCGTGTGTTATATTAGCAGAAAAGCTGGGGATAATATACGTGTGAATAGCTCAAGTTTATAGCACAATAGATACCCAGCAATTCGAAATTACATAAATGTTAGAAATGGAGAAAATACCCATGATGCAACGTTTTTTGGAAAGAGGAGGCTGTCCAAGCTCCTATACATGGTGATTACAATAGTGTAAGTGTGTGTAAGGAAGTGTGCAGGAATAGGAAGGCGTTAGGGTACGACAGTGAAATTACAGGTGCAATCGTTTTCATTCATGCATTCTGCATCCTTTCTTGTTTTAAAAAATCTTTTCTGTGTAATGAATCAGTGTGTCCCAGATTTAGCTCATGATTCTGTTCAGGCAAAGGCCTGTGTCAGGAGAGTTATTCACGTTTTCAAATACTCATCACCAGTGAGCATAAAAACAAAAACAAAATGCAAAGTCGGCCCTGGCTGGCATAGCTCAGAGGATTGAGCGCGGGCTGCGAACCAAAGCACCGTAGGTTCGATTCCCAGTCAGGGCACATGCCTGGGTTGCAGGCCAGGTCCCCAGTGGGGACCACATGAGAGGCAACCACACATTAATGTTTCCCTCTCTCTCCTTCTCCCTCCCTTCCCCTCTCTAAAAAAAAAATAAATAAATAAATAAAATCTTTAAAAAAAAGATGCAAAGTCGGGGGCCTGTCGCTGACTGTCAACTGAGTCCCTACATAGGGTCCCCTCCGTGTGAGCGTGGGCTCAGACGGAGCCCAGCCTCAGCCCAGCTCGGGCCTTCCTCAGTCCAGAGGTCTGTTTGGCCTGAGGCTCAGTTTCTTCATCTGCACAGTGGGCGTGACCGAAGTTGGTGACCGTGTGTCTGGTGACTGTGAAAGATTCTGTAGGAATGATACATACCTACTATTCTTCCTCCCACCCCCCTTTTCTTTAAACATAGGGGTTTGGTGTGCCTGAGCTTCTGCTCCTTGGGAAGGTGTGACGCACAAGGTCATGGTCAGCCACTTGCTGGCTCTTCACCCCTCTGTCTCCTGTTTCCCTTGGCATGAGGCCAACGGGCCTCCCTGAAATGCCGGACTCAGGCACCTGTGACCTTGGATCCTTCAGGGACAAGTTGTAGAGGATGGAACCTCGTACGTGGCTCCATATTATGACTTTGGAACAGTGGCCCTAAATGACCTTGAGACAATAGCTAAGTGTGACTTGGGTGTGGCAAGGCATGTGCCAAGGCGTCTAGTCTAGATTAGGAGGATTCCAGGGGAGCAAGCTGCGAGGGTGTGCCCCGCATACCTCTCAGGGGTCAGCCAAGGCCTTGGGGAGGAGGCTGAGGGGGCACCCTGCCTTCCTAACACAGGCAGCCCTGGTGTCCTGTAAAATGGGCACTTCCGGGGACCAATGCTTCTGCCAGGGCCCAGCCCCCTCTGAAAGGTCTCCAGTCGGCTCCGACCTGATGGTGCGTGACTTTGACTTTCGTGCGGAGACAGATCTTTTTTGTTCTTTGAGGGAGGGTTTCATGTTTGAGAACAGTTCCAACATCATTCTGATCTGGTGAAGAAAAACATGGCAGATAATCAACACCATGTTTTATGTTTTAAAAGTCTTATGATCTTCAGGAAAGTAATGAGGCCACCTTTGGGGAGTGAGGTTTGTTAACTAGCACTTCCAAGAATATTTATTTCAAAGCCTCACCTGGGCATGCACGTCCAGACTCCCAGAGACGGGGCACTTGGGCATCAGCCTGCTATGCATTGCCCTGTGCTTTCCCGATGCGGCTGTATTCTGCACAGACAGCCTCAGCTTGGCGCCCTCCTCCTGCCCCACATTTCCCCAAGTTCAAGAATCTGAACCATCAGTTCCATAGATTACTAACTTCCACCAGTCAGAGATCCTATTGGATCTGAACTTACCTGAATTATTTTCTGCTTTCCTTGATGATTCTGCCCCAAGGCTATTGAGGGTCGGTGACACTTACAAATTTCCCTTATATGAAGATTATTTGGAATGCCCACCCAAAAAGATTTTTTAAACTTCTGACTTTATACCAGAATCTCCTGTATTCTCTTTTTTATTACTCTCCCCTAATCTACACTACAGAAACATTCTGATTCAGTGACTTGAGCTTATTTTTATGAACAGACTCTGGATGCTAAAATAATCAGAGGCTGTGACATATAAAAAGGTGCATGTTTTTGTTGTAATATGGTAACATATTTTCTTTCTAGAAAGTCAGCTAGTGATCAAGCGAAGCCAATTCTCCGTGAGTTGTCAAACGACACCATTTTCTTCTGCGAGGATTTTAACTTCTAACTCATTTGGTGATTTCAGATTTGAGTGTGTATGCATTTTGGGGGGATGTGTTCAACCTCCCATCTTGGCTGTTTTAGGCACAATATTTATTTTTTTAATTTTTAAAATATGTTTATTGATTTTAGAGAGAGAGGAAGAGTCATCAATGGTTGCCTTCCAAACACACCCCAACCGGGGACTGAACCCCCAACCTAGACGTGTGCCCTGACCGGGAATCGAACACCCAGCTTTTTGGTGCACGGGACGTCGCTCACCAACAGAACGTGGCCAGGGCTGTGTACGATATTTATGTTGACCAAATAAAGTGGTAAGTTCGCCAGAGCCTGTCTTCAAGGCTGCTGTTGTCCCTAAAAGCACCGTGGCAACGGTCATAAGGGAAAGATGTTTCCATCATCAGCCAAGTTAGAGGCAAAGACTTTAGCCAAAATATAGAAAATATGGCTACACAACTCTAAAGGACCCAGCCCAGAATTCAACCAATGGGGCAGAAGAAAGGCTTTGCAGCTTCAGAGGGTTGAAAGGCTTCCTTTTCTGATCGTTATCTGCTGCTGATTACCTGGTTCTGAAGGGAAAAGCCAAATGTGCTCACACCTCCGGGGATAACATTAATCTCCCAGAAAACCTAGCACCGAATCCAGCCGGGGCGCTGGGGCTGGAGAATTTCACTTTTTGCTTTATCTCTGCCGTCCATCTGGACTGTCAAGTCTGTCGCATACCTGCAGCCTACAGCCTGGAGATCAGGGGCTTTGATGTTCTGAGGGACGCTTTATCTCGGGTAATTTTCGCCAATTCTGACGCTATTGTGTAGGATGCTCAGAGATTCAGAGAATGAGCGATGGCTTTGTCTACCAAGATCAGAGCAATTTGCAAGCTTTAGCGAGGGACAAGGTCTAATAAAGGGACTTTTGAGCTGGAGTCTGTCAACACCAGTGGAAACTGGCATGACATCAAACTCCACGATTATTGATAGCTTAAGCATCAGTGGGCAGAGAGAAAGGCTGTGGGCATGTGGAATTCCTCGGAGCCAGAGCAGCCGGGTTGTCAGCGTAGGCCTGGCTGAATACTAGATTTATTTATTTTTTTTAATTAAAAGAGAATGCATGCACATAGAAGCAAAAAGTCAAACCGTACAATGAAAGGAGTCTCCCTCTGTCCAGAATTCCCAGTTGGGTTCTTCTCTTCGGAGGCACCACTATTGCCCAATTTGTGGGTGCAAATATTCCAGGAGTTCTCAAAGCGTGGCTGTCCCCCACCTTCTACCCCAAAGCGGGGGGCACTCACCTGCTCTGCTTTCTGCTCTTTTCTTTCTTTTTTAAAAAAGATCCTCATCCAAGGATATGTTTATTGATCTTTTAGAGAGAGAGGCAGGGAGAGAGACAGAGAAAACATCGATGTGAGAGAGAAATACAATTGCTTGCCTCCTGTACGCACCCCTATGGGGGATCAAACCAGCAACCTAGGTATGTGCCCTGGCCAGGGATCGAACCTGCAACCTTATGGTGCACGGGACGTTGCTCCAACCACCTGAGGCACCTGGATAGGGCATCTGTTTTTTTCACTTATCTGTGTATTTCGTAGGGTAATTCCTTCACTGCATTAATGGCCAGGTCTTATATATTCTAATGATGTGCTCATTCGTGTATTTTTAATCCTCTCATCAATCTTGTGAGGTGAGTACAGTTATTAAGCCCATTTTACAGATGCAGGAGCAAAGGCATGAAGAGGGGTGTGACTTGCCCAAGGCCACCAGTCTGAAGGGGCCAGCCCAGGATTTTGGCCCCAGAACCAGCGTGTGACCACTATTATCAATGTCACCGAGAGCCACCTCATGCCTTAAAAACAGTTCTGAGGACATCATCTGTATAAATGCGGTAGAATGTATAAGGAGGGTGTTGTATGAAGCACAATAGTGAAACTAGACCCTTGAACCCACCTACCAACTCGGCTTTTAGAACCAGATCTTGTCCGAATCTACCGGATCCTACTCTCTCGCTTTGGAACAAGAGTAGGATCCTGTATTCCATACAGAATAACCTCTAGACCAGTTCTCGCTTGGCTTTGCTCTTTGGGGTCCTTTACAAAAATGATGCCACATGTCCTCATGGATTTACACAACCGTGTGGCATTCCATCGACCAGACTCCCGGCTCATGGCCATTTAGGGGGGTTTAGATCAAGCACTATTGCCACAAACGTCCTTCCTGGCACAGCTGCGAGTGTAACGAAGGGTAAAACCCTATGTAAACCGAGTCGACGAGCAGGCGGTGCGAAACGTACCTCCCAAAGAGGTTGTACCTTTCATGGCTGGTGAGTTAGGGTCCTGCTTCATCCCACTATTGTGATGAATCCAACCTTTTTTTTTTAATAATTGCCAGTGTTAAGGTAAAAGCCATAGACTTTTGAACTACACAACATCTATTTAATTGTGTTTCAGATGAGGCAGCTATGCATAAATCTTTGTACGTGGAAACAACCCTGCTGATTTCTCTGTTAATTGTCTTTTCTTGTTGAATCTCAACAGATCACAGCACGTTCTGAGAATGAGCCCCTTTTTCTGCCTTATTTGTGGCAAATATTTTCCCCCAGACTATCCTTTATTTTTGACTCAGTTTATGATTTATTTTTCCTAAACAGAATTGTGTGGTCACATTCATAATTCTTATGATGTCAGGATATTATGTCTCGTGTAGAAAGGTCTTCTGAAAACACTCGGGGATATTTATTTATTATATACTAATTTACATGTTAATGTACTGTATATTAATTATTATGTAGGAATTGCTGTGTACCTTTTTATGTTACACGACGATTTCTTTTTTTCTGAATTCTTTTTTTAATGGTGGTAAGAACACTTAACGTGAGATCTACTCTCTTAACAGATTTTGGGGGGCACAGTACTGTGTTGTAATGTTTGGGCACAGTGGTGTGGAGCAGATCTCTGGAACGCACTCATCTCATGTGACTGGGATTTGATACATGTTCGTTACAATTCCCGGGCCCCCTCCCCTTTCCCCCTCCCCCCACCAGCCTCTGGCAGCCGCCACTCTGCCTTTGCTTTGACTATTCGGATTCCTCTTATAAATGGAACTGCACCTCATTGGTCCTCTGGTGGCGGCCTTATTTCACTCAGCATCGTGTCCTTCATATCTTGACTTCTTTTCTTTTTGTGGTTTCTTTCCTTGATCTGTTTGTTTATATTATTTTTTTAAATAATTACAAGATAGCCCCGGCCAGCATGGCTCAGTTGGTTGGAGCCTTGCCCCATAAGCAAAGGGCTGCTGGTTTGGTTCCCAGTCAGGGCACATTCCCGGGCTGTGGGCTCGGTCCCCTGCTGGGGTGTGTGAGGGAGGCGAGGCGGCTGGTTGCTGTTTCTCTTTTGTCGATGTTTCTCTCTCTCTCTCTCCTTTCCCTTCTCTCTTCTGTGAGAGTAAAAAATAAAAAAATAATTACAAGTCAATTATTTAATAACAGTTTAGTTTACCCCTTTCTTCCGAGGTTGGGGGAAATAGCTCTTGGACTTCTTTGGAGTTTCTACCATTTTTTCTTATATTTTTACTATGTCTCTCCCTGCAGTATCCTCAAAGATATTTTAATGCTCTCTCCCTAATTTGTTTGAGGGCATATACTATTAATTTAAATACTTAAAGCCATGAAATTTCCGCTGAGTATCGCTTTACCTATATGGCAGGGCTGTCCAAACTTCTGGCGTCTCTGGGCCACACTGGAAGAAGAAAAGCTGTCTTGGGCCACACAATGAATACAATGCAACACGTAATCAGCAAAAAAAAAATTTTTTTAAGTAAATTTACAGTTTTGTGTTGGGCCGCATTCACGGCCATCCTCAGCCACCTGCGGCCTGCAGGCTGCGGGTTGGACACTCCTATCAGTTTATAATACATATATTTTTATTATTTTCATTTTCTAATATTCTGTGGTTTTTCTCTTTTGTTTTGAACCTGAGATTTGTATAAGAGAAAGTGTAACATTGTTTAGAATCTATAGCTCTTATAAATACTTGCTACACTGATCCTACTTATGGGTGGGAAAGTCCTTATAGGTAAGTAACTGCTGTCAATTTTTTCTCTGTGAATATTATTTTACTTTGAATGTTTATGATAAATGAAAAGCATAGCAAAACTTTTCACCTTCATTTCTGCAGTGCCTCCCCACGCGTCGAGAAGTTCAAATCATGTTGCCTCGCTTCCTTAGCTTTACTTTCACACTTTACCAGGGGTCAGATTGAGTTTTCAGTGAAATGAAAGGAAAGACACAATTTGATCCCGTTGTTCTGAGGGTCTGTAGTTTCAGAAGTTCAAGTTCAATGAGGAGTTAGGGGAAAAATAGGATGATACTGACATACAGGACATAGAGGAGAAAGGACCAATGAAATATGCTTCTCAGTCTGTGACTCTCATATCCCAGGAAGCTAACTGACTCCAGCCCCCAGCACGGAGCTCGGATGTTCTCCGAGTCAATGTCAGAAATAAAACGGGCTCTTTGGTGCCACACAGCTTGACGTTATTACGTCATGAAGCAGGCGGCCGGCACTTTCAGCCCTGTTTCTCAGGCAGGGAAATTGAGCCTCTTAGCCTACCTCCCCGGAAGACATAACTTTGACCCCTGCAGGGTATCACCGCTACCAGATTGGCAATGCCCTCCACTCCGCCCTTCACCTTCAGAAGTGTCACACCCAACCCCTTCTCTTTTCTGTCCAGAGCCAGTCTGAGATGCCTCCCTCCTCTGCCTCACGTCTCCAAAGGAAGGCGTTGCTACAAATCATGAAGAAACAGGGTGTATAAAACCCGTCGTGGGTTTTCTGAATACTCACCCACAACCTATAAAACGATGACTCCAGCCCCGGAGGCTTCCTTAAGTAACCGAGCGTGACTTGCTCCCCCAGACCTTCCCACGGTGACTCAGTCTGATGAAAATGATATAATCCTGGGGGGATTCCTTTGGTTCTACGGCCCACGGCACTCGCCATTTCCACCCGGTCCCAATGTGGTGGGTCTTTTCCAGTCGTTTCGTTGGGCCGATCGCCATCTGCCTCTCCTGCACCAGCCCTTGGATGTGCGTTCTTTCTGGAGGCCCATCACCAAACCCGGGTGCTGTCGTGAGCTCTCCCCTTCCCCTGGGTATTTATTTATTTTTCAGTGTAAGGAAAGATGGCAAATGTGTTTTGTATTGCATGCTATCAACTCCAGCAGGCCACTGTTGGCCTGGGTACACACCCCTCCCTCTCCCTACCCCCCGCCAGGCAGCTCAAAGTCAAGGATGGGCTGTGTTATCTGCTAGTTCTCCCCTTGTGCTTTGCCTTTGGTATCTGCTTCTCTCTTCTCACAGCTTCCTCTTCTTAAAGCCAACACAACTGTATATAGATTTCTGGGCAGGTTGCTCAGGTGGGTTATAAATCCCACCATACTTCATATCAGCATCATAGAGTCATCATTATGTTTATTTTTTAGATGTTATTTATTTATTTTTAGACAGAGGGGAAGGGAGAGAAACATGGATGTGAGAGAGAAACATCAATTGGTTGCCTCTTGTATGCGCCCTGATTGGGGACTGAACCCGCAACCCAGGCATGTGCCCTGACCAGGAATCGAACCAGTGACCTTTTGCTTTGCAGGATGATGTCCAGTCAACTGAGCCACACCGGTCAGGGCAAGTAATCATTATTAATAGTTCATAGTAATTACTATTGCTTTATAATTATGAGCCAAAAAGAAATTGGGCATTCTAATGCTTACATAGCTTATAATTAAATTCAGTTCTATGGGTTGTGTGGGTGCATTTATGGGTGTGTGGGGGGAGGGAGGGGAGAGGAGGAGAAAGAATTAGATCTGACACTGATTAGATCAGCCCTCAGCTCAGGAATTAATACAGCATTTCCCAGTGTGAGCATCTTCAAGGTATCAGCCATGAAATAATAACCATGACAATACCTTCCCCCTCTCAAGGCTCTCCTTGCTATGTGCTTTCCATAGATTCCATCAGTTAGTCCTCACAGCAGTTCTGTAAGATGGGAACGTATATTCCCATTTTACACATGAGGAAACTGAGGATTCTCAGCAAATAATCCGTCACAAAGGTGGGAATGAGATAAAAACCAGATCCTAGAACCAGAGATGGTCCAAATGCCACAGGAAGACATAGTCATGGGCCCTATGGCTTTCCTTGAGCTTGCTAAGAGCCTCCACCCTCCCAAAGTGGCAATATACCCTTTCTAGGGACTGGGAAAGAGTTTGAGGATTCAGAATGAATGAAGCGCAGTTGGAAGCAGAAAATACTGTCTTCTAATTATTCACCTGTAATTCCTCTTTTAAGAGAGCCCTCCTTCCCACCTGATCTATTTTCAGCAAATCAGATGGAAATAAGTAGGGGATTTTAGTCTATTTTTTCTTGTTAGGAATGCTAATTTTTGTGACCTTTCATTCTTCACGTTGTCTCACCAAAACGCACATTCCTTTACTTCCCAGATTCGGAAAGTGGCATCTGAGCTCTAGAATGTGACACTACATTGAAAAGTGGAATTTCATTTCATAGGCGGTGTATGCTTTCCACTGTGTACTCGAAGGTCATTCTTTATTTGCTGAACCAACAGATCAAAGCTAAGAATGCTTCTTCAAGAAACTTTCAACTTTAAGTCACCATCGGTGTTTTGGATGGAACCCTTGAAATGTGAGTGCTGGGCATCAGGGTTTACCTTTCCCTTTCACACTAAGCTTACAGTCAATGCCAGGGATGTAAAAATCTCAAAGCTTCATCATGGAATGTGATCTTTCTCTCCCTCCCTCTCTCCTTCCTTCCTCCCTCCCTTCCTTCCCTCCTTCCTTCCTTCCTTCCTTCCTTCCTTCTTTCCTTCCTTCCTTCCTTCCTTCCTTCCTTCCTTCCTTCCTCCCTCCCTCCCTCCCTCCCTCCCTCCCTCCCTTCCTTCTTTCCTTTCCTTTCTTTCTTTCTCCTCACCCAAGGACATTTCTCTATTGCTTTTAGAGAGAGAGAAGGGAGATAAACAAACACTGATCAGGTGCCTCCTGCATGTACCCAACCAGGGATTGTACGTGTCTAGAAAGAGGACTGAACCCGCACCCCAGGCAAGTGCCCTGATCGGGAATTGAACCGCTGACCTTTCAGTCACGGGAGGACGCTGTAATCAACTGAGTCACACCAACCAGGGTAATGATTTTTCTTAACAGAGACATTCCAGAGCATGTCAAGGAGATTGGATTTTTTTTTTTTTTACTCGAACACACAATCGAGAACCACGAAATCTGCTTCTTTAGTAATAACAACAAGAAGATACTGTGGGTCTTTTCCATGTGCTGTTATGTGTTCAGAATGATATTTCCTGTGGCCGAAAATCTTAGCAGACAGTGATCTGGAGTTAGGAGGACTTGCAAACAATTACTTTAATGAAAGGCAGGGCTCGGGGCTCACGCGAGGGAAGAAAGCTTCCTCCTGCCGCTGTCTGGCCAGCCCGGGAGAGCAGCTGTGTGACAACCAAGATGCAGCTCCAGGGAGAGGCGGGTCTGCAATCCTGCGGTGTAATTGCCTGGGCCGCCCTATAATTCCGGGTGCTGAGTGTGATACAGGAGGGTCATTAAATCAGGACGTTAACCATGTCAGAAAGTAAATGGGCTCCTTTGTTGGATGGGCTCTGTGGTCTTAAAGTCATGGGGGTAAATTGTTCACAGGAATACGACTCCCATGAGTGGTCCACATAGACAGAGTGGGCTTTGCACACATCCAGCCTGTGCACACTCGTCTACACACAGTTGCACACAAGCGACACTCCACAGCTTAAGGGGAACAGTGTTCACCTTCACCTTCAGCTGAGGCCAGTGCATTTGAACGGTCAGCCCATCTGGCCACTCCCTGAAGTAGACAAGGGACCGACCTCATTTCTGCAGAAAGGCAGGGACATTTTTCTGCAGGAGGGTCTCCAGGGGGGCCGCCTTGGAGCCAGTAATCACTACCTTCGGTGGCTCTGAGCTAGTGCTGCAAACTTGACCTTGTGATTCCAGAACTTAATGTCAGGTGACATCTTCATTTTTGGCTTGGTTTTGCAATTTTTTTTCTATGAGTGTACGTGCGTGTATTTTAAACTCACATTTATTTACTTGTTTTTTCTATGAACTATATAGCAGTCACTTTCCCAGGGATCTTCTCATTTTAGGTAAGAAAAATGATCTTCAATTTACAGAGAGAATAATTAATATAAAATGGGGGCAGAATTCATGTTAATATTGGCCAATGGTTAGAACAATTGGACATCCATAAGCAGAAAGAAAAACACCTAAAAAAAAAACTAAAAAATCCTTGACCTAAGCCTCAGCTTCTAAAAAATTAACTTAAAACATATAAAAAACTATAAAACTTTTAGGGGGAGAACATTTTTATGACTTTGGGTCAGGTAAAAAGTTCTCATATATGGAATTGACACCTAGATGGGTGGATAACAGTCAAACTTAATAAACTGGATTTCACCAAAATTAGAATCTTTGCTCTGAGGAAGATACCATTAAGGAAACAATAGGACAAGCCACAGATCGGGAGAAAATATTTGCAAATCATTTACTAGGTGAAGGGCTTCTCTCCAGAATATATAAAGAACTCTCAAAAATCACCTGTAAGAAAATAAACAACTCAATTTTAAAAATGGGTGAAATATTTGAACAGCTAATTCACCGAAGAAGATAAGTGGATAGAAAATAGGCACCTATACAGATGCTCAGCACCATTAGCCATTAGAGAAATGCAAGTTAAGACCATCAGAAGAGACCACTCCACGCCTGTTCGAATGGTTGAAATAAAAAATACTGACAATACTAAGTGCTGACAGGCGACAGTAGGCTCACGCTCGCTGATGAGGATTTTGTCAGCATCTTACAGATGTGACCCCTTTCTCACCACCTAACCCAATAATCTCACTCCTGAGTACTCATTCTAGAGAAATAAAAACATGTTCATACAATAACATGTTTATGAACACTTGTAGACATCACAGTCATACTTGCCCCAAAGCGCAATAACCCGAGTCTTTGGGTGAATGAGTTGTGTTGCAAAGGCATTATTCTGAGTGAAAAAATACAGTGTCAAAATGTTTAGGGGCTGTATGAATTGGTTTACACATGACATCCTGGAAAAGGCCAAATTATCGAGACAGAAACAGCTCACTGGGTTCCAGGGTTTGGGCTGGGGGAAGGGTTTGGCCCCATAGGGGCAGCCTGAGGGATTTGTTTGGGGTGATGGATTCTCTGTAGCCTAATTGTGCTGGTGGTTACACAAAACTCCACGTGCGTGAAAACGCATGGAACTGTACACCAAATAAAAATCCATTTTGCAATATGGAAATTTAAATAACAATAGTACAAGCAAATAAAAAATATTAGCCAACATCTATGGAGCACTAACCATGTGCAGAGCCCTGTCCTAAGTGTCCTTGGTCAAGGTCACGTGAGCCGCGCGTTCCCATCTGGGTCTGCGTGGTTGCGGTAATCCTATCCACCCCGTGCTTTCTACCAGCATCATTCCTCTGCCTTTACAGCCACGCTGACGCAATCCTCAAATTCCAGAGCAACTGAATGTTATCGCTGCTGGGTGCTCTTAAAATGACCTTTGTACTTTCTTCTTCTTTTTTTTTTTAGTTTTTTCTTTAGTGCACGGGATTTGGTTTTTTCCTACAAGACCTGCTCATCCTGTTTGGGCGGGAGCTACGGGCTAGCTGGATCTGAGCACAGAGGTGGACTCAGGTGTATGCCGGGAAGCTGAGCAGATGGTGGCCACCCTCAGTTGTCACTCCCCTGGGCCCACAGAAAGTATGACATTTCGGTACACGGTACTCATGTTGTATGGAAAAGGCCACCGTGCTTCTGATCGGGACTGCCCAGCGCAGCCTGGCCCTGGTCATCACCCGGGTCAGGGCTCAGCAAGGCAAGCATTGCCCTGATCTAGCCAGAAATTAAAAACCATTCTGCACGAGGTCTATAATTCTTCCTGTGAACAGTGCAGAGGCGGGGGCCTGTGTCTGGCCAGAGTTTGCCATCGATTTCAGAATCTTGATGTGATTCAGGGAAAGTTCTGGAGTTGATTTGTGGCTGCAGGTGACTCTGCCCTGACTCTCTGGAACGCGGCCAGACGAGGCGTCCCGGGGGTGGGCAGATGTGTGTGAGCTCCTCCGTCTGCACATCCCTCCCCCGGCTTTGTGCTCGCCGACCTTGCTGGCTGTAAACTCCAGCTCCCCTGGGTGCTCTGTAAGTCTCCCCGATGTGCCGTGAAGGTTGTGGGGTCCCCGCAAAGTGTGCGGGAGAGCCCCCGAGTTGTGAGACTGGCCAGAAGCTTTTCTGCGCAGACTGTCCTCTGTGTGGATGAACACGGGAGAGGTAGGGATCACAGAAAACACGTTTTGTAAATAGAGTGGAATTTCAAAGGCCTGAATTCCAGGAATAACCACTAAAAAACAGATACGTGCTTGCAGGGTCGTCAGACATGGGGACGGCGTCTCAGACAAAGACTATGAAGGCGGGACAATTAAGTGGGCTGGGGACGGAGGACCCTACTTTAATTTATTTTCTCAGGGAAAGCATGGGGTGGATAGGATTACCACAATCACAGAGAGCAGAGGGTGATGTCATTAGGAGAACAGAGAGCCTCTGGGGTGGGTAGGGGGCTCCCCCACGCTCCCAGCCACCTTCAGAGCCTCCAGCCCCCCACCCCCACTGAGAGAGGACCCCGACTCTGCAGGGCACAAAGGCAGGGCTGCGGGTGGCTTTGTGGGGACAGGGAGCACCGGGAGTCTCGGTTCTCACATCTGTAACTGCGGGTTCGGATAATAAGGATAGTGCCTGGCCTGCTGGGAGAAATCTATAAACATGGGCACGGTTTGTGTGCATACTAACAGTCTAGTCCATGTGCCCACCAACAACACGTGTGTGCATGCTACGTCTGTGTGCACACCAACAGTCTGTGTGTGTGCTAACAATCTATGTGCACGCCAACTGTGTGCATGCTAATGGTCTCCATGCACCCAAACACGTGGAACACTCATGCCAAGGAAGCTGGCGGGCAGACCTGTTTCTCATTGGTGGTTCTGCGAGGTAGCTTGTCTGACCTGTTCCAAAGAGCATCTGAGCTGACACAGAAACACGCAGCACACAATTTACGATCAGCAATAAAATGTGCGATACTATTGGCTGTGACTTCCATGTAGCCATCAGTGGGAATGTTCCCACTGCTTTCTGTGTCCATAATGAATGAGTAGACTCCCTCCATGATCGTTAGCTGGCAATTTCATTTATGTTAATAAGTCAAAAGTGAAACAACAAAGAATTTGTTGGAGCATCACTTGCGTTGTTCAGAAATGATCGGAGAGGCTTCCGTGCTGCACCAAATATTAGTTTTCAAATTTGGAAAGAATACATACTTCCTTGCTTGTTTCCTGCTTACTCATGGCACAGTGGCTTCAAAGGAACCATTTCTATATTATTTTCTGAAGCGCAGACAATCGAAATGATAAAGCAAGAGCCGATTTGTAACTTATGCCAATGTCCGTAGTGTAAATATTCCACCTTGGCCAGTTTTAAGCTATGAACATAGGGCTGGGGAGAAGTATATAAATAACACATATTCTATGCTTCTACCCTCCAAATACAAAAACACATGAATAACCTCAAGAATATAAATATCGGTGAAATGTGGTAGGATCATTAGAAAGAGAGGAATTTTTGATATTACCTTTGTTTTTAATATCATTAAGTTATTCATTTATATAACTTAATTTTTATTTTTTAGTATTTCTTTAAAATCTGAGGACATGCTTAGAGAGGAGAAGGGAGGGGGAGAGAGAGAGAGAAACATTGATAGGTTGCCTCTTGCACACATGCCCTGACTGGGCACCAAAGCCACATACTAGGTAGGCATGCACCGTGACCGGGAATCAAACCCACAACCTTTAGGTTTACCGGACGACGCTCCAACCAACTGAGCCACACCAGCCAGGGCGGTTTCTACAACTTAATTTTTAGTAATGGCTACATTTAACAACTGGTTTGCAAAATTCCCCAATATTTAACAGCTCCCCCGGGCTGGTGCCAGCCAGCTCCGCTGTCCCATTGCCCAACAGACCCCCTCCACGCACGAGCCTCCTTTCTGCACCCATCTTCAGCATGGTTCTCGAGGCCTGGTGCACAGCCGTGACCTGAGATTCCCCTTTGTCGTTATCCTGCAAATTCCCTTTACCTTTTTCTCCAGCAGTTCTCACTGCCTGGAAGCCACATCTTCCTGTTTCCTGGCTTACCCTCTCATTTTTCTGGAACACCTCCTCCCCGAGAAAAGGGAAATGAATTTTTTTTCTTGTCGGATCCCCTGGGCACATGTTGAATGAGATGTCACGTGTCTCGGGCGTTAACCGTTTGGCTGAGAGATGTTTCATTATTATAATTAGTTAGAAACCATCACTCACACAGTTCTACTCGGGTGTTCAGCAGACACTGAGGCACTCGGTGTTGTCTCATTTCTACCCTCATTAGCATAGTAGTGACAACATTCTTTTGCTACTTAAAAGTCTTTTATCTAGGATAGTATGCATTTTTTTTTTGAGGCTTTGGCTTTGATATTTTTACCTGGCAAATTCCATCGTTAAATAACAGTCATCTGAGACCTGTTCAGATTCCTGTTCAGTCCCGCCCCCGCCCCAAAGGCTACACAGCAGGCTCCACTCCCCGTGACGTGCTGTCGCTGCGATAGCATCTTTAAAGTCGGAGTTAAAGACTTCGCATGCGGCCTGTGCGCTGGTTTCTGAAGCGTGGTCATCGGAGACACAGCATTATTTATCTGCCCCGTATTCATGATTTGCGACCTAGTTTCTTTCCTTAAAACGAAGCCATGTGGCTTAGTGACGGTTTAGGAACGTCTCCACTGTAAAGTTCTACGATTCTCGTTTATTTCCGTTTTCTGAATCGTCTCTGGATGCCTTTATCCAGGGCAATCAAGTTTGTGAAAATGAGAGAGAGAGAGAGAGATTGAAAGAGAGAAAGGGGGAGGGAGAGGAGATGGGGCAATGGGGAGGAGAAAGCTGAAGGTCAAGGAAATATCCTCAGGAACTAATTGCTTGATACGGCTCTCTGGAATAAAAAGACCGACTCCCACCCACATGTTCTGAAACAAGCTGAAGGAATTCTTACACATTTCCCAAAACCGTAGCATTCTTATCCATGTCAGAAACGCCAGCCTGGGTCTGTGATCTGTCTGTTTACTGAGTTACACCCTGAGGATCGGGAATCCGTGAGAAGAATTTCAGACGTCACTGCCGCTGTCCTTGCAGATCACCCTTCGGGAATGTGGCAGAAGGGTTACGACTGCCAGGGGGTGCCAGGGGGCTTTGCGCCAGTTCCTGGGGGTGGTGCCCCTGGGAAAGAAGCCGGGTAGGGCTGGATGGATTTCTAGAGACCACTGGCCTCTGTCCCTGTGGGGCTGGTGGTGCTGGTCTGCAGTGACCCGCAGTGAACTGTCCTCTCATTTCTTACTCGCCCCTGTCCCCATCCCACTGAGCCAGCCATCTGGCGTCGCCCGTGTGTGCCATGGGGCACCCCAGCTGCCGGCCCCCATTCCTGTGGGCACTCAGGGCCCCTCCATCTGCCCCAGGACAGCAGCCCCGATTGCGTCTTCCCTGGCCCCCCGAGCCCTCCTGGCTCGGCACCCATCACCCCTGCTCCGTGTGCTGTTCTGAACCACCCCGGGTAACAGACCAGACCCACGAGAACAGAGCTGTGCCCGAACCAGTCTGGGGCTCCGGGGCTGCGGGCTCTTGCCCAGGGCGGTTTTGTTGTCCAGAGAGGCAAAGGTCCCGCATTCCCCGCCCCGCCCCTTCCCCGGGCTGCTTAGGGCTCAGCCATGGGTCCTGCCCGGCTCCTTCTGCCACTTCTGAAGCCAATCATGGGGACCCAGAGGCTGTGGGCTGCCCAGGGGCCCCATGCCAGAAAGATGGTTGGGAGGGGACAGGTGAGGACAGGTGAGCACAGGCAGGTGAGGGGGGAGGTGGCACAGGTGCCATGCTTGTTCTGAGACAGCTGGGGTGGCCATGACATCTTCCAAGTGCCTGAGGAAGCAACCTTACCAAACAGCCCAGTGTTGGGGTGGGCAGATGGGCACCTGTCCTCCCAGGTCCTCCCGGGTCCCCCGGGGAGCAGTTTGCTGGGGTTCGAGCCCCTTTCTCCAATCAGGTGGCCAAAGGTGAGCTGCCCTTCCCCAACAAGGAGTCACCAAGGAGGGGACCCAGGAAATGCTGGGATCTGTTCCCTCTGTGCTGGGCACGCGCCCCTCGCCCTGGGGGAGGGGCCCGCTCTTCTCTGCAGGGTTCGCAGGGCAATTTTCACGGTTCTGAGGGGCCCAGAGAGGCTTGATTTCTACCCAGCGGTTCACACGTGGCTGTTGAAGCGCCTCATTCACTCGTTTCTGCCTGCCGCCAAGCCACGGGCTGCCATGGTTCTCTGGGGGACTTCTTACCGATGGTCAACCCTCGAGCCCGCAAGTGAGTGCGCCCCTGGCCCGCTCGGCTCCTCACTGTGGCATCACGGGGTGCTGGCTCCCCGCTCAGCCGGAAGTCACGGCTCTGGTGTCCGCACACAAACGTCCATGCTTCCCCATGTACCGTCTGCCTGGTGTTGTCCTGCCAGCCACTTCCGCTGTGGTCCCCGCCAGGATGCAAGAAGGGGTCCCTCCGTGACCTGGGTCACAGGTGGTCAGGAGGCTCCCGTCTTGCCTCAGTGGCCCCAGAAGACCCCTGAAAGGCTGGAGGCAGGAGCAGGGCATTTCTTAGGGCCTGGCTGCCCAGGCCTCCCTATGGCCAGCTGATTACA